>JBCFYV010000001.1:3757636-4246784 GCA_039000515.1 Timema cristinae
GTCTATGAGGAAACCAGGTAAACTTACGCATTCAAGGTGGCTGACAATGGTAAATAACCTACTTCGTTTGTATCTGGGGACAGAAAATCCACCAGAAAATCTTTATTCGATGGCAGAGTACATTCTTAAAGTAAATGCACCTGTTTGGGTCAACATAAATCTGAAACCATCATGTAGTCATAGCTCAAAGCAATTAAGGAGACTTATAAAATATTCTCTTTACCTCCCAGGGCAACTTCGGAATGTAATTGATCGTCATTCAAAGAAATGCCTACTTTGCAGCATCTGAAGACCTTCTGCTGTGCTTGATAGCTGATGAACGCAAACAAGTGAGAAAGCTAGGCCTACGTTGTTGATTACTTGAAGCCAGGACGGAACACAAAGAAAGAACAAGAAAATTTGTTATTCCAGCTATAAACTTCAAAGCCGAAGACCATATTGATATGATCACATGGTATGACATCCAAGTAACAGAGCCACCAATGACCAAGCGCAGAAGAGAGGGGGAATTAAAAATGTTTATAATAAGAAACAGCTCAAGCTAATAAAGACATTTTACCAGTAGATTTTCCTCTTTATCCGTGTGATACGCAAGCCGTTGAAAGAATGGAGAAATTAGTTACTGGATCATCATTGGCCTCACAAGAGATGTATTTTTAAAATCGAAAATAGAATCGAAGAAATTGATGCCAATATTTGAAACTAAGGAACATTTCAATTATTATTATTATTATTAGCACTGCGTCTTACTACCCGTTCGGGTTATACGCAGAACATTTCAAAATAAAGTAAAATAACAATGTTATTTTTTAACAAAAAAAAAAGTTAATTTTTCTTATCCTGTTGAATATTTTCAATATAATATACAGTGACAAATTTTATTCTGTAGTGAATGTATGTTGCTTTTATAACACATGTATATCCACAAGTAAAATATTTATATCTGTTTTGAATAGTATAAGTGTATTAATTGAAATTCCATAAAAAATCACCAAAATTTGATGTATTAACAAATATATTGCTCTCAAATAAATATCTTCTTGGAAAACTTTCAACGGTTTAAATGAAAAATAGGGTTTTATATTTGTCAACAATATTATTTAAAGTGTTTAAAATTAAAATTATAGTACAAAAACTCCTTTTGAAAAATTTTGGACTTTTTACTTAGAAGTTCATTTTTTAAGGACCGTTCGGCACTTCAAAACATTTTCATAGAACTTCAAAAATTAGCAGTATTAAAAGTGATCCTAAAAGGCAATTTTTACACCCTATTAGTGAACTAAATTAAAAAAAAGTGTTTTAACCCCTGTTTTCATTCCACCCTACCGGGCGTGTCTTCTATCGACTACACAGGTTAGGGTTGTGACTACCTACAAATGAAAGACTCTAAACAAATATTTTTAATTAAAAAAATGTTTAATAATACAATATTGTTCTTCCGTATTTATTTAAGTAACATAATATCTGGACATATTTGATGATTTTTATAGCATTTAAAAACCACGTAAAAAATAGTTAATGAAATAGTGCCACTAAAATGTTTACATTTCAACGCATTTTAAATGGAGAAACAAAAATTATGCATGGTTTTATTTATTTTCTCTGGGAAATTGGGATAATAGTTTGTAGCTGAGTATTTTTAGAATAAATTATTCATATTTGTCAATGTATCTTTAGATTTGTGTTAGGTTTAATTAATTCGAACATATTGAACTCCAACCAATTGTATGCATATTACTTTTAGTAAACACCTACACTGCTTTAAAGAAATTTATCTCTATGCAAAGAGTTTTCTTTGAAGATAATAGGTATCGCTACTGATGCCTTTGCTAGTAAATAGATTCAACAGTTGGTTAAACTGCTACATGTGTCAACTTTTTTTTCCCATTATAAGGAAGAAGGAGGAATTTTGTAGATAGTGTCCGTAGGCTGAAGTAGAACTTATCGTCATATAATTCCAGAACTTTTATGACAGGAGCAAGTTCCTTACACTTTGGGATAGTAAGGGAGATTGTAAGACATTGAATAATTTGACTAGTCAAATATAAACATCTTATAAATCCAACATAAGAAAAAAAATCTGGGTTCTTTTTGGATAAATAATAGTAGTTATTTAAACATGAATATATATATATATATATATATATATATATATATATAACTAAAATAATCAACCGTTTTCAAAGATTATTTCGATCTATGAATTTATTTGTTCGAATTCAAAGCTTTAGGACTTTGTCCCTCCTTAATCCCAAACTCCAGTACTCACATAAAATATTATATTGGTCAGCTCTCGCTATCATTCTCGCCAATAATAATTGTTGTGATACTGAGAGACAGTATACTACTTACTAGTATCATTTTAGTGCAATATAGGTCTTGTGGAGCCCGCAGTTGCCAAATATTACCCTCAAAACACAAAGTTTGTGAGATTCTTTATTTGATAAAACAGTGATAAGTAGACAAAGGTGCGCAAATAAATTTGTCTTTAAGAATCCCCAATTAAATAAAGTTGCTGCGCCATGCCAGATATTTTCAATATTAATTACTCTTGCTGCTCTCTGTTAGACATTTGATGGGTTATATAAGATTCAAGATGTTACATATGTGACTGCATTTCTTTCAAATGTCCTGGACGTTTTATTTTTTGTGTAGTTAATTGTTCATTTGTGATACCGTTTGCTTGCGCCTAGCTATAAAAAAGTTATTTCCGAAGAGTTTAATTGGAAGTCATTTCCAACTCTCTAGTTGGTCGACACGGTCACGTGATTACGGATACGGACTGTGTGGACGCGATTTCAATTTCTAAGGGTTGATAAGGATTTAAGAAGACGGAGCTTACGGACTCTGTAGATGAGACTCAAAACTCGTGTCAACGTCCCATTCTCCGGGTGTGAGACCCTGCCCAGATAGAATACTACCCGACACAGTAAACATTACATGCGGGAATAATGTCAACTTCTTGAAGAATGAAGGGGGAGACCAATGAGACCAGTGTTGCCAACTGTACGATATGGATACTACTTTTGATATAATTTCACCACGTGTACAAACCAATTTTAGGATATTTTCTATAAGTAATATCCTGTGACCCTGTTATCTAGTAACAAACTTTAAATTAATTATTATTTTTTAAAATGAAAATCAGAAGGCTTATCAATATAATGCCAGAAAGAAGTATCCTACCGGTCAAAATACAATCCATTTCAGGTCCACTATCGCTAGAGACTATAGACTTGGCAACACTGAATGATATACGTCATCAGTCGTTGTCTTGACGTCATGGCGTGTACACTCCGGTCAGATTACCGGGAAGGGGGGAGGGAAGGTGGGGGGGGGGGGGAAGGGGCGTAAGTTCGATAGTTTATGACTTTCAGTAGTTTTGTGTAGAGTGATTTTACTTTATTTTACCTCTTTTGACAAACATCACGGATACCTAATCAACTTTAAATAAAAGGTACAGTAGGTCAAGTGTTTTTAAAACGGCTTCAAATAAGCGTGCTAAACCAAATATTTACAGTGAAGGACGCGAAATTATTGCAAATATAATTGATTTTTTGCCCCCTGTTGAAAGAATCACAAAATGTGCAGCAGAAGCTACAGGAGAATCAGAGCGTACTATTTTGTAAAATTCGAAACGAAAGAAGTATGGCAAGTAGGAAACAAACAAAACATTCAACCCCAGGAAAAAAAAACAACACAAACCCATCAGCAGAATAAAATGTTCTCGATGATTTCTACTTGTGTTTCATTAGACAACTTATACAGAAGTTCTACAGTGTTAAAAAGGAGGTACCATACATTAAATAAATTATTTTATATCACAATGAGATGAATTTCTAAAAAAAAAATTCTAAGTGGATGAAAGAAAAGATATCCCAAACCTTTTTCAAAATAGCCTAATTGCATGGATCACTAAAGACTGAAATGTAGCTGTGGTTTGACACAAACAGTATTGCATATCAAGCACAGAGGACGGAAAGTGAGCTCTTGGAGCTAGTCTGCTGCTGATGTAAGGCTCCCAACAACATGAGCACAGTGCTACCACCATACCATTACAACCTTATCGCTATAGGTTTGATTTGGAACACGAGTCACAGCCTAAAATGTTGCTCAAAGAACTTTAGAAATAAAACATTTAACAGAAGAAGCAACTGAGGAGGATTGGAAACAGCTGTACCACAAAGGAGAGGCCGATTACTGGAAAAATGATGGTCTGAAAGAAGAAGAAATAGGACAAATATTGATTTCTTTTTAAGATGGAAGTGGCAGTGAAGATGGAAGTGACAGTGAAGATGGAAGGGACAGTGAAGATGTAAGTGACAGAGAAGATGGAAGGGACAGTGAAGATGGAAGGGACAGTGAAGATGGAAGGGACAGTGAAGATGGAAGGGACAGTGAAGATGGAAGGGACAGTGAAGATGGAAGGGACAGTGAAGATATAAGTGACAGTGAAGATGGAAGGGGCAGTGAAGATGGAAGGGACAGTCAAGATGGAAGTGACAGTGAAGATATAAGTGACAGTGAAGATGGAAGGGACAGTGAAGATGGAAGTGACAGTGACTAAAGTAGTACGTCAAGTAGCCACGGTAACAAAACTGACAGACAAATATCAGGTGTCGAAGAGTTAATCTAATAGTTAAGGTAAATTAGAACTAGTTATATTCAAGCTAAGTATCAGAAGTCTCATATTAGCCCAGTACCACCACTTATGTCCCATTTTCCTATTGGTACTGACTGTACTAGAGTGCTATGTGTATCTCCTCTGACCCTTCACCTTTAATAATCTAGAGCGATTGCAGCGCTTTACTACGAGATGCAGTGTTTTCTGTGTCGAGTACTCCGTAAGGTTGTAATTACAGTTAATTATTCCACCCCCTTTGGCGGCTGTCACCTGAAGAATGACATTCGTTAGTACTGTTTATTTTTTACCTCATGAATTTCTCACAAAATACATCGGAGGCATGGTATAATGACGGCTGTCATCAATGATGTACTTGGTGATGTAATTTTATTAAGTTACAATGTCGTAACCTTTGATTATAAAAAAAATTCAGTTATTTTATAACTAAGTAATTTACTCAACTAAGTTTGCATTTTAACTTCACTAGAAAGCCTTCATCTATTAACTATTTTTGGAAATTATTTTATAATTAGTTCAATTTGTAAGCAATGTATTTAGCAGTGTGTGTGTGTGTGTGTGTGTGTGTGTATTGACCAACATTGTAACACTCTATAACAAGACTAGTTTTCAAGATGGTGACAACATTGACCAACATTGTAACACATTATAACAAGACTAGTGTTCAAGACGGTGACAACATTGACCAACATTGTAACACTCTATAACAAGACTAGTTTTCAAGATGGTGACAACATTGACCAACATTGTAACACACTATAACAAGACTAGTGTTCAAGACGGTGACAACATTGACCAACATTGTAACACATTATAACAAGACTAGTGTTCAAGACGGTGACAACATTGACCAACATTGTAACACACTATAACAAGACTAGTGTTCAAGACGGTGACAACATTGACCAACATTGTAACACACTATAACAAGACTAGTGTTCAAGACGGTGACAACATTGACCAACATTGTAACACATTATAACAAGACTAGTGTTCAAGACGGTGACAACATTGACCAACATTGTAACACATTATAACAAGACTAGTGTTCAAGACGGTGACAACATTGACCAACATTGTAACACATTATAACAAGACTAGTGTTCAAGACGGTGACAACATTGACCAACATTGTAACACACTATAACAAGACTAGTGTTCAAGATGGTGACAACATTGACCAACATTGTAACACTCTATAACAAGACTAGTGTTCAAGATGGTGACAACATTGACCAACATTGTAACACATTATAACAAGACTAGTGTTCAAGACGGTGACAACATTGACCAACATTGTAACACTCTATAACAAGACTAGTGTTCAAGATGGTGACAACATTGACCAACATTGTAACACATTATAACAAGACTAGTGTTCAAGACGGTGACAACATTGACCAACATTGTAACACACTATAACAAGACTAGTGTTCAAGATGGTGACAACATTGACCAACATTGTAACACTCTATAACAAGACTAGTGTTCAAGATGGTGACAACATTGACCAACATTGTAACACTCTATAACAAGACTAGTGTTCAAGACGGTGACAACATTGACCAACATTGTAACACACTATAACAAGACTAGTGTTCAAGACGGTGACAACATTGACCAACATTGTAACACTCTATAACAAGACTAGTGTTCAAGATGGTGACAACATTGACCAACATTGTAACACCCTATAACAAGACTAGTGTTCAAGACGGTGACAACATTGACCAACATTGTAACACATTATAACAAGACTAGTGTTCAAGACGGTGACAACATTGACCAACATTGTAACACTCTATAACAAGACTAGTGTTCAAGACGGTGACAACATTGACCAACATTGTAACACATTATAACAAGACTAGTGTTCAAGATGGTGACAACATTGACCAACATTGTAACACACTATAACAAGACTAGTGTTCAAGACGGTGACAACATTGACCAACATTGTAACACCCTATAACAAGACTAGTGTTCAAGATGGTGACAACATTGACCAACATTGTAACACATTATAACAAGACTAGTGTTCAAGATGGTGACAACATTGACCAACATTGTAACACACTATAACAAGACTAGTGTTCAAGACGGTGACAACATTGACCAACATTGTAACACCCTATAACAAGACTAGTGTTCAAGATGGTGACAACATTGACCAACATTGTAACACATTATAACAAGACTAGTGTTCAAGATGGTGACAACATTGACCAACATTTTAAACATGCCTCGATAACTGAGTAGACGTGACTCTATAGTTTTCTGCTTCCTCCCACGCCTGCGCCAGTTATAAACCCACGCGATCGGCCCGCATTCTGGTGCGGGGCAGAGAAAACTTGCAGTCGCTCGTGCTTTGTTCGGCCGACGCGGAAATAGCGTCGCGGTGCTCCCCGCCCTAGTGATCTCAAGTATCCGGCGCTCCAACCTGTTACACAGGCATGACGACCAACGGGTGAACGACTCCAATCGGATTTGAAAACTTCTCTTTCCGTCGATCGTGAGTCGCATCGCTTGGGTTTGTGCTGTTTTGCGATAATAGACTGTTTTGTTTGTATTCCGCTGTACTAGAACCCCGCGCTAGTGCCACAAGAACTAAGTTGCTTGTAGTAGAAGTTTCGTGATCGTTCATCTGACTCTGGAGCATCCAGAAAACTCTCGTAAAGGAAACATATGATCGTCATATTCCGAGAGCTCTTGTGATGAGTCGTGTGATCGTCATATTCCGAGGTCTCTTGTGATTGGGCCGTGTGATCGTAATACTTCAAGGGCTCTTCGGATTGGGTTGTGTGATCGTCATATTCCGAGGGCTCTTGTGCTTAGGCCGTGATATCGTAATTCTGCGAGTGGTTTTGTGATTGGGTTGTGTGATCGTTATCTAAGAGCTACCGTTATTGGGCCACGTGATCATATTCCAAGGAATCTTGAGATTAGGCGGTGGGATCGTAATACTGAGAGGGCATTTGGGACTGGGTTGTATGATCGTAGTATTCTGAGGGGTTTTGGATTTGGATCATATGATCATCGTATTTAAAGGGCTATTGTAAATGGATCGTGCGATCATCCTACCGCAAAGGGTTTTTAAATGGCCGGTTTAATCGTCTTATTCCGAGTGATCTAGTGAATGAATAGTGTGATCGTCTTATTCTGAGGGACTTATAATATCCTGTGTGATGATCACACACAGAGGTCGCTTGTGAATGGACTAGTTTATAGAGGGAATGTCGTGGTGAATGAGACTTGTAATGCGGAGTAGTATACTCTCCGGGCGTACGCGGGTTTGACAGAGACAAGACCGCCGAGAATGGAAGTGTAGAGAGGGGACTCTAGCGATACAATGAGAGTCACAGGGGATACGATCATGGGGACGATCTCTGTGTATACACTGCTTCACTTGATCGTCTGTCTCCTTTCTCTGAAGAGCGTAGGTGAGTTGGAACAATAGGCAAGACACCCTTTTAAAAACAATTTCCACCTATTTATTTAGAATAGTAATAATAATAATAATAATAATCCTTAGTATAGTGCCGGCTAGCAGTCACAAGACCTATACCAGGCCATCACTGATAAGTATTCAAGTAAATAAGCGTAATTACGCAATAAAATAAAATAAACATTCCTACAGTATTCTGAAAATGGAAAAATGACACCTGTAAACGGGAATCGAGCCCGGGATCTTTGCCTTAAAATATGAGTGAAGAATGACCCTGGGTACGGGACGATTCCTGGATAGCTCAGTGGTTAGAGTATTGGCGTACTAAGTTAGAGTCTGTGATGGACGTGCGGAAATCGTCGACTACAAATGTGTGATTTTATTAAGATCACGAGCTATCAGATAACGCAGCCACCTTCTACTCGGTATCTCAGTGGTTAGAGCATTGGTGTACTAAGCCAAAGGTCTCGGGTTCGATTCCCGTGTCTAGGTGTCATTTTTAAATTTTCTGAATACTCAGATAGTGTTTACATTGTAATTATAGGTAGTTTCTTATACAAACATATACGATTTGGTTCAAAACTTACATAAACATAATTTATACAAAATATTTCATCTTTAAACCAAGGATAGTAATTGAATCTTAAAGTGGGATGTAAACATGACATGTTATACCCATCAATCAAAGTTTTGTTGGGTGCTGTGTACCCATGCACCCTTTTGCTCCCGCGACATTTGTCAATCCAACAGTCGCAAACTAACCCCGAGTCAACCCTCCCTACTTGTCACGTTAATGGGAGATGAGCCTCGAGCCACCGAGGAGGTGAAAGGACTACTGGTTGTTGTCGAAGTGGATTATCTTGTATCAACACACGTCAACACCTTCAGGGGAGGGACCTGTTGCTTTCACGAGTCTACATATTGGATGTTATCAGGTATTGACTGACACACACATGCTAGAGAACACGCGTGAGCTAACATTTACACACGCGCTACATTCCCTTTGAGGAAACTCATCTACGAAGTCATTAAAATATGCAAATCCTTGATCAACACTCGGAGAATGTCTCCCGGGAATGACACGTGCAACTGGGATCTGGGACGATGAAGATTAACTGAGGGAGACTGGACTAGGAGTGATTAGGGCTCTTCTCAGAGCTAGCAGGGTACAAGGGTGGACTAGGAGTGATCAGGGCTCTTCTCAGAGCTAGCAGGGTACAAGGGTGGACTAGGAGTGATCAGGGCTCTTCTCAGAGCTAGCAGGGTACAAGGGTGGACTAGGAGTGATCAGAGCTCTTCTCAGAGCTAGTAGGGTACAAGGGTGGACTAGGAGTGATCAGGGCTCTTCTCAGAGCTAGCAGGGTACAAGGGTGGACTAGGAGTGATCAGGGCTCTTCTCAGAGCTAGCAGGGTACAAGGGTGGACTAGGAGTGATCAGGGCTCTTCTCAGAGCTAGCAGGGTACAAGGGTGGACTAGGAGTGATCAGGGCTCTTCTCAGAGCTAGCAGGGTACAAGGGTGGACTGGGAGTGATCAGGGCTCTTCTCAGAGCTAGCAGGGTACAAGGGTGGACTAGGAGTGATCAGGGCTCTTCTCAGAGCTAGCAGGGTACAAGGGTGGACTAGGAGTGATCAGGGCTCTTCTCAGAGCTAGCAGGGTACAAGGGTGGACTAGGAGTGATCAGAGCTCTTCTCAGAGCTAGTAGGGTACAAGGGTGGACTAGGAGTGATCAGGGCTCTTCTCAGAGCTAGCAGGGTACAAGGGTGGACTAGGAGTGATCAGGGCTCTTCTCAGAGCTAGCAGGGTACAAGGGTGGACTGGGAGTGATCAGGGCTCTTCTCAGAGCTAGCAGGGTACAAGGGTGGACTAGGAGTGATCAGGGCTCTTCTCAGAGCTAGTAGGGTACAAGGGTGGACTAGGAGTGATCAGGGCTCTTCTCAGAGCTAGCAGGGTACAAGGGTGGACTGGGAGTGATCAGGGCTTTTCTCAGAGCTAGCAGGGTACAAGGGTGGACTAGGAGTGATCAGGGCTCTTCTCAGAGCTAGCAGGGTACAAGGGTGGACTAGGAGTGATCAGAGCTCTTCTCAGAGCTAGTAGGGTACAAGGGTGGACTAGGAGTGATCAGGGCTCTTCTCAGAGCTAGTAGGGTACAAGGGTGGACTAGGAGTGATCAGGGCTCTTCTCAGAGCTAGTAGGGTACAAGGGTGGACTAGGAGTGATCAGGGCTCTTCTCAGAGCTAGCAGGGTACAAGGGTGGACTGGGAGTGATCAGAGCTCTTCTCAGAGCTAGCAGGGTACAAGGGTGGACTGGGAGTGATCAGGGCTCTTCTCAGAGCTAGCAGGGTACAAGGGTGGACTAGGAGTGATCAGGGCTCTTCTCAGAGCTAGCAGGGTACAAGGGTGGACTAGGAGTGATCAGGGCTCTTCTCAGAGCTAGTAGGGTACAAGGGTGGACTAGGAGTGATCAGGGCTCTTCTCAGAGCTAGCAGGGTACAAGGGTGGACTAGGAGTGATCAGGGCTCTTCTCAGAGCTAGTAGGGTACAAGGGTGGACTGGGAGTTATCAGGGCTCTTCTCAGAGCTAGCAGGGTACAAGGGTGGACTAGGAGTTATCAGGGCTCTTCTCAGAGCTAGCAGGGTACAAGGGTGGACTAGGAGTGATCAGGGCTCTTCTCAGAGCTAGCAGGGTACAAGGGTGGACTAGGAGTGATCAGGGCTCTTCTCAGAGCTAGCAGGGTACAAGGGTGGACTAGGAGTGATCAGGGCTCTTCTCAGAGCTAGCAGGGTACAAGGGTGGACTAGGAGTGATCAGGGCTCTTCTCAGAGCTAGCAGGGTACAAGGGTGGACTGGGAGTGATCAGGGCTCTTCTCAGAGCTAGCAGGGTACAAGGGTGGACTGGGAGTGATCAGGGCTCTTCTCAGAGATATCAGGGTACAAGGGTGGACTAGGAGTGATCAGGGCTCTTCTCAGAGCTAGCAGGGTACAAGGGTGGACTAGGAGTGATCAGGGCTCTTCTCAGAGCTAGTAGGGTACAAGGGTGGACTGGGAGTGATCAGGGCTCTTCTCAGAGCTAGCAGGGTACAAGGGTGGACTAGGAGTGATCAGGGCTCTTCTCAGAGCTAGTAGGGTACAAGGGTGGACTAGGAGTGATCAGGGCTCTTCTCAGAGTTAGTAGGGTACAAGGGTGGACTGGGAGTGATCAGGGCTCTTCTCAAAGCTAGCAGGGTACAACGGTGGACTAGGAGTGATCAGGGCTCTTCTCAGAGCTAGTAGGGTACAAGGGTGGACTAGGAGTGATAAGGGCTCTTCACAGAGCTAGCAGGGTACAAGGGTGGACTAGGAGTGATCAGGGCTCTTCTCAGAGTTAACAGGGTACAAGGGTGGACTAGGAGTGATAAGGGCTCTTCACAGAGCTAGCAGGGTACAAGGGTGGACTAGGAGTGATCAGGGCTCTTCTCAGAGCTAGCAGGGTACAAGGGTGGACTGGGAGTGATCAGGGCTCTTCTCAGAGCTAGCAGGGTACAAGGGTGGACTGGGAGTGATCAGGGCTCTTCTCAGAGCTAGCAGGGTACAAGGGTGGACTAGGAGTGATCAGGGCTCTTCTCAGAGCTAGCAGGGTACAAAGTGTACCCATCACAGAGAAAATACTGTTTCAATAAACTAACTCATTTTCTTTTGAATAAATTTTGTTAAACTCATCTTGGCAGATACGGAAAAATTACACTTTGTCTCACCTAAGTAGATTCTAATCCTTCAGTCTAGACCCCAAAAATTCAACCTTATTATTTAGACACTTTCAAATCCCAACTTTGGTCGTTTAAATAACCTTGAGTTAACATATGTGGTTCCAAATAAGAGGTACTTGCTACATAATTATAGTAATGTTGCTCCTCATGTTGAAATAGCCTTGCTGCATAGTTTTCTGAGTCTTCATTTTCTTCAATATTACATTTATTGGATGCTGTGGTACAGAGTAGTACTTAGCGATTACAACTTAGGACACCAAACAGGGGTTCAGATAAAATACCTAACTTGGCTGCCGGACTATAAACGGTTTTCCACTCTCCCTTCACACAAATGCGGGTACAATTACGCTCACATCAACTTTCCTAATCCCTAGCAATTGTGTGTCACTAGTACAACTGTGGCCGTCTTTAATTACAGGTCAGAATGTTAAATGTGGCAACACCGCTTCTAGTGACGTCATTAGGCCTAGCGATATACTTGTTACTAAGGAGAATTGTGTGACTATTTAGAGTTTAGAGTTTTCTTCATTTATAAACTGATGAGTCAATTTGTACGATAATGACACTTCATCTAATCATGTTTTACGTAAAATTATCACTAAAAAAAACCACTTCAAAGGTTGAAAAAAATAACAAATAAACATTTAAATAATAATTTAAAAAATTAATTTGCTAGATAAGGATAATATAACTTTCACAAACACAATTAGAATGTTGTGATGCAAATTACAAAAGGACATTTGCTCGAAGCATAGAGAGGGCATTCATTTTTGCATTAATCCAATATTTCTGATTAAGATCAGTTTATTCTACTTTGCAAGATCTTTTTTGTGTAATTTATTTGATTTGTAATTTTTTTATTCACGTTTACATTGCATTAAGTTTTGGGTCATATAACAAACATTCAATAAATGAACATTTTGTGGATGTGATTAACCATTATTCCAGTATCGTCACTTTTGTACATTTGTAGATATAATGTGTTTGTTACATATAATCTCTTCGCTTGGAATGCAATTAATCCATTGATTTTTTTTTAGTGGGGAATTATACAGATGCTAAATATTTCAATAATCTTACCAGAGGAGGACTATTATTATTATTATTATTATTATTATTATTAGCACTGCTTCTTACTACCCGTTCCGGTTATACGCACGTAGAATCCGAACCACGGCGGAGGCCTGGAATTCCCACATTCACAAGTTGTGGTTAATACACGTCTTGTCAGAGGTGAAGGAAGGGTTTGGTAATCAGATAAATTTGTGCCGGGACCGAGGATTAAAGCCCGGACCCCTGACACCTTACCCTTAGACCGCCAGGTCATCTATAATAATTTATGATGATATTGGTGATGTGGTAGGTTTCAGGTAAACTATATCTATAGTTGAATTTAATCCGTTTAGGTTTGATGGGGATAACATGTTTTTTATCACCGTGTCTTATTATCTGTTCAGGCTATAATTTTAAAGGTAATCTACCCGTAGTTGCGTGGGAGCAGACTGGGAAACTGTTTAGGGAAAAAAAATCACCCTCTGTAAAAGTGACTGGAATTCGAACTCTGATCCCACCGTCATCAGCAGACCGGTCCAACACGATAGTGACGCCTTAGACCATTCGGCCACTGACGCCAGTGGGTAGGGCTATCGTTAAGAGAAAGTTGTCTAAGGTTTTATCTCTCGTGGATTTCTCAGGTTGTAGAATTTTGTAGATTAGATAATGATGATAATCATTGACGGCTGCAAGTTGGGATTAAAGTTGAGGTCAATTTTGGAATTTTGTTTAGTGATTGGAATTTGGAGTAATCTGCAGAAAGG
The DNA here is from genome assembly GCA_039000515.1 of Timema cristinae. NCBI lineage: Eukaryota > Metazoa > Arthropoda > Insecta > Phasmatodea > Timematidae > Timema > Timema cristinae. Next base: position 3,771,286 of record JBCFYV010000001.1, read on the forward strand.
GCTATTAAAAGGGGATGTTTTATGCGTTTTGGGATTATTGGGGATGATTGCGTTGGTGTGAATGGTTTTTCTATAAATTTTGTATTCTATTTTATTTCGAGGATGAATGTGAGTTCATGGTAATTAGTACTATTGTTTATTGTTTATTGTTTACATTTAGTTTCGGGCGAATGGTATTGTTAGAGTTGATAGGAAACATTTGAGTTGTATCTTCTTTGTGGATAGTTAGAATATCGTTGACATATCTTCGGTAAAATTTGAGTTAAAATGTTGCGTAGATGATTGGAAATGTTAGGATTATATGATTTGAATGAAATTTTCAGCTAATATGCCAGATATTGGTGATACCATGACTAGACCGTCCTGTAGTGAATATATTTTGTCATTGAATTTTAAAGTAATTTTGATTTGTAAATGTTTTAAGGATTTTGATGATTTTATTAATTTATTATGAAAAAAAATATGTTGTTGAGGAATTGTTTAATAATGTCGATAGTGTATATCCCGAAAGGGTAGTAAAACGCGGTGCTAATATATAGTAATAATATCGATAGTTTATTGGATGGGTAAGTTGGTGTAGAGATTTGAAATTTCAAAATACATGAATTTAATGATGTTATTTTTGGGTAAGATGATTTGAATTTTTCATTTAAGTCAAACGAGTGTTTTTTGTTGACATTTCCGGGAAGTTGAAATGTATTATGTAGGACTAACTGAGTATTTTTTTTTAGCGAGTTTGTTTGCGGGAACATTCCTTTATCTTATCCTGCCATGGTGAAGAAACAAGGCCGTGGCCAGTCAATCATTTCACGAGGGGTTTGATGTTCACATCCCCCAATTGCTTGAAGCTAGAAAAAATTATAAATGATAAACAATTCTAAAGCTCTCTGAAGTGTTTTTTTTTCATGGTAAAATAACTCCCTAGCTGCCGAAGGCTTGGAAAATTCCTAAATATGAAACACTTTTTGAAGCTCTGTGAAGGGTTTTTTCATGGTAAAACAACCCCAAAATGCCGGAGGCTAGGAAAATTTATAAATATTTAACTCAACCTCTAAGTAAGCTCCCTAATCTGTATTTGATATTTTTTGAACCATAAATAAAGCATATATATATTTTTTATAAACTTTTTGGGGGTTTTGAACCCCCCCCCCCCCCCAGCTACGGCCTTGTGTGAAATAATAGCTGGTAGTCCGGAGTGCAGCGGATTTGTCAGACAAAGAATCACCGGTGAGGTTTATCTTCATAAAAGGTTGAAAAGTAATTAGTGACGTCATATCTGGTGCTTTATCTGTCCACAATTCTACTTCCGGCGTGTTAACGATCCCAACTCGACTTCCGGAAGTGGAGCGGGCTAGTATACCACTGGGCGCAACTACTGTAAGGGTTCAACTTCCCAACTTCCTTTGTGTGCTTAGTAAGCGATGTAATTGCAGCTAACACACAGCTTACAGGATACTTACACTGGTTGCATACCAACAGGGGGAAGCACGGTAGTATGGAGTGAAAACTTCAACAAAATGTTGGGTTTCAGTTGTGCTAGGATAGCTGGAAGTATTAATAAAATATCAATGTCAGTAACCATAAATTATTATTAATATTATTTATTATTTTATTATTACTAGCACCACGTCTTACTACCGATCGGGTTGTACGCTTTAAATACTAATTACGCTAATGAATTAGGAATTGGGAAGGTTGAATTATGGAAGTGAACCCTATTTGCGTGGAGGGAAAGTGGAAAATCATTTAGGAAAAGCCACCCCCAGTTCCCCCGATCGAGATTCGAACCTCGATCTCCCCATCCTCGGCAGTCTAGCTCAACACGAATAGCGCGTTAGCTAACTACACCACCGAGGTGGGTAACCATAAATTGATGTCAAGGATAGCTAATTAATTGGTGTTTTCATAATGCCTTACTACCCGTCCGGCTATATGCACATGAACTAATAACATTAATGTGATAGAGATGAGTAAAGTTGAATTTAGAGGAAGTGTACCCTCATTTTCAAGAAGAGAGATTAAGAAACTATTTAATGAAAACCACCCTCAGTAGACCCGAGCCTAGACGATCCGGTTTTCGAAGCGGCGATGGGGTTGATTGATAAGGGTGGAGTAGATCTGTTGTGGTTTCCAATGATTAAATACCGAGTAGATCTCAGCCCGCTTCGGTGGTTACATGATATAAGTCGTCATTCTCGCAAGAGACTAGTCTGCCGATGAAGGGGATATTAGGGTTTGAATATCAATTAGGTGTACTGAGTGTGGTTTTTTTCCCCCCAAATAGTTTTCCGTTCTTTCTTAATTCAAATGTGGGTACATTTACTATACATTCAATCTTCCTTATATCTAGAGTTTGGGGAAGCCGCCATTTTGTGTTTTATATTTCTTTTGCTTAAATTTTCAAAAATATCGAACAGTCTTTTTACTGATTTTTTACAATGCATATCTATAACCTTACAAAAAAAAAGGGATCATTTAATTATTTATAGATAATCGCGAACGAAATTTACTAAATGTTTACTATCAACGAATTGTCGTTTCAGTAATGTTAATTTAATTATTTGAAATCTATTAGTAAAAGTGATTAAATTTATTTGTTCTTTAGTACGTTTATTTAAACAGGGTTTATTCGTTATTTAGGGATTCATTTTGATAATTTTATGTTTCGGGATTCTTAAATATTAGATCTTTTGTGCCTTTACGAATTTAATCTTGTATTGACAACGGCGTAGTTTTAGTTTCTAATGTTCCTTATGATACTTCTACATTTCCCATGAACAGTGGCGGTTCGTAGCTAAAATTAGTGGGGTGCTGCTCCAGAAAATTTTTAGCCTTTGTTTTAAAATTGTGTAAAAGGAAAAAACATGTACATAAAGAAAATTTATTCAGGAACTTGATAAAATCTTAACAAAAATACGTTTTTCTTTCTTTAACTTAAATTGTTACAGTTCAAGCTTGATCTATTAATTTAAAAATGAAATCCATTCTTCTTGTTTTAATTTGTGCAAAAAGTTCAATAATTTTCTCCTTGATCTCTGGATGACAATTGAGGAAATTTTTCTCCTTTGAAAGTATTGCAAGCGCATTTAGTCTATGTTAAATAAAATAACCGAAACATAAAATGAACCAAATAGAATATCTGGAAGCAGAATAATAATCTAATTCTACACTCTTCTACATTTTATCACATTAAAGAATATGGTACACGGTTTTTAAGCACAACACTTGCTGAGTAAAAAAAAAACTCCCTTCCATCATCACGCAAGAGCCGGCATTGCGAGAACAACAGTGCTCTCTCTAACTGGCAGTCCCACCTTCCTTTCCACCCCTATCCTATGTACGCATGCGCACAACAGTCAAACACCACGTCGCCGGCACTGTGAAGCAAACAGTTCCATACAAAAATGTTTGTATCTTTTTCATAAACTGGGGGATGGCTACTCAAGTACTGACATTAAGCTTAAGGAATATATATTGTACTACAAAAATAAATAAAGAATTAAAGAAAAAAGGACTCATTATATTAAATGTTATCGATACTATCAAGTGGAAATAGGGGGTGCTGCAGTTCCGCAGTGCCTATACACGAGCCATCGCTGCTCATGAATATTTAATTTCAAATAAAATAAATAACAAAACTGTGTAGACATATGCACTAATACATGTTCTTAACAATTAAACGAGTTCAGAAATTCCCCTATAGCCGTTCCATATTTTCACAGAACATACTAATTGTGACATTTATGATTAAAGTGGAAATTATAACTTGGTGTTCTACCTGTTTGCATGTATTCGAGCGTGGCGGATGAAAACATCTGTATTTATTAAACTGAAAACCGTGGCTTTCGGGGATATCTTTGCGGTTTCAATATTTCATTAAAAACAAGACAGGGTTTTTAATTTTGAGCAGACCTAATCCCTAACTCTACTCATCCCTAAAACATTAACTTAATTATTTCGTTATCGTTTAGCCCAAACGGGTATAAGACGAGGTGACCAATAAAGATTAACTCAGTTCTCACTAAAACACATACAATTAGGTTTAATATGTATATGACTATGTTTCGCTCGTGTGATCAATAGTGGTTTTTATAAATATTCCCAACATAGGCAGGGGGGGGGGGGGTCACGTACACTCAGAGGGGTATCAAGGTCCTGTTTATATTTGGATATCACTTGCAAAATAAATTAGCCCTGATTAGATCATTAATACCTACCCGCCAACCCTATTGGTGGATATTTGATATTGGACAAACTTATACACAATATATATTATTTTATTATGAGGGCGTGTTATGAAACCAGGACACCCTTGACTAGTCCACCTGCCTAACCACTCGAACACATGGCTGAGCAGCCCTGTATCTCATGTGTGAACATGTTACATTAGGATAAACTCTGAAGTGATCAGAACTTTCCTTTCTCCTCTGATAAGTTTTGTTTGCATCATCAAGTTTGCGATCAGTTGGAGTAAAAGGCGATATTTCTGTTTGACTGCTTAGTTTTTAATTTTATTTATATTACTTGTAAAAGAAAAAAACTAGAAAATATGGTTTTAAATTTTGAACATCCTTAATTTATTTGAATATTTATTTGATCTTTAAATTCTTACAATATAAAAAATGTGAAATTAAAATATTTTGGAAAACTTAGAGCCATTCTATCAAAAGTAAGTTGAAACGAAATAACTGAAAATAAGTTTTCTTCTATTCAAATAACATCAATAAAAGTTTGGTTTTAAACAGAAGAATTTTTGAAATTTTACCTCTTACATTAGTGTATGTAGTATTTTTGCAAAAGAGAAACAAACACCAACTGATTGATGAATCTTTGAAAATGTATTATTATTGAAATGTGGGTTTACCCTTTAACAGTGATGAGTTAACGGCAGGGGACTGGATGTTGTGTCTGTTCTAGTCTTAAATTAGATTATAAGGCGTACGAACCTACAACAGACCTAGCAAGCCGGTAGAGGAAAATATATGGCTTGAATAAAAAACCGACCACAGCCTGGAATCAGTGATGGATGTGAGGTAGATATAGTGAAACGTTATAATATTGACAGCCGAATATATGTTTTTTATCTGTCCTTTTTACGAAAAGTGGACTGTAGATACAGATCCCTTATTCATTGTAACTTCTAACCCATACATCTAACAGTAGTCTACTGTATATTCTGTTTAACCTCCAGTTTAAATATTCTTTAGTGCAAGTGTAATATATTTATCACGTTTCTCGTGGTTTTACGAATCATATTACTCCAAGTAACGGCCAACAATTCCTCCCTTACCTATCTTCAATAAAACACTGTCGAGAACACGCTACGAGAATACGAGGGATGGTCAAGATAGAATATGACCTACTTGGAGATCTTTTATTTCAAAATAATAAAGATTTTTTTTCCCCACTATATTGCGAATGAACGGGAAAATGTATGTTTTTATTATGTATTTATTTATTGCTCCCAACTGGAAACTTTTGTTGCTCGTATTTTCATTTCACTCTTCGTATCATAAATTAATTTTCTGCTTTAACAAGCGATCGCGGTTATTGTGTGTGTTCTAACCCTTGGTGTAGTGCTCTTTGGCTAGCAATGACAACAAAGTATTTCCAGTCATTTATGTATATTATATATCTCTTTCTCTGTAACTGTATCTCTTTCTATTTCTCTCTACTTCAACAACATCCATACACCGAGTCATGTATGCTCCTTTTTTATTAAAATGGTCAATTCACAATACTCTTATAGTCGCCACAAACAAGATTTATTATATAAATAACAAATATAAAAGAAGTATTCAAGGACAGGGAATTGTGGAGGAAGTTAGTGAGGATGTAATAAGTAGGAAGTTGTTTTTTGAGCTACTGTATATGCACATTTTATTGCCTACCCCGCACAGGAACGGTTTGATTCGGTATGTATGTATATATATATATATCACAGTTATTTATATACAGATTTATTTTTCACTCTCTCTTCATGTAATTAGTTTATAACTCATTAATATTAACTCTCTTCAACCTGATATCTTATGTTAGATAACATTTTAAATATTTATAGAGTTTGTTAATTCAAAGCAGAAGAGTTGATTTACTAAATGGGTTTCCTTGAACAAGACAACGCACGGAACTAAAACTGTATTAAATGAAATATATCTTAACAAACTCTCATATTTTCCTGTCAAGGTTAACAGTGTCACTACTGGGGTCGTTAAGGTGGGGTGGTAGGGGCAGCGAGAAAAGGAGAGTGTTTCTGTTGTTTTTATGGCTAAACATTCTGTTGGTCAAAATAAATAAATTTAACTTTGTACTGGAGCAATCATTTTATTCAAGTGGGGATACCAACAGAATCTGTCAAGGTTATTCTGGAATTTAGAGGCAACCTTTTATCTCGATTTAAAAAGTTTGTCAGACAATGGCACCATAATTGTGACAAATATTTAAGAACTTTTGGTACCCGTCCCTACCTTATCATCCATATCTACCTTATCACCCATTCCCATCTAACTATTCTTGGTTTCAGTGGGCTTGCAACAGTTCTCAGACATGTAAGGGGGGGGGGGCTACTAGTAACATTGCGGAGCATCACGAAATGTAATTAAGGTACCAAGTTAGTATGAATATACTTTGACAAAGAACTGAACCAAATCCCATAAAGTGCGATAATATAGTCAAAATATTGATTAAATGCATTTAAATCATTTTTACAAAAAATAAACATAATATTTAAGTGGGATTCCTTTATACAAAATATTATGAAAGCTTTTTGGTACTTAGTTAGTCCTTAAATATTGCAAATAAAATAAAATATCGCATAAATAATGAGACTTCTCATAATGAAGTGTAAATGTCTGATATAGCCCGAACACGGCCTTTAGAGTTTCTTTGATAAAGAATAGACAAAGAGTTCCACTAGACGTGAGATATCTCCAAACGACTAGAAAAACAGATATTTTTACTGATCCCATCATAAATAAATAGAGAGCGTGTCAATTTAAGAGTCGGTGTGATATTTAATTTACAAGTTCCAGAATATTTCGTTTTCTATAACAACCAAAATAATTCCATCATTATTATTAATAGAGAAACAATAAGTTGATGGTGATAAATAATTGTGCTTGTAACATAGAATCTAATTAGTGTAAATTGGCGGCCTAGTGTTTGAAAGGTTAATCGTTTATTAACACTATCAACAAACAGAGATACACTTACACTCAGTTCACCCTAAAACCTTCCCTTAACGTATTACACTATGATTCTATATTAATAAATATACCATAATGTAATAATTTAAGGTAAGCCTTACGGGGTGGACTAAGGTCACATATTTTGAACTTTAAATAGTTCTTTATGTTTGTTTTATAAGCTTACAAAATCTATCCAGAACGCAACTATCTATGAATTTTCAAAAGTTATCTAAATCCACTTTTTTTGTTTTCAATCCTCAATTAGGTGTCCACCTCACTCTCGTTTAGTCCAAGGAATCAGCGCTCCTAGCGGTGGAACTGTGCACATATTCCAGTTCATTACTAAGGGGCCCGGCCGGAAGAGTTCATAAAGAATTCAGTATTTTAAACTACGTGGCTCTCTACATAATGTTAATACTTCATGCTCACGCTAGAAAGTAGGGGTGGAAATGATTTTTTTGGTGAATAAAGGCTGAAAAATATCCCCCCCCCCGTTTCACCCACACATTTTTTTTTCTACTGGGGCAAAGGGGTAAATTGATTTTCACAACACGCGTCATACCTGGCAGCGTTTCTGTGTTTGTGGCACAACCTTTTGTGTTTTTTTTGAATGAGATGTGTGTTTGCCAAAAGCAAATATATGTCTATTAAAAGTATATCAAAGCGCTCGTCACTTTTTGATGAACACATGAATAACAATTTTAATATGACTAATGGAAAAAAATATTGTTTTGTTTATAATATTTAGTAGTAAACACCAAACGGTTGTAATGAATTCACTCAAAAAAAGACTTTCCAGGGCTGACATTTTCACAGAATGTTCGTTTGAAAATCCAACCATTCTCTTGTCCAGCCATAGCATCGCACGCCCATTATATTTCATGATCGAAAATAATTTATTATTGTAGATATTTTACTGTGTAACCATTTGGTATAAGAGTCCGTTGGTTTATTGTACAAATTACATTTACTTGTTCTGTGCTTGCGATAAAATTTTCATCCTACGATCTTATGTTGTATAGCCTTTTATTTTACTGCCCCTTTTATTTTATTGTACACCAGCTGAATCACCGTTATTCGCACGGGGTATTGTGTTATTTATTTTTGGAAATTTTATGGTTCTTAGAGCTACCCGAAAAACACCGTGATGTGACCATGTATCGTTTCCTATGGGTAGTTTTATTTTCGGTAGGCCCCCTTGCCTACGTCTTGGGACGTTATCAGCCGAACACGGTTGGATAAGTCCCCCCCCCCCTCCCACCACTGCCCAACACCACCGGCTGGGTCCTATCACTCCCACAGACACTACAAAATTCAGCAAAATATAAACTACAGAATTCTACCGTCCCTTGGAGTTGCATATTAAAACGTAATTACATATTTTAATTAACTGTCTGTAATCATTTTTCTTTCACTCCTTAGAAGCATCTACGGGGTTAAATATATTCATATATTATTTCGAAGGCATTATTAGAACAAACTTATTGGATTATTTCCTCTAAACACTTAAAAAGAGTTTATAAAGCAATATTTTGTATAAGGTAGCTACCCCGGTTTCACTCCCTTAATCAATAAACATCGTAATGAAACATCTTTACTTTTCCTAATTAGCTTATAAGGAACACCTGTGCCAGGTTTCAGACCTCTAGCTTCGTGGGAGGTGTGGAATTAGTGATGAGTCAGTCAGTTCGTCGATGAGTCAGTCAGTTCGTCAGTCAGTCAGTCAGTCAGTCAGTCAGTCAGTCAGTCAGTCAGTCAGTCAGTCAGTCAGTCAGTCAGTCAGTCAGTCAGTCAGTCAGTCAGGGCTTTCGCTTTTATAATTTCCTAAAAAAATGTTCATTACTAAGTAATACTATTTTTTAAAGGAAATAAATATTTTGTAATAACAATATTATATTGGAAATCAGGAAAATAATACAGTCGGGAAATGCATGCTATTACTCGGTTAGTAAGTTGTTAACATCTAGTCTGCTGTCAAGAAATGTAAAGCTTAGAATAAACAAAACGATAGCTTTACCAGTTGTTCTTTATGTTTGTGAAACATGGTCTCTTACATTACGTGATAAAAAAATAATTAGGGTGCTCAAAAACACGGTACTTATAAAATATATATTTTGTCCAAAAAAAAGGATGAAGATATTAATGGGTGGAGGAGTTTACATAATGATTAGTTACATTCCCTGTTAACATTACAAGACTTTTTAGGATAATCAGGTCTTGTAGATTAAGGTGGGAAGGACATGCAGTGTGAATGGGAGAATCTAGAACTGTGTTCAGAGTATTTACTGGCAAACCTACTGGAAAGATACCTTTGGGAAGACCTAGAGGTCACGGAGAGAATAACATTAGAATGTACTTGAAAGAGATAGGATATAATGAGGTGGACTGGTTAGAACTAGCTCAAGATATGGATAGGGTGTAATGAGGTTGATTGGTTAGAACTAGCTCAAGATATGGATAGGCTGTAATGAGGTTGACTGGTTAGAACTAGCTCAAGGTAGGGATAGGCTGTAATGAGGTGGACAGGATAGAACTAGCTCAAGATATAGATAGCGTGTAATGAGGTGGACAGGATAGAACTAGTAGGCGTGGAAATAAGCTTGCGAGCTCCTAATACCATATAGTAAATAAGTAATAGATAATAGATGTAAACACAAAGCTAGCACACTTACAGTACACTACAATACATCATGACCCAGTGCCCATAATGGACGCATTTCATCACTTTGAGGAAATAACATATTTAATCTTTCTCTAAGACACCCCCAGCTGGTAAAGTATGCGGGGTGTTTTTTTTAATGTGGTCTCCTATAGGTCTAATCTAATGCAATCTTTTTTTTATACTAAATTATATACCCTTGGATGTTAAGGGCTGTTAAAATATGTATTCTTTCTTATCAACCCTCTAATATTTGTTTTCTGTTAGAGAGTTCTATAAATACCTAAGAGACGTAACGAATACATACGTTACATTAGGGCCCAAGGGGTGCTAAACAATTGGGAAAGATTAAGAGTTAATTTAAGGTCATAACAGTGCATTTGTATTTCAACGTGAATGATAATCAGGGGGGAAGGTTTCAGAGATAATTTAAGGTCATAACAGTGCATTTGTATTTCAACGTGAATGATAATCAGGGGAGGTTTCAGAGATAATTTAAGGTCATAACAGTGCATTTGTATTTCAACGTGATGATAATCAGGGGGGAAGGTTTCAGAGATAATTTAAGGTCATAACAGTGCATTTGTATTTCACGTGAATGCTAAGCAGGGGGAAGGTTTCAGAGATAATTTAAGGTCATAACAGTGCATTTGTATTTCAACGTGAATGATAATCAGGGGGGAAGGTTTCAGAGATAATTTAAGGTCATAACAGTGCATTTGTATTTCAACGTGAATGCTAAGCAGGGGGAAGGTTTCAGAGTTAATTTAAGGTCATAACAGTGCATTTGTATTTCAACGTGAATGATAATCAGGGGGGAAGGTTTCAGAGATAATTTAAGGTCATAACAGTGTATTTGTATTTCAACGTGAATGCTAAGCAGGGGGGAAGGACACGGAGTTGACATTTAACGCAACCCAATGCCCTAGTGTTCCTACGCAAGTGTGATCCACTTTAAAAAAACATGAAAACAAACTCTCTCTCTTTCTCTCTCATGTTGAGTGTTCCAGACTGTACCCGCCTGAGACACGTTCAGCTAGAAAGTGGGAAGTATCGGGTGAACCGCAGGGGGAAGAGTTTTGACTGACAAACGGCCCCGCCCTCGGCACTTTGGTGTAATTCGTGGAATGTCTCTTGGTAGGATGGGAGGGGGTACTCTGGCTGGAGTTAAATATTTAAAAAGGAGTGACGTCACTAGCATGCCACAACTCCCACCTACTGAACCTAGTCCTCCCTCTTTATATTCTTCTCCAGAGTAAAACGAAATAATACACCTTTACAAACTAAACACACACACAAAAAAATAGTTAATTAAAATTGTTTTTAAAATAAATTTCTTTAATCAACTTAACTTGTATAGTACCTTAACCAAGACAACAAACTTAATCTAAAATATTAATACACGTGTCAGGAATATAATAACACAGTAATAAGGACTTTATTTTTATAAAACATATAACAAACGATAAATTAATAAAAGTGAATGCCTCATATACGCTCACCAATTTTTACTGCCCATTTATTATTATTATTATTATTATTATTATTATTATTATTATTATCATAACCACGTCTTACTACCCGTCCGGGTTATACGCACTTACGCTAATGTGTGATGGTAGGGTGATTGTGAGATGAAATGGAGGACCTACAGTTTAACGTGGAATCCGAACCACGGTGGAGACCTGGAATTCCTCACATTCACAAGTTGTGATTAATACACGTCTTGTCAGAGGTGAAGGAAGGGTTTGGTAATCAGATAAATCTGTGCCAGGACCTAGGATTGAACCCCGGACTCCCAACACAGAGGTCTGACATCTTACCACTAGACCTCCAGATCAGCCAACTCGGTTACACCTTACTTGAACTAAATGTCATTTAACAGGATGGATTAAATCAAAAATCCTCTCAGATGTTATGAGTCATATGGTAAGACTGATTGATGCCTTGGTCCCTTCATACACCAATACATGTTTTAAATAATAATTTATAACTATGGTTATAAAATATTATGAACAAAAAAAAAATTATATATATATAACTTTATTTATGGTTCAAAAAATATCAACATTAAGATTAAAGTACACATTGGGGTCTGTGTTATCATAAAAATCATTTTTCAGAAAGCTTCTAGAGATGTTTGATATTTGAAAATTTGTCTAGCTTCTGAAAATTCTGGGATGTGCCCACCAACCCCCCTCCCCCCTTGAATAGATTGGCTGGCTACGGCCTTGAATATTCTGAGTAACAGATTTTTTTTTCTGTTGAAACTATCAACTCACACAATTTACAAATTAATACTTTTCCGTCCTCGGAAAATACACTTTCATTTAACTCGCTAACTAACCGCCGTAAATGGTAGAGTTGTGATTGTTTGACTTTCGGCATTCTGCTCTCTTATAGATTGTACGAATAGATGGAAGTAAGTCAACTAACATAAGATGTAAGACTACAACTGACAATAATCTACTCAATTAACAAAACAATCGTGACTGTCCAGCTGATGGAATTTCCAAAGGATGGGAAATGTAAGGCATTATTTACAAGCTAGACATGTGTGTCTCCCTGGCCACCCGACTTTTAGCCACCCGGTTTTTGAAAACGCCCATCGTTTGTGCTACGTTAGTGCTGGTTAGTGCCCGATTTTCATCGTTAGTGCTGTAAATTTACAGCACTTATTCACGAATCTTTATGGGTGGCTAAGGAGATATCTCCCTGGCCACCCACTATAAGAAATAATAGAGATAATCAATTTTTGAAAACGCCCATCGTTTGTGCTACGTTAGTGCTGGTTAGTGCCCGATTTTCATCGTTAGTGCTGTAAATTTACAGAAATTATTCACGATTCTTTATGGGTGGCTAGGGAGATATCTCCCTTGCAACCCACTATAAGAAATAATAGAGATAATCAATTTTCGAAAACGCCCATCGTTTGTGCTACGTTAGTGCTGGTTAGTGCCCGATTTTCATCGTTAGTGCTGTAAATTTACAGAAATTATTCACGATTCTTTATGGGTGGCTAGGGAGATATCTCCCTGGCCACCCAATATAAGAAATAATAGAAATAATCAATTTTTGAAATGGCCCATCGTTTGTGCTACGTTAGTGCTGGTTAGTGCCCGATTTTCATCGTTAATGCTGTAAATTTACAGAAATTATTCACGATTCTTTATGGGTGGCTAGGGAGATATCTCCATTGCCACCCACTATAAGAAATAATAGAGATAATCAATTTTTGAAAACGCCCATCGTTTGTGCTACGTTAGTGCTGGTTAGGGCCCGATTTTCATCGTTAGTGCTGTAAATTTACAGAAATTATTCAAGATTCTTTATGGGTGGCTAGGGAGACAACTCCCTGGCCACCCAATATAAGAAATAATAGAGATAATCAATTTTTGAAAACGCCGATCGTTTGTGCTACGTTAGTGCTGGTTAGTACCCGATTTTCATCGTTAGTGTTGTAAATTTAAAGAAATTATTCACGATTCTTTATGGGTGGCTAGGGAGATATCTCCCTTGCCACCCACTATAAGAAATAATAGAGATAATCAATTTTTGAAAACGCCCATCGTTTGTGCTACGTTAGTGCTGGTTAGTGCCCGATTTTCATCGTTAGTGCTGTAAATTTACAGAAATTATTCACGATTCTTTATGGGTGGCTAGGGAGATATCTCCCTGGCCACCCACTATAAGGAATAATAGAGATAATCAATTTTTAAAAACGCCCATCGTTTGTGCTACGTTAGTGCTGGTTAGTGCCCAATTTTCATTGTTAGTGCTGTAAATTTACAGAAATTATTCACGAATCTTTATGGGTGGGTAGGGAGATATCTCCCTCTACACCCACTATAAGAAATAATAGAGATAATCAATTTTCGAAAACGCCCATCGTTTGTGCTACGTTAGTGCTGGTTAGTGCCCGATTTTCATCGTTAGTGCTGTAAATTTACAGAAATTATTCACGATTCTTTATGGGTGGCTAGGGAGATAACTCCCTGGCCACCCACTATAAGAAATAATAGAGATAATCAATTTTCGAAAACGCCCATCATTTGTGCTACGTTAGTCCTGGTTAGTGCCCGATTGTATCAATAACATATATTATTTACATCGATAGTATAGTAGCTATAGTTATTTGTTAAATACGTTTAAGTAAGATATAATCCATGCCATAGCAAAAGTATAATAATACAATTTTGTCCAGTATAATGGATAGCGATAATATTTTACTGTCAATAATATACTTATGATAGTTGACCACATTTAATAACTATAGCCTAATGTTGCGTTAATAAGATAGTATATTAGCGTTATTTAGCAACAACCACTTGTGCGCCCGGATAAAAATAATAGCTGCACAATTTTTAACACTCATTCTTTGCGTTTTTGGTAAATTTCATCCCGTTTTCATTTTAAGTTCATAAGACCCGAAAAGATAGGAGATTAGATGGTCTCTTATGCACTTCAATACTACAAGATTGGTGGAAAAATCACGAATATTCAAAATAACTCTAAAACTATAGATTTTTCATATAAAAATTCCCCAACTATAAGGAAGGCCCTGGAATTACCTACTTAAAGAAAGCTTAATGTTTTGATCGAATAAAAAACTAAGTTGTTACCGGCTCTTCTGTAGCCAACATATATGGTAAACATAAACATTAAAAAAAATCAGAGAACATGATCGATAGAAAAGTGTAATTTAAATGTTGTCTCGTGCACTTCAATACTACCAAATTGCCGGACACACTACACAAACATTCAAAATAACTCTAAAAATATCGATTTTTCATATAAAAATTCCTTATGTAAAACGAAGTCCCTGGAATAACTACTTAAAAAGAGATTACATGTTACGATCGGATAAAAAATTTAGCTTCACTGGCTCTTCCGTAGTCAACATACATGGTAAAATGAAGGGATCGGATTTACGTACATAAAAAAATTCACAAGACTCGATAATATGAAAGATTATATGGTGTCTTGTGCAGTCCCACAAAATTGCCAGACACATCACAAATATTCAAAATAACTCTAAAAATATCAATTTTTCATATAAAAATTTCCCAAGTAATGGAAGGCCTTAGAATTACCCACTAAATGAGATTTCACATGTTACGATCGGATAAAAATTTAGCTTTTATGGGTGTTTATGTAATCCATATATAATAAAAGGAAGGGCTCGGATTTACATACATTAAAAAAGTTCACAAGACCCGAAAAGATAGGAGATTAGATGGTCTCTTATGCACTTCAATATTACAAGATTGGTGGAAAAATCACGAATATTCAAAATAACTCTAAAACTATTGATTTTTCATATAAAAATTCTTCAACAATAAGGAAGGCCCTGGAATTACTACTTAAAGAAAGCTTAAATGTTTTGATCGAATAAAAAAACTAAGTTGTTACCAGCTCTTCTGTAGCCAACATATGTGGTAAATATAAACATTAAAAAAATCACAAAACATGATCCGATAGAAAAGTGTAATTTAAATGTTGTCTCGTGCACTTCAATACTACCAAATTGCCGGACACACTACAGAAACATTCAAAATAACTCTAAAAATATCGATTTTTTCATATAAAAATTCCTTATGTAAAACGAAGTCCCTGGAATAACCTACTTAAAAAGGGATTACATGTTACGATCGGATAAAAAATTTAGCTTCACTGGCTCTTCCGTAGTCAACATATATGGTAAAATGAAGGGATCGGATTTACGTACATAAAAAAATTCACAAGACTCGATAATATGAAAGATTATATGGTGTCTTGTGCAGTCCCACAAAATTGCCAGACACATCACAAATATTCAAAATAACTCTAAAAATATCAATTTTTCATATAAAAATTTCCCAAGTAATGGGAAGGCCTTAGAATTACCCAATAAATGAGATTTGAAATGTTACGATCGGATAAATAATTTAGCTTTTATGGGTGTTTATGTAATCCACATATATAATAAAAGGAAGGGCTCGGATTTACATACATTAAAAAAGTTCACATGACCCGAAAAGATAGGAGATTAGATGGTCTCTTATGCACTTCAATATTTCAAGATCGGTGGAAAATCACGAATATTCAAAATAACTCTAAAACTATTGATTTTTCATATAAAAATTCCCAACTATAAGGAAGGCCTGGAATTACCTAATTAAAGAAAGCTTAAATGTTTTGATCAATAAAAAAACTAAGTTGTTACCGGCTCTTCTGTAGCCAACATATATGGTAAACATAAACATTAAAAAAAATCACAAAACATGATCAGATAGAAAAGTGTAATTTAAATGTTGTCTCGTGCACTTCAATACTACCTAAATTACCGGACAAACTACACAAACATTCAAAATAACTCTAAAAGTATCGATTTTTCATATAAAAATTCCTTATGTTAAACGAAGTCCCTGGAATAACCTACTTAAAAAGGGATTACATGTTACGATCGGATAAAAAATTTAGCTTCACTGGCTCTTCCGTAGTCAACATATATGGTAAAATGAAGGGATCGGATTTACGTACATAAAAAAATTCACAAGACTCGATAATATGAAAGATTATATGGTGTCTTGTGCAGTCCCACAAAATTGCCAGACACATCACAAATATTCAAAATAACTCTAAAAATATCAATTTTTCATATAAAAATTTCCCAAGTAATGGGAAGGCCTTAGAATTACCCACTAAATGAGATTTAAATGTTACGATCGGATAAAAAATTTAGCTTTTATGGGTTTTTATGTAATCCACATATATAATAAAAGGAAGGGCTCGGATTTACATACATTAAAAAAGTTCACATGACCCGAAAAGATAGGAGATTAGATGGTCTCTTATGCACTTCAATATTCAAGATGGTGGAAAAATCACGAATATTCAAAATAACTCTAAAACTATTGATTTTTCATATAAAAATTCCCCAACTATAAGGAAGGCCCTGGAATTACCTACTTAAAAAAAGCTTAAATGTTTTGATCAATAAAAAACTAAGTTTTACCGGCTCTTCTGTAGCCAACATATGTGGTAAATATAAACATTAAAAAAAATCACAAAACATGATCGATAGAAAAGTGTAATTTAAATGTTGTCTCGTGCACTTCAATACTACCTAATTACCGGACAAACTACACAAACATTCAAAATAACTCTAAAAGTATCGATTTTTCATAAAAAATTCCTTATGTTAAACGAAGTCCCTGGAATAACCTACTTAAAAAGGGATTACATGTTACGATCGGATAAAAAATTTAGCTTCACTGGCTCTTCCGTAGTCAACATACATGGTAAAATGAAGGGATCGGATTTACGTACATAAAAAATTCACAAGACTCGATAATATGAAAGATTATATGGTGTCTTGTGCAGTCCCACAAAAATGCCAGACACATCACAAATATTCAAAATAACTCTAAAAATATCAATTTTTTCATATAAAAATTTCCAAGTAATGGGAAGGCCTTAGAATTACCCACTAAATGAGATTTCACATGTTTACGATCGGATAAAAAATTTCGCTTTTATGGGTTTTTATGTAATCCACATATATAATAAAAGGAAGGGCTCGGATTTACATACATTAAAAAAGTTCACAAGACCCGAAAAGATAGGAGATTAGATGGTCTCTTATGCACTTCAATATTACAAGATTGGTGGAAAAATCACGAATATTCAAAAAACTCTAAAACTATTGATTTTTCATATAAAAATTCCCCAACTATAAGGAAGGCCCTGGAATTACCTACTTAAAGAAAGCTTAAATGTTTTGATCGAATAAAAAACTAGTTGTTACCGGCTCTTCTGTAGCCAACATATTGGTAAACATAAACTTTAAAAAAATCACAAAACATGATCCGATAGAAAAGTGTAATTTAAATGTTTCTCGTGCACTTCAATACTACCAAATTGCCGGACACACTACACAAACATTCAAAATAACTCTAAAAATATCGATTTTTCATATAAAAATTCCTTATGTAAAACGAAGTCCCTGGAATAACCTATTTAAAAAGAAATTACATGTTACGATCAGATAAAAAATTAGCTTCACTGTCTTTTTTTTGTCAACATACATGGTAAAATGAAGGGCTCGGATTTACGTACATAAAAAAATTCACAAGACTCGATAATATGAAAGATTATATGGTGTCTTGTGCAGTCCCACAAAATTGCCAGACACATCACAAATATTCAAAATAACTCTAAAAATATCAATTTTTCATAAAAAAAATTTCCCAAGTATGGGAAGGCCTTAGAATTACCACTAAATGAGATTTCACATGTTACGATCGGATAAAAAATTTAGCTTTTATGGGTTTTTATGTAATCACATATAAATAAAAGGAAGGGCCGGATTTACATACATTAAAAAAAGTTCACAAGACCCGAAAAGATAGGAGATTAGTTGGTCTCTTATCACTTCAATATTACAAGATTGGTGGAAAAATCACGAATATTCAAAAAACTCTAAAAACTATTGATTTTTCATATAAAAATTCCCCAACTATAAGGAAGGCCCTGGAATTACCTACTTAAAGAAAGCTTAAATGTTTTGATCGAATAAAAAACTAGGTTGTTACCGGCTGTTCTGTAGCCAACATATATGGTAAACATAAACTTTAAAAAAATCACAAAACATGATCCGATAGAAAAGTGTAATTTAAATGTTGTCTCGTGCACTTCAATACTACCAAATTGCCGGACACACTACACAAACATTCAAAATAACTCTAAAAATATCGATTTTTCATATAAAAATTCCTTATGTAAAACGAAGTCCTGGAATAACCTATTTAAAAAGAGATTACATGTTACGATCAGATAAAAAAATTAGCTTCACTGTCTTTTTTTTGTCAACATACATGGTAAAATGAAGGGCTCGGATTTACGTACATAAAAAATTCACAAGACTCGATAATATGAAAGATTATATGGTGTCTTGTGCAGTCCCACAAAATTGCCAGACACATCACAAATATTCAAAATAACTCTAAAAATATCAATTTTTCATAAAAAAAATTTCCCAAGTAATGGGAAGGCCTTAGAATTACCCACTAAATGAGATTTCACATGTTACGATCGGATAAAAATTTAGCTTTTATGGGTGTTTTATGTAATCAACATATAAAATAAAAGGAAGGGCACGGATTTACATACATTAAAAAAGTTCACAAGACCCGAAAAGGTAGGAGATTAGATGGTCTCTTATGCACTTCAATATTACAAGATTGGTGGAAAAATCACGAATATTCTAAATCACTCTAAAACTATTGATTTTTCATATAAAAATTCCCCAACTATAAGGAAGGCCCTGGAATTACCTAATTAAAGAAAGCTTAAATGTTTTGATCAATAAAAAACTAAGTTGTTACCGGCTCTTCTGTAGCCAACATATATGGTAAACATAAACATTAAAAAAAATCACAAAACATCATCAGATAGAAAAGTGTAATTTAAATGTTGTCTCGTGCACATCAATACTACCTAATTACCGGACAAACTACACAAACATTCAAAATAACTCTAAAAATATCGATTTTTCATATAAAAATTCCTTATGTAAAACGAATTCCCTGGAATAACCTACTTAAAAAGGGATTACATGTTACGATCGGATAAAAATTTAGCTTCACTGGCTCTTCCGTAGTCAACATACATGGTAAAATGAAGGGATTGGATTTACGTACATAAAAAAATTCACAAGACTCGATAATATGAAAGATTATATGGTGTCTTGTGCAGTCCCACAAAATTGCCAGACACATCACAAATATTCAAAATAACTCTAAAAATATCAATTTTTCATATAAAAATTTCCCAAGTAATGGGAAGGCCTTAGAATTACCCACTAAATGAGATTTCACATGTTACGATCGGATAAAAAATTTAGCTTTTATGGGTGTTTATGTAATCAACATATAAAATAAAAGGGAGGGCTCGGATTTACATAAATTATAAAAGTTCACAAGACCCGAAAAGATAGGAGATTAGATGGTTCTTATGCACTTCAATATTACAAGATTGGTGGAAAAATCACGAATATTCAAAATAACTCTAAAACTATAGATTTATCATATAAAAATTCCACAACTATAAGGAAGGCCCTGGAATAACCTACTTAAAGAAAGCTTAAATGTTTTGATCGAATAAAAAACTAAGTTGTTACCGGCTCTTCTGTAGCCAACATATGTGGTAAATATAAACATTAAAAATATCACAAAACATGATCCGATAGAAAAGTGTAATTTAAATGTTGTCTCGTTCACTTCAATACTACCAAATTGCCGGACACACTACACAAACATTCAAAATAACTCTAAAAATATCGATTTTTCATATAAAAATTCCTTATGTAAAACGAAGTCCCTGGAATAACATACTTAAAAAGAGATTACATGTTACGATCAGATAAAAAAATTAGCTTCACTGTCTTTTTTTTGTCAACATACATGGTAAAATGAAGGGCTCGGATTTACGTACATAAAAAATTCACAAGACTCGATAATATGAAAGATTATATGGTGTCTTGTGCAGTCCCACAAAATTGCCAGACACATCACAAATATTCAAAATAACTCTAAAAATATCAATTTCACATAAAAATTTCCCAAGTAATGGGAAGGCCTTAGAATTACCCACTAAATGAGATTTCACATGTTACGATCGGATAAAAAATTTAGCTTTTATGGGTGTTTATGTAATCCACATATATAATAAAAGGAAGGGCACGGATTTACATACATTAAAAAAGTTCACAAGACCCCAAAAGGTAGGAGATTAGATGGTCTCTTATGCACTTCAATATTACAAGATTGGTGGAAAAATCACGAATATTCAAAATAACTCTAAAACTATTGATTTTTCATATAAAAATTCCCCAACTATAAGGAAGGCCCCGGAATTACCTAATTAAAGAAAGCTTAAATGTTTTGATCAATAAAAAACTAAGTTGTTACCGGCTCTTCTGTAGCCAACATATATGGTAAACATAAACATTAAAAAAATTCACAAAACATGATCAGATAGAAAAGTGTAATTTAAATGTTGTCTCGTGCACTTCAATAATACCTAATTAACGGACAAACTACACAAACATTCAAAATAACTCTAAAAATATCGATTTTTCATATAAAAATTCCTTATGTAAACGAAGTCCCTGGAATAACCTACTTAAAAAGGGATTACATGTTATGATCGGATAAAAAATTTAGCTTCACTGGCTCTTCCCTAGTCAACATACATGGTAAAATGAAGGGATCGGATTTACGTACATAAAAAAATTCACAAGACTCGATAATATGAAAGATTATATGGTGTCTTGTGCAGTCCCGCCAAAAATTGCCAGACACATCACAAATATTCAAAATAACTCTAAAAATATCAATTTTTCATAAAAAAATTTCCCAAGTAATGGGAAGGCCTTAGAATTACCCACTAAATGAGATTTCACATGTTACGATCGGATAAAAAATTTAGCTTTTATGGGTGTTTATGTAATCAACATATATAATAAAAGGAAGGGCACGGATTTACATACATTAAAAAAGTTCACAAGACCGAAAAGGTAGGAGATTAGATGGTCTCTTATGCACTTCAATATTACAAGATTGGTGGAAAAATCACGAATATTCAAAATAACTCTAAAACTATTGATTTTTCATATAAAAATTCTTCAACAATAAGGAAGGCCCTGGAATTACCTACTTAAAGAAAGCTTAAATGTTTTGATCGAATAAAAAACTAAGTTGTTACCAGCTCTTCTGTAGCCAACATATGTGGTAAATATAAACATTAAAAAAATCACAAAACATGATCCGATAGAAAAGTGTAATTTAAATGTTGTCTCGTGCACTTCAATACTACCAAATTGCCGGACACACTACAGAAACATTCAAAATAACTCTAAAAATATCGATTTTTCATATAAAATTCCTTATGTAAAACGATAGTCCCTGGAATAACCTACTTAAAAAGGGATTACATGTTACGATCGGATAAAAAATTTAGCTTCACTGGCTCTTCCGTAGTCAACATATATGGTAAAATGAAGGGATCGGATTTACGTACATAAAAAAATTCACAAGACTCGATAATATGAAAGATTATATGGTGTCTTGTGCAGTCCCACAAAATTGCCAGACACATCACAAATATTCAAAATAACTCTAAAAATATCAATTTTTCATATAAAAATTTCCCAAGTAATGGGAAGGCCTTAGAATTACCCAATAAATGAGATTTGAAATGTTACGATCGGATAAATAATTTAGCTTTTATGGGTGTTTATGTAATCCACATATATAATAAAAGGAAGGGCTCGGATTTACATACATTAAAAAAGTTCACATGACCCGAAAAGATAGGAGATTAGATGGTCTCTTATGCACTTCAATATTTCAAGATCGGTGGAAAAATCACGAATATTCAAAATAACTCTAAAACTATTGATTTTTCATATAAAAATTCCCCAACTATAAGGAAGGCCCTGGAATTACCTAATTAAAGAAAGCTTAAATGTTTTGATCGAATAAAAAACTAAGTTGTTACCGGCTCTTCTGTAGCCAACATATGTGGTAAATATAAACATTAAAAAATCACAAAACATGATCCGATAGAAAAGTGTAATTTAAATGTTGTCTCGTTGCACTTCAATACTACCAAATTGCCGGACACACTACACAAACATTCAAAATAACTCTAAAAATATCGATTTTTCATATAAAAATTCCTTATGTAAAACGAAGTCCCTGGAATAACCTACTTAAAAAGAGATTACATGTTACGATCAGATAAAAAAAATTAGCTTCACTGGCTTTTTTTTGTCAACATACATGGTTAAATGAAGGGCTCGGATTTACGTACATAAAAAATTCACAAGACTCGATAATATGAAAGATTATATGGTGTCTTGTGCAGTCCCACAAAATTGCCAGACACATCACAAATATTCAAAATAACTCTAAAAATATCAATTTTTCATATAAAAATTTCCCAAGTAATGGGAAGGCCTTAGAATTACCCACTAAATGAGATTTCACATGTTACGATCGGATAAAAAATTTAGCTTTTATGGGTGTTTATGTAATCCACATATAAATAAAAGGAAGGGCACGGATTTACATACATTAAAAAAGTTCACAAGACCCAAAAGGTAGGAGATTAGATGGTCTCTTATGCACTTCAATATTACAAGATTGGTGGAAAAATCACGAATATTCAAAATAACTCTAAAACTATGATTTTTCATATAAAAATTCCCAACTATAAGGAAGGCCCGGAATTAACCTAATTAAAGAAAGCTTAAATGTTTTGATCAAAAAAAAAACTAAGTTGTTACCGGCTCTTCTGTAGCCAACATATATGGTAAACATAAACATTAAAAAATTCACAAAACATGATCAGATAGAAAAGTGTAATTTAAATGTTGTCTCGTGCACTTCAATAATACCTAATTACCGGACAAACTACACAAACATTCAAAATAACTCTAAAAATATCGATTTTTCATATAAAAATTCCTTATGTAAAACGAAGTCCCTGGAATAACCTACTTAAAAAGAGATTACATGTTACGATCGGATAAAAAATTTAGCTTCACTGCTCTTTCCGTAGTCAACATACATGGTAAAATGAAGGGATCGGATTTACGTACATAAAAAAATTCACAAGACTCGATAATATGAAAGATTATATGGTGTCTTGTGCAGTCCCACAAAATTGCCAGACACATCACAAATATTCAAAATAACTCTAAAAATATCAATTTTTCATATAAAAATTTCCCAAGTAATGGGAAGGCCTTAGAATTACCCACTAAATGAGATTTCACATGTTACGATCGGATAAAAAATTTAGCTTTTATGGGTGTTTATGTAATCACACATATATAATAAAAGGAAGGGCACGGATTTACATACATTAAAAAAGTTCACAAGACCCAAAAGGTAGGAGATTAGATGGTCTCTTATGCACTTCAATATTACAAGATTGGTGGAAAAATCACGAATATTCAAAATAACTCTAAAACTATTGATTTTTCATATAAAAATTCCCCAACTATAAGGAAGGCCCCGGAATTACCTAATTAAAGAAAGCTTAAATGTTTTGATCAATAAAAAACTAAGTTGTTACCGGCTCTTCTGTAGCCAACATATATGGTAACATAAACATTAAAAAATTCACAAAACATGATCAGATAGAAAAGTGTAATTTAAATGTTGTTCGTGCACTTCAATATACCTAATTACCGGACAACTACACAAACATTCAAAATAACTCTAAAAATATCGATTTTTCATATAAAAATTCCTTATGTAAAACGAAGTCCCTGGAATAACCTACTTAAAAAGGGATTACATGTTATGATCGGATAAAAAATTTAGCTTCACTGGCTCTTCCGTAGTCAACATACATGGTAAAATGAAGGGATCGGATTTACGTACATAAAAAAATTCACAAGACTCGATAATATGAAAGATTATATGGTGTCTTGTGCAGTCCCGCCAAAAATTGCCAGACACATCACAAATATTCAAAATAACTCTAAAAATATCAATTTTTCATATAAAAATTTCCCAAGTAATGGGAAGGCCTTAGAATTACCCACTAAATGAGATTTCACATGTTACGATCGGATAAAAAATTTAGCTTTTATGGGTGTTTATGTAATCAACATATATAATAAAAGGAAGGGCCGGATTTACATACATTAAAAAAGTTCACAAGACCGAAAAGGTAGGAGATTAGATGGTCTCTTATGCACTTCAATATTACAAGATTGGTGGAAAAATCACGAATATTCAAAATAACTCTAAAACTATTGATTTTTCATATAAAAATTCCCAACTATAAGGAAGGCCCTGGAATTACCTAATTAAAGAAAGCTTAAATGTTTTGATCAATAAAAAACTAAGTTGTTACCGGCTCTTCTGTAGCCAACATATGTGGTAAATATAAACATTAAAAATATCACAAAACATGATCCGATAGAAAAGTGTAATTTAAATGTTGTATCGTGCACTTCAATACTACCAAATTGCCGGACACACTACACAAACATTCAAAATAACTCTAAAAATATCGATTTTTCATATAAAAATTCCTTATGTAAAACGAAGTCCTGGAATAACCTACTTAAAAGGGATTACATGTTACGATCGATAAAAAATTAGCTTCACTGGCTCTTTAGTCAACATACATGGTAAAATGAAGGGATCGGATTTACGTACATAAAAAATTCACAAGACTCGATAATATGAAAGATTATATGGTGTCTTGTGCAGTCCCCAAAAATTGCCAGACACATCACAAATATTCAAAATAACTCTAAAAATATCAATTTTTCATATAAAAATTTCCCAATTAATGGGAAGGCCTTAGAATTACCCACTAAATGAGATTTCACATGTTACGATCGGATAAAAAATTTAGCTTTTATGGGTGTTTATGTAATCCACATATATAATAAAAGGAGGGCTCGGATTTACATACATTAAAAAAGTTCACAAGACCCGAAAAGATCGGAGATTAGATGGTCTCTTATGCACTTCAATATTACAAGATTGGTGGAAAAATCACGAATATTCAAAATAACTCTAAAACTATAGATTTATCATATAAAAATTCCACAACTATAAGGAAGGCCCTGGAATTACCTATTAAAGAAAGCTTAAATGTTTTGATCGAATAAAAACTAAGTTGTTACCGGCTCTTCTGTAGCCAACATATGTGGTAAATATAAACATTAAAAAATTCACAAAACATGATCCGATAGAAAAGTGTAATTTAAATGTTGTCTCGTTCACTTCAATACTACCAAATTGCCGGACACACTACACAAACATTCAAAATAACTCTAAAAATATCGATTTTTTATATAAAAATTCCTTATGTAAAACGAAGTCCCTGGAATAACATACTTAAAAAGAGATTACAAGTTACGATCAGATAAAAAAATTAGCTTCACTGTCTTTTTTTTGTCAACATACATGGTAAAATGAAGGGCTCGGATTTACGTACATAAAAAATTCACAAGACTCGATAATATGAAAGATTATATGGTGTCTTGTGCAGTCCCACAAAATTGCCAGACACATCACAAATATTCAAAATAACTCTAAAAATATCAATTTTTCATAAAAAAATTTCCCAAGTAATGGGAAGGCCTTAGAATTACCCACTAAATGAGATTTCACATGTTACGATCGGATAAAAAATTTAGCTTTTATGGGTGTTTATGTAATCAACATATATAATAAAAGGAAGGGCACGGATTTACATACATTAAAAAAGTTTACAAGACCCGAAAAGGTAGGAGATTAGATGGTCTCTTATGCACTTCAATATTACAAGATTGGTGGAAAAATCACGAATATTCTAAATCACTCTAAAACTATTGATTTTTCATATAAAAATTCCCCAACTATAAGGAAGGCCCTGGAATTACCTAATTAAAGAAAGCTTAAATGTTTTGATCAATAAAAAACTAAGTTGTTACCGGCTCTTCTGTAGCCAACATATATGGTAAACATAAACATTAAAAAAAATCACAAAACATGATCAGATAGAAAAGTGTAATTTAAATGTTGTCTCGTGCACTTCAATAAATACCTAATTACGGACAAACTACACAAACATTCAAAATAACTCTAAAAATATCGATTTTTCATATAAAAATTCCTTATGTAAAACGAAGTCCTGGAATAACCTACTTAAAAAGGGATTACATGTTATGATCGGATAAAAAATTTAGCTTCACTGGCTCTTCCGTAGTCAACATACATGGTAAAATGAAGGGATCGGATTTACGTACATAAAAAATTCACAAGACTCGATAATATGAAAGATTATATGGTGTCTTGTGCAGTCCGCCAAAAATTGCCAGACACATCACAAATATTCAAAATAACTCTAAAAATATCAATTTTTCATATAAAAATTTCCCAAGTAATGGGAAGGCTTTAGAATTACCCACTAAATGAGATTTCACATGTTACGATCGGATAAAAAATTTAGCTTTTATGGGTGTTTATGTAATCAACATATATAATAAAAGGAAGGGCTCGGATTTACATACATTAAAAAAGTTCACAAGACCCGAAAAGGTAGGAGATTAGATGGTCTCTTATGCACTTCAATATTACAAGATTGGTGGAAAAATCACGAATATTCAAAATAACTCTAAAACTATTGATTTTTCATATAAAAAATTCCCCAACTATAAGGAAGGCCCTGGAATTACCTAATTAAAGAAAGCTTAAATGTTTTGATCAATAAAAAACTAAGTTGTTACCGGCTCTTCTGTAGCCAACATATGTGGTAAATATAAACATTAAAATATCACAAAACATGATCCGATAGAAAAGTGTAATTTAAATGTTGTATCGTGCACTTCAATACTACCAAATTGCCGGACACACTACACAAACATTCAAAATAACTCTAAAAATATCGATTTTTCATATAAAAATTCCTTATGTAAAACGAAGTCCCTGGAATAACCTACTTAAAAAGGGATTACATGTTACGATCGGATAAAAAATTTAGCTTCACTGGCTCTTCCGTAGTCAACATACATGGTAAAATGAAGGGATCGGATTTACGTACATAAAAAATTCACAAGACTCGATAATATGAAAGATTATATGGTGTCTTGTGCAGTCCCCCAAAAATTGCCAGACACATCACAAATATTCAAAATAACTCTAAAAATATCAATTTTTCATATAAAAATTTCCCAATTAATGGGAAGGCCTTAGAATTACCCACTAAATGAGATTTCACATGTTACGATCGGATAAAAAATTTAGCTTTTATGGGTGTTTATGTAATCCACATATATAATAAAAGGAGGGCTCGGATTTACATACATTAAAAAAGTTCACAAGACCCGAAAAGTGGAGATTAGATGGTCTCTTATGCACTTCAATATTACAAGATTGGTGGAAAAATCACGAATATTCAAAATAACTCTAAAACTTGATTTTTCATATAAAAATTCCCCAACTATAAGGAAGGCCCTGGAATTACCTAATTAAAGAAAGCTTAAATGTTTTGATCAATAAAAAACTAAGTTGTTACCGGCTCTTCTGTAGCCAACATATATGGTAAACATAAACATTAAAAAAAATCACAAAACATGATCAGATAGAAAAGTGTAATTTAAATGTTGTCTCGTGCACTTCAATACTACCAAATTGCCGGACACACTACACAAACATTCAAAATAACTCTAAAAATATCGATTTTTCATATAAAAATTCCTTATGTAAAACGAAGTCCCTGGAATAACCTACTTAAAAAGGATTACATGTTACGATCGGATAAAAAATTTAGCTTCACTGGCTCTTCCGTAGTCAACATACATGGTAAAATGAAGGGATCGGATTTACGTACATAAAAAATTCACAAGACTCGATAATATGAAAGATTATATGGTGTCTTGTGCAGTCCCACAAAATTGCAGACACATCACAAATATTCAAAATAACTCTAAAAATATCAATTTTTCATATAAAAATTTCCCAAGTAAAGGGAAGGCCTTAGAATTACCCACTAAATGAGATTTCACATGTTACGATCGGATAAAAAATTTAGCTTTTATGGGTTTTATGTAATCCACATATATAATAAAAGGAAGGGCTCGGATTTACATACATTAAAAAAGTTCACAAGACCCGAAAAGATAGGAGATTAGATGGTCTCTTATGCACTTCAATATTACAAGATTGGTGAAAAATCACGAATATTCAAAATAACTCTAAAACTATTGATTTTTCATATAAAAATTCCCCAACTATAAGGAAGGCCCTGGAATTACCTAATTAAAGAAAGCTTAAATGTTTTGATCGAATAAAAAACTAAGTTGTTACCGGCTCTTCTGTAGCCAACATATGTGGTAAAATAAACATTAAAAAAATCACAAAACATGATCCGATAGAAAAGTGTAATTTAAATGTTGTCTCGTGCACTTCAATACTACCAAATTGCCGGACACACTACACAAACATTCAAAATAACTCTAAAAATATCGATTTTTCATATAAAAATTCCTTATGTAAAACGAAGTCCCTGGAATAACCTACTTAAAAAGGGATTACATGTTACGATCGGATAAAAAATTTAGCTTCACTGGCTCTTCCGTAGTCAACATACATGGTAAAATGAAGGGATCGGATTTACGTACATAAAAAAATTCACAAGACTCGATAATATGAAAGATTATATGGTGTCTTGTGCAGTCCCACAAAATTGCCAGACACATCACAAATATTCAAAATAACTCTAAAAATATCAATTTTTCATATAAAAATTTCCCAATAATGGGAAGGCCTTAGAATTACCCACTAAATGAGATTTCACATGTTACGATCGGATAAAAAATTTAGCTTTTATGGGTTTTTATGTAATCCACATATATAATAAAAGGAGGGCTCGGATTTACATACATTAAAAAAGTTCACAAGACCCGAAAAGATAGGAGATTAGATGGTCTCTTATGCACTTCAATATTACAAGATTGGTGGAAAAATCACGAATATTCAAATAACTCTAAAACTATTGATTTATCATATAAAAATTCCACAACTATAAGGAAGGCCCTGGAATTACCTACTTAAAGAAAGCTTAAATGTTTTGATCGAATAAAAAACTAAGTTGTTACCGGCTCTTCTGTAGCCAACATATATGGTAAACATAAACATTAAAAAAATCACAAAACATGATCCGATAGAAAAGTGTAATTTAAATGTTGTCTCGTGCACTTCAATACTACCAAATATCCGGACACACTACACAAACATTCAAAATAACTCTAAAAATATCGATTTTTCATATAAAAATATCCTTATGTAAAACGAAGTCCCTGGAATAACCTACTTAAAAAGAGATTACATGTTACGATCGGATAAAAAATTTAGCTTCACTGGCTCTTCCGTAGTCAACATACATGGTAAAATGAAGGGATCGGATTTACGTACATAAAAAAATTCACAAGACTCGATAATATGAAAGATTATATGGTGTCTTGTGCAGTCCCACAAAATTGCAAGACACATCATAAATATTCAAAATAACTCTAAAAATATCAATTTTTCATATAAAAATTTCCCAAGTAAAGGGAAGGCCTTAGAATTATCCACTAAATGAGATTTCACATGTTACGATCGGATAAAAAATTGAGAATTTATGGGTTTTTATGTAATCCACATATATAATAAAAGGAAGGGCTCGGATTTACATACATTAAAAAAGTTCACAAGACCCGAAAAGATAGGAGATAAGATGGTCTCTTATGCACTTCAATATTACAAGATTGGTGGAAAAATCACGAATATTCAAAATAACTCTAAAACTATTGATTTTTAATATAAATATTCCCCAACTATAAGGAAGGCCCTGGAATTACCTACATAAGAAAGCTTAAAGTTTTTGATCGAATAAAAAACTAAGTTGTTACCGGCTCTTCTGTAGCCAACATATATGGTAAACATAAACATTAAAAAAATCACAAAACATGATCCGATAGAAAAGTGTAATTTAAATGTTGTCTCGTGCACTTCAATACTAACAAATTGCCGGACACACTACACAAACATTCAAATAACTCTAAAAATATCGATTTTTCATGTAAAAATTCCTTATGTAAAACGAAGTCCTGGAATAACCTACTTAAAAAGAGATTACATGTTTCGATCGGATAAAAAATTTAGTTCACTGGCTCTTCCGTAGTCAACATACATGGTAAAATGAAGGGTCGGATTTACGTACATAAAAAAATTCACAAGACTCGATAATATAAAGATTATATGGTGTCTTGTGCAGTCCCACAAAATTGCCAGACACATCACAAATATTCAAAATAACTCTAAAAATATCAATTTTTCATATAAAAATTTCCCAAGTAATGGGAAGGCCTTAGAATTACCCAATAAATGAGATTTCATATGTTACGATCGGATAAAAAATTTAGCTTTTATGGGTTTTTATGTAATCCACATATATAATAAAAGGAGGCTCGGATTTACATACATTAAAAAAGTTCACAAGACCCGAAAAGATAGGAGATTAGATGGTCTCTTATGCACTTCAATATTAAAGATTGGTGAAAAATCACGAATATTCAAAATAACTCTAAAACTATTGATTTTTCATATAAAAATTCCCCAACTATAAGGAAGGCCCTGGAATTACCTACTTAAAGAAAGCTTAAATTTTGATCGAATAAAAAACTAAGTTTTTACCGGCTCTTCTGTAGCCAACATATATGGTAAACATAAACATTAAAAAAAAACAAAACATGATCCGATAGAAAAGTGTAATTTAAATGTTGTCTCGTGCACTTCAATACTACCAAATTGCCGGACACACTACACAAAATTCAAAATAACTCTAAAAATATCGATTTTTCATATAAAAATTCCTTATGTAAAACGAAGTCCCTGGAATAACCTACTTAAAAAGAGATTACATGTTACGATCGGATAAAAAATTTAGCTTCACTGGCTCTTCCGTAGTCAACATACATGGTAAAATGGAGGGCTCGGATTTACGTACATAAAAAAATTCACAAGACTCGAAAATATAAAAGATTATATGGTGTCTTGTGCAGTCCCACAAAATATCCAGACACATCACAAATATTCAAAATAACTCTAAAAATATCAATTTTTCATATAAAAATTTCCCAAGTAAAGGGAAGGCCTTAGAATTATCCACTAAATGAGATTTCACATGTTACGATCGGATAAAAAATTTAGAATTTATGGGTTTTTATGTAATCCACATATATAATAAAAGGAAGGGCTCGGATTTACATACATTAAAAAAGTTCACAAGACCGAAAAGATAGGAGATTAGATGGTCTCTTATGCACTTCAATATTACAAGATTGGTGGAAAAATCACGAATATTCAAAATAACTCTAAAACTATTATTTTTATATAAAAATTCCCCAACTATAAGGAAGGCCCTGGAATTACCTACTTAAAGAAAGCTTAAAGTTTTGATCGAATAAAAAACTAAGTTGTTACCGTCTCTTCTGTACCAACATATATGGTAAACATAAACATAAAAAAATCACAAAACATGATCCGATAGAAAAGTGTAATTTAAATGTTGTCTCGTGCACTTCAATACTACCAAATTGCCGGACACACTACACAAACATTCAAAATAACTCTAAAAATATCGATTTTTCATTAAAAATTCTTATGTAAAACGAAGTCCCTGGAATAACCTACTTAAAAAGGATTACATGTTACGATCGGATAAAAAATTTAGCTTCACTGGCTCTTCCGTATTCAACATACATGGTAAAATGAAGGGATCGGATTTGGTACATAAAAAAATTCACAAGACTCGATAATATGAAAGATTATATGGTGTCTTGTGCAGTCCCACAAAATTGCCAGACACATCACAAATATTCAAAATAACTCTAAAAATATCAATTTTTCATATAAAAATTTCCCAATTAATGGGAAGGCCTTAGAATTACCCACTAAATGAGATTTCACATGTTACGATCGGATAAAAAATTTAGCTTTTATGGGTTTTTATGTAATCCACATATATAATAAAAGGGAGGGTTCGGATTTACATACATTAAAAAAGTTCACAAGACCCGAAAAGATAGGAGATTAGATGGTCTCTTATGCACTTCAATATTACAAGATTGGTGGAAAAATCACGAATATTCAAAATAACTCTAAAACTATAGATTTTCATATAAAATTCCCCAACTATAAGGAAGGCCCTGGAATTACCTAATTAAAGAAAGCTTAAATGTTTTGATCAATAAAAAAACTAAGTTGTTACCGCTCTTCTGTAGCCAACATATATGGTAAACATAAACATTAAAAAAAATCACAAAACATGATCCGATAGAAAAGTGTAATTTAAATGTTGTCTCGTCATTCAATACTACCAAATTCCGGACACACTACACAAACATTCAAAATAACTCTAAAAATATCGATTTTTCATATAAAAATTCTTATGTAAAACGAAGTCCCTGGAATAACAACTTAAAAAGAGATTACATGTTACGATCGGATAAAAATTTAGCTTCACTGGCTTTTCCGTAGTCAACATACATGGTAAAATGGAGGGCTCGGATTTACGTACATAAAAAAATTCACAAGACTCGAAATATAAAGATTATATGGTGTCTTGTGCAGTCCCACAAAATTCCAGACACATCACAAATATTCAAAATAACTCTAAAAATATCAATTTTTCATATAAAAATTTCCAAGTAAAGGGAAGGCCTTAAATTACCACTAAATGAGATTTCACATGTTACGATTGGATAAAAAATTTAGCTTTTATGGGTTTTTATGTAATCCACATATATAATAAAAGGAAGGGCTCGGATTTAAATACATTAATAAAGTTCACAAGACCCGAAAAGATAGGAGATTAGATGGTCTCTTATGCACTTCGATATTAAAAGATTGGTGGAAAAATCACGAATATTCAAAATAACTCTTAAACTATTAATTTTTCATATAAAAATTCCCAACTATAAGGAAGGCCCTGGAATTACCTACTTAAAGAAAGCTTAAATGTTTTGATCGAATAAAAAACTAAGTTGTTACCGGCTCTTCTGTAGCCAACATATGTGGTAAATATAAACATTAAAAATATCACAAAACATGATCCGATAGAAAAGTGTAATTTAAATGTTGTCTCGTGCACTTCAATACTACCAAATTGCCGGACACACTACACAAACATTCAAAATAACTCTAAAAATATCGATTTTTCATATAAAAATTCCTTATGTAAAACGAAGTCCCTGGAATAACCTACTTAAAAAGAGATTACATGTTACGATCAGATAAAAAAATTAGCTTCACTGGCTTTTTTTTGTCAACATACATGGTAAAATGAAGGGCTCGGATTTACGTACAAAAAAATTCACAAGACTCGATAATATAAAAGATTATATGGTGTCTTGTGCAGTCCCACAAAATTGCCAGACACATCACAAATAATCAAAATAACTCTAAAAATATCAATTTTTCATATAAAAATTTCCCAAGTAATGGGAAGGCCTTAGAATTACCCAATAAATGAGATTTCACATGTTACGATCGGATAAAAAATTTAGCTTTTATGGGTTTTTATGTAATCCACATATATAATAAAAAGATTGACTCGGATTTACATACATTAAAAAAGTTCACAAGACCCGAAAAGATAGGAGATTAGATGGTCTCTTATGCATTTTAATATTACAAGATTGGTGGAAAAATCACGAATATTCAAAATAACTCTAAAACTATTGATTTTTCATATAAAAATTCCCCAACTATAAGGAAGCCCTGGAATTACCTACTTAAAGAAAGCTTAAATATTTGATCGAATAAAAAACTAAGTTTTTACCGGCTCTTCTGTAGCCAACATATATGGTAAACATAAACATTAAAAAAAACAAAAAACATGATCCGATAGAAAAGTGTAATTTAAATGTTGTCTCGTGCACTTCAATACTACCAAATTGCCGGACACACTACACAAACATTCAAAATAATCTAAAAATATCGATTTTTCATGTAAAAATTTCTTATGTAAAACGAAGTCCCTGGAATAACCTACTTAAAAAGAGATTACATGTTACGAACGGATAAAAAATTTAGCTTCACTGGCTCTTCCGTAGTCAACATACATGGTAAAATGAAGGCTCGGATTTACGTACATAAAAAAATTCACAAGACTCGATAATAAAAAGATTATATGGTGTCTTGTGCAGTCCCACAAAATTGCCAGACACATCATAAATATTCAAAATAACTCTAAAAATATCAATTTTTCATATAAAATTTCCCAAGTAATGGAAGGCCTTATAATATCCAAATAAATGCGATCTCACATGTTACGATCGGATAAAAATTTAGCTTTTATGGGTTTTTATGTAATCCACATATATAATAAAAGGAAGGGCTCGGATTTACATACATTAAAAAAGTTCACAAGACCCGAAAAGATAGGAGATTAGATGTCTCTTATGCACTTCAATATTACAAGATTGGTGGAAAAATCACGAATATTCAAAATAACTCTTAAACTATTTATTTTTCATATAAAAATTCCCCAACTATAAGGAAGGCCCTGGAATACCTACTTAAAGAAAGCTTAAATGTTTTGATCGAATAAAAAACTAAGTTGTTACCGGCTCTTCTGTAGCCAACATATATGGTAAACATAAACATTAAAAAAAATCACAAAACATGATCCGATAGAAAAGTGTAATTTAAATGTTGTCTCGTGCACTTCAATACTACCAAATTGCCGGACACACTACACAAACATTCAAAATAACTCTAAAAATATCGATTTTTCATATAAAAATTCCTTATGTAAAACGAAGTCACTGGAATATCCTACTTAAAAAGAGATTACATGTTATGATCTGATAAAAAATTTAGATTCACTGGCTCTTCCGTAGTCAACATACATGATAAAATGAAGGGCTCGGATTTACGTACATAAAAAAATTCACAAGACTCGATAAAATAAAAGATTATATGGTGTCTTGTGCAGTCCCACAAAATTGCCAGACACATCACAAATATTCAAAATAACTCTAAAAATATCAATTTTTCATATAAAAATTTCCCAAGTAATGGGAAGGCCTTAGAATTACCCAATAAATGAGATTTCACATGTTACGATCGGATAAAAATTTTAGCTTTTATGGGTTTTTATGTAATCCACATATATAATAAAAGGATTGACTCGGATTTACATACATTAAAAATGTTCACAATACCCGAAAAGATAGGAGATTAGATGGTCTCTTATGCACTTCAATATTACAAGATTGGTGGAAAAATCACGAATATTCAAAATAACTTAAACTATTGATTTTTCATATAAAAATTCCCCAACTATAAGGAAGGCCCTGGAATTACCTACTTAAAGAAAGCTTAAATGTTTTGATCGAATAAAAAACTAAGTTGTTACCGGCTCTTCTGTAGCCAACATATATGGTAAACATAAACATTAAAAAAATCACAAAACATGATCCGATAGAAAAGTGTAATTTAAATGTTGTCTCGTGCACATCAATACTTCCAAATTGCCGGACACACTACACAAACATTCAAAATAACTCTAAAAATATCGATTTTTCATGTAAAAAATTTCTTATGTAAAACGAAGTCCCTGGAATAACCTACTTAAAAAGAGATTACATGTTACGATCGGATAAAAAATTTAGCTTCACTGGCTCTTCCGTAGTCAACATACATGGTAAAATGAAGGGCTCGGATTTACGTACATAAAAAAAAATTCACAAGACTCGATAATATAAAAGATTATATCGTGTCTTGTGCAGTCCCACAAAATATCCAGACACATCACAAATATTCAAAATAACTCTAAAAATATCAATTTTTCATATAAAAATTTCCCAAGTAAAGGGAAGGCCTTAGAATTATCCACTAAATGAGATTTCACATGTTACGATCGGATAAAAAATTTAGAATTTATGGGTTTTTATGTAATCCACATATATAATAAAAGGATTGACTCGGATTTACATACATTAAAAAAGTTCACAAGACCCGAAAAGATAGGAGATAAGATGGTCTCTTATGCACTTCAATATTACAAGATTGGTGGAAAAATCACGAATATTAAAAATAACTCTAAAACTATTGATTTTTAATATAAATATTCCCCAACTATAAGGAAGGCCCTGGAATTACCTACTTAAAGAAAGCTTAAAGTTTTTGATCGAATAAAAAACTAAGTTGTTACCGGCTCTTCTGTAGCCAACATATATGGTAAACATAAACATTAAAAAAATCACAAAACATGATCCGATAGAAAAGTGTAATTTAAATGTTGTCTCGTATACTTCAATACTACCAAATTGCCGGACACACTACACAAACATTCAAAATAACTCTAAAAATATCGATTTTTCATATAAAAATTCCTTATGTAAAACGAAGTCCCTGGAATAACCTACTTAAAAAGAGATTACATGTTACGTGCGGATAAAAAATTTAGCTTCATTGGTCTTCCGTAGTCAACATACATGATAAAATAAAGGGATTGGATTTACGTACATAAAAAAATTCAAAAAATTCTATTAATATAAAAGATTATATGGTGTCTTGTGCAGTCCCACAAAATTGCCAGACACATCACAAATATTCAAAATAACTCTAAAAATATCAATTTTTCATATAAAAATTTCCCAAATAAAGGGAAGGCCTTAGAATTACCCACTAAATGAGATTTCACATGTTACGATCGGATAAAAAATTTAGAATTTATGGGTTTTTATGTAATCCACATATATAATAAAAGGAAGGGCTCGGATTTACATACTTTAAAAAAGATCACAAGACCCGAAAAGATAGGAGATTAGATGGTCTCTTATGCACTTCAATATTACAAGATTGGTGGAAAAATCACGAATATTCAAAATAACTCTAAAACTATTGATTTTTCATATAAAAATTCCCCAACTATAAGGAAGAGGAATGAGATGAAAATAGGAGGGAGGATAAAAAGAGGTAGGGGGCTATACAGTGATGTTAAGACTGTATTTTTTTTTAAGTAAAAGTTTGGTTATTATATTGACACGATGGATGATTTGAAGCTTTGTTTTACAGGATTCTTTACAATATTTTTTTACGCGGAAGGGGGCTAGTGCTTTATATGTTGCTAACTCTCCATGTTCTCCTTTTTAAACCTTTCTGGTCGAAGTCTGGCCTAGCCCCGCTGTCTTGCAATCAATACCCTCTATCAACTTAACTTCCATTTGACTGCTGCCTTGTCGCCTTGGACACGTTCTTTTCCCGTGCTACGGGTAGTTCCTATGTTTTTGGAGTTGTTAAGCCTTTTCATAACTATTGTAACCCCATATCACCTTTTTAAGTTAATTGTATAATAAATCTATTTTTGTTACCTATTTTATTCGTTTACACTTATGAAATATGTTCCCCAACCTACTTCGGTAGAATCCTTCACACATTCATTCAAGCATTTGAATGAAGATCAATTCAAACAGAGGTCAGAAAAGATTGTGTTCTGCCATTCCGTGGTAGGTTGTTACATGGACGTTCATTATATTATTTTAATTATTACGTTCAATATTATGGCTATTAATAGGGTAAGGACGAGAAAGTGGGATGTTTTAGATTAATTGCACACGCATTACTGGGGAAAGAGGATGGTAAATTCACCGTGACAAACCATATGTTGAAAACAATCCCTCATGCATCCGGCCGAGATTTGAGCCTTGACCCCCATGTCCATGTCATAGGAACCAAGCCCGTTGGGAGACTAATCCCTAAGACCGTACGACCACTGGTGTGGGAAGATATTTACTATAATAATATACCTAAGATAATATTTGTTTCGTGTACATTCCTTGTACAATTTAATCTTTTTAAATGTGGCTCAACATTGTAATTATGATGTTAAAAATCAACCTGATATCTAAATTATAATTTGTGGGCATTTTTTTTTATTCAGCGGTGGATCAATGATGCAATATCTTAATCTGAGTAAAAGAAACAAATCGATGTATTATTAATATAAAATCATAGTCATCTAAAAAAACTTAAATCTTTTGATCAACTACCGTACGAACAGTATTCAAAATTGTAACGGTGATTTATTTGAAAATATGTTGAGCTTATTGAAAAACTCACATCAAGAAACCTGATATGAAAGCGGTTTCTGGTAGCACGACGGTGAAAAATACTTCTTTAGAGGTGTTTGCTCTGTTGGCGACCCTGCTGGTAACCACAGTG
This sequence comes from Timema cristinae, assembly GCA_039000515.1. Taxonomy (NCBI): domain Eukaryota; kingdom Metazoa; phylum Arthropoda; class Insecta; order Phasmatodea; family Timematidae; genus Timema; species Timema cristinae. Next base: position 3,809,907 of record JBCFYV010000001.1, read on the forward strand.
GTAGCATAGCGGTACTGTATATTGGATACTATGTGAAGGCTGTACACATCTGGCTTGACATCTTAAAAACATAATACATCCATTATTATTGAATATTCAGAAAGTTTATCTGAAGATATTGCTCTGTTGGCGACCCTGCTGGTAGCCTCCGTACTAGTATAGCAGTATTGGATGTTAGACACAATGTTTAGGCCGACAAACATCTGGTTTGACATCCTCTAGACATATGTCCATTACTAATGCACATTCAGAATGTTAGTATGAAGATATTGCTCTGTTGGTGACCCTGCTAAATCCTACTGACCAAAGTATAATATTTTCAGAGCGTGAAGATATATCACCTCCATTCCATGAAAGACAGTCCACTCCTATGAAATAAATACATTTGGTGATTGATATAGAGACTATTTCTGATCACCTGATATTTTATTTGTTCGCAATGTTTAACTGGTCATACTCTCCTTCCCTCCACCCCCGCACCACCCCACCCCATTTTATTTTCTCTTCGGATCTGCATAGATCTCGGGGCATCCCCAAACTATGGAAAGGGGGCTCGATTTCCCCCATGCCCCACCGGGGGTACGCTACTGAGTCTACACCCAATATCATCGCTGAGGTAACTGCAGGTCTTATGGAGAAAAGCTTTATCTTCGTTCTCTCTCCGTTAACTGTTGCCAAATCTCCTCGTTCTCAGTTATGTCGGAAGGTGGCAAGAAGGAGTTACTGGCAACATTGACTAACCAGCGTTGCGAAACTTTTTTATACATAAAGGCAAGGAAGATTGACCACACGCAAACAATTAAACGACAACGCTATTTCCCAATAGTAGCTATGCAGTCCCTCAAAAATGATATCCAGTGTAGAATAGTGCTCATTACATATTGTAAATGTAAATATTTGTAATGGGGCGTTACACTATACAATTGTAATTACCAACAGGAGTGTTGGTTGGGTGATAAGGGGAACTACAAAGATAAAATATACCAAACACTAATCAAAGGAAGAGTAAAGTAACACAATATTAAAACTAACCTAAACTCAAGAACTAAAATAATATTCAGCAGCTCAATCTAGTAATTTAATTTAACTATTAAAGTTTGTTTAAATTATGAAAGTAGCCTACATCATATTTTTAAGGGTTTTGGAACATTACTGAAACAGTGAAGCGGTTGAATTGAATTTTATCAAATTTAGTAGTTCCTGAATGACGTTTTACGCAATAAAGAAAAACAAAAGTTAATGACTTTCCTTTTTAAGCGAGACTTTCAACACCACTGATTACTGTACTACAATAGCGGTACTGAGTGTTGAATACAATGTGTGGGCCGTACACATAACTGTTCTAACTTCCTGGATACACACACGTACACACACATGATGCATAACTTGATTTTCTTACGAATGGACTTTTGGATTGAATTTAAAAATAAAGTACAAAGAGATATGCTGATGTAGCTTGAACCTTGATAGCGTTTTACAAAATGATTATTGTTCTGTTCAAACTTGATGCTTATAAGTTATATTGGCACATCTCAAGGCAAATTGGTGATGTTGATTCTAGTCCTAAAATCATTGGTAGTTAATCTATGACTAATTTATTAAAATTCAAAATATTTTAGGTGACCTGGTGGTCTAGGGGTAAGATGTCGGACTTCTTTGCTGGGGGTCCGGGTTCAATCCTCGGTTCCGGCACAGATTTATCTGATTGCCAAACCCTTCCTTCACCTCTGACAAGACGTGTATTAATCATAACTTGTGAATGTGAGGAATGCCAGGCCTCCACCGTGGTTCGTATTCCACGTTAAACTGTAGTTTCTCCATTTCATCTCACAATCACCCTATCATTACACGTTAGCGTAAGTGCGTATAATCCGAACGGGTAGTAAGACGAGGTGCTAATAATAATCTAAATATTTTATAAATGGCTTTACACGATTTTGTTCTTAATTTACATCTATGGAGTGTTTTACAAGGTAAGAAACACTTTATTCTTGTTTTTTCTTAGGGTGGGGGGGCTAAATGGTTATCCAATTAAATTAATGATGGTTGATTATTGAACATTTGGAATATTGCGAAAATGGCTTTAATTGTTTGGTTTAAAATCTACATAAATCTATACGTAGCCAAACTTTCAGCCATTTTAAGCAATAAAAGAATTAAATATTTCTAACATTTAATATGTGTTGCATTTGTGTGAGTAAAAAGTGTATTGGGTGTTTTTAGAAAAATAAAATATTCAGCAGTTGTACTACTAGGGGGTCTAAGTCCTTTAAATACTTCAAAACATTTGATTAAATTAAAAGCGCATGTTTATCCAGTTTGTACAATAATTTATTTATTTATTTTCACTTAAATCTAAGGCATTTTCTCGTTTAGGAAATATACATGATAATCGATTAAATTATTTTTAAAATCTTCAATATTTCTGCTCATCAAATAGTTAATCCTAACGTCCACCATTTTAACTATTGTCTAGCAAATAAATTTCGAAATATTTGTTGCTAGATTGAAATTTTCGAGAGGTTAAACAATTACAGTGAGATTTATTCTAATGAAAAAAAAAATCTCATTCCTTAACGAAGTTATGTTCATAATTATCTGCATGTGATCTTATTTTGGGTTATGTTACGTGACCGCTTCATCTTGCAGTGTAATAAACTCGCATCATCTCAAGGAGAATTGAGATTTTAATACATGTCTGGTTTTACGCCACGTTGCCTTTTAACGTGTCAGGTTTAGTTGGGTTTTTTTTAATATCTTAGGAACTTTACGTATACTCTCTGAGCCGGCTGATTATATAAATGTACGAGAATTTCTATGAGCGAGAACGAAAGGGCCTATCAATTTTACCGGGAAAGGTATTTTCACACGCCACAATTAACATGGGAACGATGGCTTTATTTCCCCCCCAAAGTAAGTTGTGCTACGTATTTTTTACCCCTCAAGCAAAATCCGTCGACCCCAACTGGGTTTGGAACCCACGAACATCGGATCTTGAGGCGAGCATTTTACCCCAACACCACCAAGGTCGATATCAAGTTTAAAGATTTGGTATGAGAAACAATTGATAAAATCCTAAATTAAATATATAAACCAAGCTCAAATAAATGTAATCATAACATAAATTGACAGATTTTCAATCTATCGGAATGTTTTTAGTGCCTGTTTGCAATATTTGTGTTCTAAAATTAATAAATAAAGGAAACCTAATGAAAATAAATTAATTTTAAATAAACATATATCTGAAAAGACAATAGAAAACCTTTTATAGAAATAAACTATTACCAGTGTATCTGGTTGAGAATTGAACTCGGGTCTTCTTTTGTCAGTAAAGCAAGATTTTACTTAAGACCATTACGCTGGTTCATTATTTTAGAGCTCAGAAAGTAATATCTTGGTATGCGCTGTATATTACTATCCGTGTAAGAGGAAATGTATCAACATTGACGTGGAAGATGATAATAACAACATTTAGTACAAAAACAGTCTCATTATACCCGTCCAAGATTCAAATACTGACCACTTCCCCGTCACCAGCATACAAGATCAGATGAGGATAACGTCTTAGCCCGTGTTCCCACCGATGTGGGTGGGTCAGAAACATTAAACTGATTAAAAATTAATCGTTAAAACGAAACTAAAAGCTTTTATCGAAAGTTCATATGCTATCACTGTTGACCTTTATTTCTTTATTAAATAACAGCACAAACAACAGAAAATAATTGCCAAGTAAAACTATTCAAGCTTGGATCATACATCCAATTAAAATTTTTGTATTAACCTAATTAGTAACGCATTTACCAAGTGTCCCTAATTATATTCTCAGCGTGATAAAAAAAAAAATTACAGGAGAATGTGTCTGTGTTTCCCCTTCGATAGAGATGAAACGACTGTCTTTAAAAAAAAAGTTGTTACGTGTTTTTTTTTTTAGATTGCGGTTAATCTGTGAGCCAGGTATGTGCTGATATAGTAAGTAGGCTTAATACGTACTCAGTCTGCCCTAAATTGTAGCAATCGTACCTTGGTGGACTACACAAGGGCCCCATCTAGGACTACATGTTTAATACCTATAGTTGTTGTTTTTAGCACCATGTATTTCTATCCTGGAATGCCAGGTCACCACCGTGGTTCGGATTCCACGTTAAACTGTAGGTCCTTCATTTCATCTCACAATCACCTTACCATTACACATTAGCGTAAGTGCGTATAACCCGAACGGGTAGTAAGACGCGGTGCTAATAATAATAATAATATTTCTATCCGTTTGAATAATACGCTTATGTAATAATTACGCTAATTTTAGGGATCAGGAAAGTTATATTAATAGGAATTGTACCCACATATGCGTGTAGGAAGAGTGGAAAACCATTTTGGAAAAAAAAACTCTGTCCACTCGATCGAGATTCGAACCTTGATCTCCCCGTCATCGGCAGTCTAAACCACTGCAAGAGTAGCGCGTTAGGTCATCCATCGAAGTGTGTAGTACTCCTAGTTAAGTAAACTTTTTTTTTTACAAAGAGACACATCGTAAATAAATCAATATCAAACTTCATTGATGAGCACGCAGATTAAACGTCAAGCTCATCTAACGGGGTTTGACTATAACTTGTAGGTCGGGATTGGAATCCAGGCCGTTTTTAGTTAGGGTTTTTTTTTCCCCTAAATGGTTTCTTATTCTCCTTCCACACAAAAGAAATAAAATTTCCTTTAACATTTTTATCTTCTCATCCTTAATCCATAAGCGCGATTAAAATTCAAAAACATAAATATTACGACACAATCTTACATACTTACTCAAATAATGTATTATGGTTTGTAAATTATGATACAATTTTTGAAATATCAGATTTCGGTAAATTACACATTAATAAGTTTTCTTTAAAAAAAACACGTTGTTTTGATCATCATAACAAGCATCTTCATATGTAAATTTTGAACAGAAGTGATATAGCCATTTTTTTAAAGTTACAGATTTAAAAAAAAAATTATCTTTATTAAATTACTCTAATTTTGATTAATTGCATCTAAATATCACTTTTGAACAAATTCATCAAACCGTTTAGTCTATGGCCCCGGCTAAAGGCAGATGTACTGAGGGACAGATAGACAGACATCGAACAGAAAGTATTCATTCTTAAGTTCAGGGTACAAGGGCGTAGAAAATGAGGGGACAGATCTCATATTAGCGTTATTTAGCAACAACCACTTGTGCGCCCGGATAAAAATAATAGCTGCACAATTTTTTTAACACTCATTCTTTGCGTTTTTGGTAAATTTCATCCCGTTTGCATTTTAAATGGTAGAAATGGTGTAAATTCCGTCTTAATATTATAAGCGTGCTATATTTACTGCGTCACTCACATTTATTTCAACATTACCACATTTTTAAATCCTAGTACAGATATCAAAATTACAAAAAGAATAATTTGAACTTCAAACTTTTGAAAAAATAAAGACTAATCTAATACACATATTTCATTTAAAAATTTAAAAATTATCCACAATGGTGCAATGTATTGTTTATTTAGAGCATCTATACTCACCGAGAAAATTACACAAGTAAATATGTATGTCACATCTCTTTGACAAAATCAAACAGATATATTTATCTTTAACTATAGTAAGTAATTTTATTAGCCAGAAACTGCTATTTTCCCACTGTAATCTTCAACTTCTTTGGAGGGTTGTTTCCTAGACGAGTGTACGTTTCCATCTGTACGTCTTTCTACGCTTGTAAATATTGGGGTGTATGTATCTGACTGATAAATGAGGGGGGTTGAATTTAGAGGAAGTGCATCCGCCCCGCATTTATATGGGGAGAGTGGGAAACAATTTTGGAAAAACTACCCCAGTAGACCCGACTGGAAATGAACTCCGATCCCTCAGTCATCAGCAGAGCAGTCTAACACAAAGGTGATGCCTTAAACCAGTGGTTTCCAGCCTGGAGTACACGTAACGCCAGGCATACGTCCAGGACTTTTGGGGGTACGTGAAAATATTTAAATAATGTTGGAAAAAGCGACATATGCCAGCAGTGTAAGACAAAATATCAGTTAAATTTGTGATATTAGCTCAACGATATAGTGAGGGGTGGTGCTGGTTGTCTTATATATTTGCCCTCGAGTAAATTATTTCAATTTCACCAGTTTGTTGTTTAAGTACGTATACAAGAATAGTTAGCTATGCTGTGTATTGATCAAGCAACAAGGTTAATAATAATAATAATAATAATAATAATAATTAGCACCGCATCTTACTACCCGTTCGGGTTATACGCTTTAAGTACTAATTACGCTAATGGATTAGGAATTGGGAAGGTTGAATTATAGGAAGTGAACCCGCATTTGCGTGGAGGTAGAGTGGAAAACCATTTAGAAAAAACCACCCCCAGTTCACCCGACCGAGATTCGAACCTTGATCTCCCATCCTCAGCAGCAACAAAGTTGGGTAAATCCAAGGAAAGAAATTGTTAAACGAAATAGGAAGTATTAGCGGCGTCTGGGGAGAGTGATGGAAGGGATAAGTCCTTGAGATTAGGAAAATCCAAACCTTTCAGCTTGAAACTATTAGAATGGTCATTCCAAGTACACGCTGCAAATTAGTTGGCAAAGAAAGAAGTATGAGAGTGTGGGATTAGATAAGAAGGGTTGAATTGGAGAGAGTACAGCATACCTGAAAATAAATACTGCATACACTGACTTTAGCCAGAAAAGTGACATCTTACTAATATTATAAATGCGAAAGTATGTGTGTTTGGATGTTTGTTGCTCAATCACGCCAAAATTGCTGACGGATTCGAATGAAACTTTGTACGTTGGTAGAACATGTCCTGGAATAACATATAGGACTATTCCCAACCTTTGATTTTAAATAATAATAAATATATGATTATAATGTGATTGAAATGATGTTATTAAGAATATGTGATTTGATATTTTGTAATTAAAGTAAATAGTAATTAGTGTGACGTAGTTTCTTACTAATAAATAATAAATATGATGTGATTTTAGCTATGTAGTTCGATTTTTTATTTAATTAATTTATTTATCTTACTAATTTTGAAGTTAAAAGTAAAAAAAAAATATAATTGATAGTTTAAATAATATATATTTCTTTTATTACGAAATATTTAAAAGTGAAAATTAAAATACGGCAAAATTATTTATAGCTAGAACTGAGAAAAACGCATAGATATTTGAATATTTTTTATTAATGACCAAAACAGTTAAGTTAAAAATTAAAAGATGTTATCAATTATTGCGGGCGAAGCCACGATGGGTAAAATCTAGTATGGTTATAAATGTTAGTCAAAAACATTTAAGTTGTGATCAAAAAATGTCGAGCACAAGATAAAGGGAATTTTATCTTCAATCATTCACATTACGAAATAAATTCAATATTCAATAATTAAAGAATAGTTTTAATGTAGAATTGTTATTGATTATCTTGAATTTAATCTAACATTTAATAAATGTGGCATTTACAATAATTAGTTCCTTGTGCGATAGCGGACACCAAAATAAAGCTTTTTCTTCCCTATCAATTTATTCTATAAAAAGAATAGTCAAATATATATATATATATAAATCAAATGTTTAGGTTTTGGGTTGCCAACACTTGTAAAAGATCACAGTTTTGTTATAAATGTAAAGATATTTAATTACCTATTATATATTACATTTAAAATAACGTAAACTTAAGTTTTCTCATACTATCTCATTTTTTTAAATAATTTCTTTTTATCCAACTGGAAACAATATTTTAAACTTAATTAAAAGTACTTATTTTTCGTTTTGGAACGTTACTGATTTTGTGTAATATAGTGCACACATCAATACCTTTTAATACAGGCATCGTATAAATACGAAAAGAGAAAATTGTTGTCATTTTTTTACATATAATAAATGATTTTATGACTATTTTAACTTAGTTTTAAATATTTAACTGAATAAAATATTTTCATCAACTGCGTGCCTGCATCATCGTAAAAAACTTGTTTACAGTTATGTTTAATCATATGGTTTAGATCCGTCAGGCGCCATTTTGAAGCTATGTTCGTTAGTTATTATGAAAGTGGTGTTAATATTTTTTTAAGGGGAATAAAACTATATAAAAACTTTGTGTCTGACCTCAAATAAATATATAAATAATATTGGCCTAAATTACTGTGGTTAACTATCACATTAATATATTACCATCTGTTTTCATTAGTCATCCAAAGTGATAGATGTCAGCTGTTGGCGTAGTGATATATCAGGGATTACTTCTAGTAACATTTCGAGCTGTCATCCAGGTAAACTTAGCTCGTGAATTAATTTTAGTAACAATGTAAAACTAATTTCTCATAAAAAACATGGCTAAAATAAACAAATTCGCAAAACAACTGAGTTTAAGCTATAGTTGCTTTTCAAATAAGTCTTTGAAAAAATACATTACAGTTAACAGTATTATTCATAGGAAGAAAAAAAAGTTGTCATTTAAAAGATAGACGGTGAGAAACCATAGAACAATAAACTTTGAAAAGTGATTAAATGAAAAAAAACTAAGAAATATTAGCCTAAAACATAAGAATTCAGTATAAACGTAGAGAAAAGTGGTGGTTGCATAGGATTTAGAGATACTTCACTTAAACATAATGTAAACTAAATATAATTATTGTGAATGTGGGGAATGCCAGGCCTCCACCATGGTTCGGATTCTACCATAAACTGTAGGTCCTCCATTAAGTCTCACAATCACCCTATCATTACAGATTAGCGTAAGTGCGTATAACCCGAACGGGTAGTAAGACGCAGTGCTAGTAATAATAAATTAATATAATTATAAGTTAATGCATAAAATATGGAAAAGATATTATGTATTCAAGTTGATAAAAATTGATCACAAGCGAGCACAAACCAGCACTAACGTAGTACAAACGATGCGCGGTTTCAAAAAAAGGTTATCTCTATTATTTCTTATACTGGGTAGCCAGGGAGATATCTCCCTAGCCACCCATAAAGAATCGTGAATAATTTCTGTAAATTTACAGCACTAACGATGAAAATCGGGCACTAACCAGCACTAACGTAGCACAAACGATGGGCGTTTTCAAAAATTGATTATCTCTATTATTTCTTATAGTGGGTGGCCAGGGAGATATCTCCCTAGCCACCCATAAAGAATCGTGAATAATTTCTGTAAATTTACAGCACTAACGATGAAAATCGGGCACTAACCAGCACTAGCGTAGCACAAACGATGGTCGTTTTCGAAAATTGATTATCTCTATTATTTCTTATAGTGGGTGGCCAGGGAGATATCTCCCTAGCCACCCATAAAGAATCGTGAATAATTTCTGTAAATTTACAGCACTAACGATGAAAATCGGGCACTAACCAGCACAAACGTAGCACAAACGACGGGCGTTTTCAAAAACCGGGTGGCTAAAAGTCGGGTGGCCAGGGAGACACACATAGCTAGACAACTCTTTCTCCGGCATTGGGTTTTTCCATGAAACATGAACAAGATAATAATCTAACAATTGATGCACTCTTAAGTACTGTTCTGTCAGAAAACATTAGGCTCTACTCAATGTTTCATGTCTGGCCTTAATAATAACTACACGAGAAAAGAAATGCTCCATGGAAATGGAAATAATGAATTTGTGCATTAAAAGTTTACCCGTCATGTGGTAAGATATTTATGCAATGATTCTAAAAATGGCATAAAATACATGATAAGAGTAAGAGCAAGAAAAATGCCCCAAAAAATGTCACAAAATGGCATTAACTATAAAATCCCTCAAATATGCAAAAAACACAAAAGTACAATACAAGTCATGTTTTCGATACCAGGGTGCCGTAAAGTGTGTCTATATATAAGTTACCATTTTGATTTACTTCACAGAAAAATGATGCAATGTCATCAACTTCCGGGCCCTGGTAATAACTACGTGATTTGGTAAAAATAAATCTGACGAATTATTCTATTTAATTGTTTTTTTTTTCATTTTATGTTCGGCTATTACAGGCAACTAAACGTAGATTATCTCAAAATATTTGTGAAGTGACATGTTTTTATAATAAAAAATAACAATCAGGTTTGTTTTTTAATGCACAAGTGATTAATTAAACTAGTGTTAGTTTTATTTTTACAAATTTATTTATAAAAAAAACCTTTATCTCCAGCTATTATGCGACCCGGATTGCAGGTAATTGAAAATTAACAAGTCAAAGCTATTCCGGGGAAATATGGCGGCTCCCTCCAGGGAATGTTCTTTAATTGCTCAAGGCGTGTCAATGACAGAGCCTCATTGTACTCCTGATAGAAGTGACCTCACTCCCTCCAGTTACCCAAGGCAGGCTAGCATGGGGGGGCTGGTACTGGGTTTTTCAGGTGCCCTGGTACCCGGAATGGTACTCATGAACCTCGGCCCACGTCCGGCGAATGGTTCCCGATGGGTATCAGTGATTGTACTGTAAAAGACCACAGAGCCTATGGACAGTGTATCTCGGTAGCCCTTCTGGGGGTCTCATCAGAGATTTAGTAGACGCGACTGTACTCTCGGTAGTGGGGGTCATGGTGTTCAGGCGTTCGTCCGGTCCAACGTACGGCGGCCGAGACGTGTTCTGGGCCTACGCACGTTTCATATAAACGATCACTAGACTGTCTTTACCACCTTCCGGTACTGACAGATCTATACACGGGGCGGCCCCTGGGCAATGTGACGGACATTGGGGTCCAGGATTGCTAAGACCCCGACAAGGTCATCTGTGTGTGTGTGTGTGTGTGTGTGTCTTGTCAGAGGTGAAGGAAGGGTTTGGCAATCATATAAATCTGTGCCGGGACTGAGGATTGAACCTTGGACCCCAGCACAGAAGTCCGACACCTTACCCTAGACCACCAGGTCACCTAGAATACATAAAATCAAAACGTAAACTAAAGTATAACGGTTCAATATATTTAAAGAGTCACCAGTTTTTATAATTTAAATTATTTAAATTATTAGAACTGCTCATTTTACAATATCACCAAAATAATAAAGTTGACAGAGTTAATAAAAACTCTCTGGAAAAGTGCGTAGAGAACTTCACTCTTTGGAACAGTGCGTAGAGAGGTTCGCTCTTTGGAACAGTGCGTAGAGAACTTCACTCTTTGGAACAGTGCGTAGAGAGGTTCACTCTTTGGAACAGTGCGTAGAGAGGTTCACTCTTTGGAACAGTGCGTAGAGAGGTTCACTCTTTGGAACAGTGCGTAGAGAGGTTCACTCTTTGGAACAGTGCGTAGAGAGGTTCACTCTTTGGAACAGCGCGTAGAGAACTTCACTCTTTGGAACAGTGCGTAGAGAGGTTCACTCTTTGGAACAGTGCGTAGAGAACTTCACTCTTTGGAACAGTGCGTAGAGAACTTCACTCTTTGGAACAGTGCGTAGAGAACTTCACTCTTTGGAACAGTGCGTAGAGAACTTCATTCTTTGGAACAGTGCGTAGAGAACTTCACTCTTTGGAACAGTGCGTAGAGAACTTCACTCTTTGGAACAGTGCGTAGAGAACTTCATTCTTTGGAACAGTGCGTAGAGAACTTCACTCTGTTAGAAGAAGCTATTTTTAAACCACAAAGGACAGTACAGACAAAAACATATGATTTATATTAAACCTAGAGGAGGACGGAAACAGTCCTGGGCCTGTTCTCGCTGTCGTGGAGTTTAAATAACGTGGTTTGAATGTCACCAGCTGAAAGGACCCTCTCCCTGGCGCCCTCTAGGGGATGATGGGATAGGGGTGGATTCAACTCAGCAACGAGGGTACTTTTACAAACCAAATTAGGACGGTGTAGGAGTTGTACGTGGTCCACGGCACAATATCTCATCTGGGACCGTATTCAGGTCTGGAACAATCTGTCTTTCTCAGGACTTTCAACCGTTCAAAGTCCGGGCTTTGGGTGTACTATACAAACTAGAGGTATCGTGGTGCTGGTTATTAATAAACAGGGTGACTAACTGGACAAAATAAAATACTTAATTTTAGGAATAGTTATTGAAAAGAGTAATTTTGATTTCTGAATTTTACTTTCTAATATAGATCGTGGACATCTTAGACTTCAAAATTAGGATGAATCTTAACGTATTGTGTGCTTGCAAATCCATAAAAATGGTGTCACGAACTTGCCCAGTCCCATGTCTGTCTGTCTGCACCCGCGGAAGCTACAGACAAAACTATTTGATGTAGATTTTCAAATTTGACAATTAGCTTATATACGATACACATTAAACATTTTATTTATTTTGATTCTAGCCCCAAAATTATGGCTTAGTAAAGAGTGATTTTTGAAAATAAGATTTAAAAAAACAACACTATAACGATTTTGTTTTAAATGGATGTTTGGGGAAGGTTTTGCATGACAAATAAAACCATTATAGTTTTTTCTTGGAGAAAAATAATTTAAGATTGATTTTAATAAAATATAATTTAGAAAATGGCTTTAACGTTTTTGTTTGAAATGGGCCTCTAGGGAATATTTTGCGCGAGAAATAAGTATTTAATTTTATTTAAATGGCTATAGAAATTACGTTTGGAATTTGTATTTAAAGAGTATTTTATATTATTATCAAACTAATATCATTTGGTTTGCTAGCTATGCCACACATCTAGTAAACTCACCAATAAAGATTGGTAAATAAAATACAAGTTTCAAAGATGAATAATTCTTGTTTAGTAAATTATATAAACACTTATCGTTTATCACAATCTAGAAACAGTTAACTTATAAAAGAAAACTCATTAGTTCTTAGTAGTTGACTTCATTCAGTGATCTTTTACAAGTGTTGGCAACCCAAAACCTAAACATATGATTTTCGAACTGTCATCCAGGTAAAAACCTATCGTGAACAGACTTTACACTAACCATGTAAGCAACCCTGTGTCCGTATTTAACACCGGAAATCCGGCATATCTCCCGAGATAATCATAGTAGTCACTTGGGTAACCTTACCTATGAATGGAAATAGTTATACCGACATCCATTCTGTATGTATTCTCTACTCGCTCGCATTACCCCCTCCTTGGCCCCCTCCCACCCAGTAATTACCACGCCTACTTGTCACATATACGGCCATATGTGATGCAGCGAGCAATCACTCAACGTCAGGCATAACAGTTGTCAGAGTTCAACAATTAGCACGGTTAGTGTACCCGACTTCGACACAGGACCTATATTCATACTGTCACTCCCTTATAAAATAGTTGTGTGTTTCCAGGTCTATTTTCATCCATCATCCGAAACGATGGGTATGTAAACTAAATATCATGTTCATCTAATTTGATTTGCCTGTGCTTGAGAGCAAATTTCCATTTGCGCCATTCATTTGTGCCCTCTCAAAGAGTAGATTTTTGTGGCGTGGCCTATCTATGGTAACCTTTGGAGAGCCTGGCCTGTCTAGCGTACCCCTTTGGAGGGTATGGCCTGTCTAGGGTACTCCTTTGGAGGGTATGGCCTGTCTAGGGTACTCCTTTGGAGGGTATGGTATAACTAAAGTGCGTCTTTTTCATTGCATGGACTAGCTAGTGTTACACCATTTTGGGGCCTGGCCTGACTAGGGTACCCCCTTTTTTTTTGGCTCTTTATACAAAAAATGGATACAAATACACTATCTGGTCGAGTATTAATGGCCGTTTCCAATTTTATTAAAACCTGTAGTAAAATAACCAAAGTAGCAACAGAGGGAAATAAGACCCTTTTTAATATCACGTCAAAATCTATGATAATTTGTTTATCATAATTATTACAATTCAAACATATTTAATGAATAGTAAAAGTGAGTGGTGTGTCGCGGTTCACAGGTTGTGGAAACCACTCTGTTGTGTATATGTTCAATGATCCTCTCTCTACTCTGTGACAATTTCCCACACCCTGTAGATAGTAATCACATCTATTGGCCCTCTACTTGCGAACATTATCCCCGGCTGACACGCACTTCCACTAATTGAGAACTACCAAGTGTCCATTACTACCAAGTAAACAACAAAACACACAAGGGAAATACAAGCAAATAAAAGATAGAAACAAGTTTTTTTTTTTTAATGTTTCATTAAAGCACACTTTTGCAAGTGTCCCAAAGAAAAACATATGCAGAAAGTGAAAAATGTCAACGAAACAATAATTTTAGTTTTAGAACAATGATTTGTGTATCTATTTTATTGTCGCACCTACATTTAAATGTCAGTTTGCACTGAGTTCGGGTGTAAATCAAAGACGGTGAAAGATCCATGAAATAAATTTTCAGACAGAACTCGAGAGTGTATGTGTGCGGTAATTGTGGCAAAAAGGGTCACTAAATGAATAATTTCACAAAAAAATAGACATGCAATTTGCATACTCATCACAATCAGGAGGGAAGCTAAGTGTAAATATCCGAACTCGCACTAATGCCTGACTCACCAGATATTAATGGACAGACTAATACAAATAATTGACCTTGAACAGTACCAGTAAGGAAGACAATAGGCAAGACGTAGCGTACAATTGGGAATTATTCTTAGACTTTTGAAAAAGTAACCGGCATAATCACATCACCAGATAAAAATATGAAAACTAAAGGGAAACCTCCATCCCGAAAACCAAGGACCCAGGAAAGAGCCGAGGCATACAAAAAGACGAAAGAACCAACACTAGGACAACCCATTCTCGGACAAATGAGTGGGAGTAAGAGCAAAAATTGTAAAGTCACAAGAAAGCTCCAAAATAGAGATTTTTGCAAAATAAGGGCTAACAAAGCCTGTTGCTGAAAACAGTAAAATACATACATTTTCATTTACGAATACATTTAATCTAAATACAGCTTCCTCATCTTTCCCCCCTAATGTAGATATCCTGAATGTTCAGTTAGACGTGGAGCACGAATAAACACAGCACGAAGACCTCAACAGAGAGGGTTGTGCGACTGAAGTTTGTCGAGAGATATATTTACCGGCATCATTAGTCCCGATAAAGTGAAGGACTTGCAGTCTCGTTGAATAGCGCCTTCCTAATGGTACTTGTCACACCTTGCGTATGACAAGGTACTTGTGTCACGGGGGAGGTTGAAACACAAACCCTTTCAGGGCGCACTAATTGCCAACCTACGACAGACTTTTACTAACATTTCTCTCTTGAAACTATGACTTCCAGTAAACTTGACTCAAAACTAATGTGTTCTTAGTGAGAAGGACCATAAAGGAAGAAGGATACAAGTCAAAAATAATAAATTGGATGTAGAGTAGAGGGATTAAAGATTTGACAGACCCGTGTCTGACAATGTCATTCAATTATTTTACAAGATATCAATTCATGAGATTATTTCAACGCTTAGGTAAGATGTCACATTGTCAAGCCAGAAACCGTCCTTGAAATAATAACTGTGAAAAGTGCCATTATATCGATTCAAAAGATGTCCTCGATTTTACTACCGATTGGAATTTAATTCACTTTTTAGGAACTCTAAACTTTTTTGTGGTTAACATTGATATAGTTTAGTTTTAAATATATTGATAATATAAATATAAAAGACATCTGAAGATAATACAATGTCGTTTGAAAATGTCAAATCAATTCAAGTAGTTATTTATTATCTGTCTGATATGTCCGTTGGTAATATAATTGGGCTATGTTTACTAAATTAATCTGAGCATATGATTTTTTTAATACATGTTTAAGAAATGTTATATAAATGGATTTCCGTTGCCATAAATACGCAATCTTAATTTTTTTGTAAATATTTTTAAATTATTTCTAAGTAAATACCTATAATAATGACCTAAACATTCAATTTAAATTAGTATTAAATATTTATTTAAAGCCAGGAATGCAAATTAGCAGATAACCACACCCCCTGGCTTCATTATTTCCACGGGCGTCCTCAATGTTCCAATACTATCTGCGTACTAGCTATGACTTAGCGCATTTTCTCTGCAAGTTGATACACGTCTGATCGCGTTGCGTTGAGTGAAGATAATCGGAATTGTGAGTGACGTTACTGTTTTAAAACACGAGATTGATAGTTAATTTTATTAATTTTAATTTTAATGGTTTTATTTACTCTAAGGAAGTTCTGGTATATTTTTTGTTCAAAAAAAATGGACCATTTGGAAATTGCTGAATTCTGAAAAATATATATCGTTCTTAGCTTAAAGATAACGTTTATTAAATTGTATTTCTTAGATAAATGTATTTATGAATTTAAAAAGTTTTATATATTGAATATTACAGTTATGATAATTTGTTGATTTGCATTTAAGTCTAACCCCAGAAGCACGCTAATATTTGAAATAACAACAATTAAATAACTATTAGGTGACCTGATGGTCTAGCTATAAGGTGTCAGATTTCTGTGATGGGGTCCGGGGTTCAATCCTCGGTCCCGGCACAGATTTATCTGATTGCCAAACCCTTCCTTCACCTCTGACAAGACGTGTATTAATCACAACTTGTGAATGTATGGAATACCAGGCCTCCACCATGGTTCGGATCCCACGTTAAACTGTAGGTCCTTCATTTCATCTCACAATCACCCTACCATTACACATTAGCGTAGGTGCGTATAACCCGAACGGGTAGTAAGATGCAGTGATATTATTAATAATAATAGCTATTAGTATGAATGGACCATCTGTCATCGCCTTTGACCCAACATAACTGGTTTGTGAACAAATCACCCCAGCCTGGCTATGAGCAGTAAATCAGGTAAAAAGAGTGGGCCTTTAGATTTTTTGGTGGCCCTCTAAATATTCTGTGCTTATTTGCAAGCCTGTTTTAAGCGAGTTAAAAACTGAACTATTTGTAATATGAGACCTCCCCATTGTATTGTTGGTTTTATTTGGTCTTTCTCGACATATTTAGCCGGGATTTGAGCCAGAGACCCCCTTATGAGGGAATGTGTGAGGGTAACTAAAGGAAATAATTATTTTAAGGTGCTCCATAGATTACTATCCATCGGGGCTATTCTAATTTAATAACGCAAAGTGTTAGGAATGAGAAAGTAGATTTTAGAATAAATATACCCTCATTTGCTTGGAAGTAAAAGGGGAAACCATTTAGAATCCAACCTCAACAAAAGTAGAAAGGGGTTCAAATCCTGACTTTTCTAACCACAGAAAACTAGAGTATACGAGCCTGAAGTTCAGTCAACATAAACACCAATGCATGTTAAATATCATCTAAGCTATAGAGCTGGGAAAATATGAAGATACATTTTAAAATATAATTTATAAAAAAGAGATTCTTTTGAGATGATTTTGAAGACAAATGTAATTAAAATAATTAATATTAAACAATAAATTACAAGAATAATGTACAACATAGAGCCGGATAAAACAAGTCAAGACGAACAAAGAATTGCAACAATAGGAAGAGTATAATAGAGAGTGACAATGAAAGATGAAGTATACGACTAAAGATGACAGTGACAATGAGAGACGGAGAAGACGGCTCAAGATGACAGTGATAATGAAAGACAGAGAAAATGACTAAACACGACAGTGACAATGAGAGATGGAGAAGTAGGTATACCACCCAAGAACTATACAGACAGGAGATATAAGAGAAGCAACTAAAAGTGTTGGTGGAGTTCATGTTCCAACTTTTAATGACGTCCGGCCCTGGTGGCTACACCAACTGATGAAGACAAATTATCCGTACACGTGGGAGGAGACAAGTGTGTTGTGTTCTGTCAGGTGTGTCCTGTTATATCAGTGGACAGAGGACTATCTACACTAGCAGAGGACCAGGTTCTGGTCAGGTGTGTCCTGTTATATCAGTGGACAGAGGATCCTATCTACACTAGCAGAGGACCAGGTTCTATGTCAGGTGTGTCCTGTTATATCAGTGGACAGAGGAGCCTATCTACACTAGCAGAGGACCAGGTTCTGTGTCAGGTGTGTCCTGTTATATCAGTGGACAGAGGACTATCTACACTAGCAGAGGACCAGGTTCTATGTCAGGTGTGTCCTGTTATATCAGTGGACAGAGGAGCCTATCTACACTAGCAGAGGACCAGGTTCTATGTCAGGTGTGTCCTGTTATATCAGTGGACAGAGGAGCCTATCTACACTAGCAGAGGACCAGGTTCTGTGTCAGGTGTGTCCTGTTATATCAGTGGACAGAGGATCCTATCTACACTAGCAGGCCTCAATCGTCTTATTATTATTATTATTATTATTATTAAACACCGCGTCTTACTACCCGTTCGGGTTATAAGCACTTACGCTAATGTGTAATGGTAGGGTGATTGCGAGATGAAATGGAGGACCTACAGTTTAACGTGGAATCCGAACCACGGTGGAGGCCTGGCATTCCACACATTCACAAGATGTCTTGTCAGAGGTGTAGGAAGGGTTTGGAAATCAGATAAATCTGTGCCGGGACAGAGGATTGAACCCCGGCCACCAGCACAGAAGTCTGACACCTTACCCCTAGACCACCAGGTCACCCATCTTAATCGTCTTACAAGATTTATTTTAATTCAATAATTTAATTGTTTTTACCTCACATTGATGGTTGGATTGTCCAAGGCGTCATTCCTGTAATAAACTTGATTGTTAGTGAATGGGAGGTCAGGATTTCAATCCCGGTTGTTTGTACATATGCGCTTTTTTTTATAAATTATTTTCTTCTCTGCCTACAAGCAATTGAGGAAACTTTTTTTTTCCAATTTTACCTTCCTTATCTCTATCCCAATTTTGTAAATATTCATATTGTTTAATCGGGTTGTATCACAAAGTGCTATCTTGTTTAATATTCTAAGGACCGCATTGGTGGACACACGACTTAAGGCATAAATTAATTCTAGTCTGTTTTCTGGAGACGAGGGGATTGGGATTATTATTTCGGCTGAATATACTGAAAAGGGTTTTACTATATGTTTTACCATTCTCTTTCCACGCAAATGTTGGTACATTTTCTCTAGAACTTATATTTTTCCCTTACCTCATAGTGTGAATATCTTGGAAGAATATCTATTTAATTAAAGTTGTCTGATCATTAGTGAAAGGCACAACTTGTGTTCTATGACAAAGACTACAACCAGATCTTGACACAACAATTTATCATTTAGTGCTGGAGACAAACCCAAATCCTTAGCTGTGTTTTTCTGTCACTTGTTGGTAATTTAATACATAAACCTTGATTTAAAATATTAAAACTACTAGCTCTTACGGCTAAAAGATCAAGTATGATAGTTTCATCACCGCTGATGTGTCAAATAAAGTAGTTTTTAAAATATTCTGTTTTCTATTAACCAATTCAATCATAATTAAACTAGGAACAGAAATATCACGAAATAGACTCAGAGTATCGATTTACATTAATATTTATAAAAAGTATAAAAAAAAAGTCAATTTAATACTACTTTAGATCTAAACAGAAGGGATACGTCTACACACACTGAAGTAATAAACTTCAGTTAATTTCTCTCATCAGGGAACATTAGTGTTCTTAACTTAAGTGTTACTTCCAATCATTTCCTTGTTAATGCTGATAAAGTTTTGAAATATGTATGAATTATTTTTAAATTATTTACAAATTAGTGAATTATTTTATTTTTATTTAGCACCGCGTCTTACTACCCGTTCGGGTTATATGCTTAAATACTAATTACACTAAGGGATTAGGAATTGGGAAGGTTGAATTTAGAGGAAGTGAACCCGCATTTGCGTGGAGGGAGAGTGAAAAACAATTGAGGAAAAACCACCCCCAATTCACCCGACCGAGATTCGAACCTCAATCTTCCCATCTTTGGGGGTCTAGCTCAACACGACTAGCGCGTTAGATAACTACGTCACCGGGGCGGGTAGTGAAATTATTGATTTTTATATTTATTTTATTTTATTCAACTTCAAGATTATTAACAGCTTAATGATACGAGTAGGGTCATTTTATAGATAGCACGATGAGCCTACATTTGCATAGAGAGATGTTAGGAAAACCATGATGATAAATCACATGTCTGAAATCACCCACAATGCATCCTACAGAGATTAGAACCTCAATATTCCCCCCACCAGGGATAAAGTCTGACGCTTTAGATGAGTCTGACCAAATTGTGGGATACCAAATAAGAGTAATATTCTGAAAATTGAAAAATGACACCGGGACACGGGAATCGAACCCGGGACCTTCGGCTTAGTAGACCAATGCTCTAACCACTGAGCTACCGAGTCAAAGGTGGTTGCGATATCTGTTAGCTCGTAATCTTAATAACATCACACATTTGTAGCCGACGATTTCCGCACGTCCATCATAGACTCTGCCTTAAAATATGAGTGAAGAATGACCCTGGGCACGGGACGATTACTGGATAGCTCAGTGGTAAGAGCATTGGAGTACTAATCCAAAGGTCCCGGGTTCAATTGACGTGTCCAGGAGTCATTTATCAATTTTCAGAATATATCTTGATGGAGAATTCCTCAATAAAAAAGCATAAATAATAGCGTCAGCTATTTGATTCTTAAATCATAGTTAGCATAATACAAGGTATTGTTAAATACAGTCTAACTTTCATGGGAAAGGATTTTTTTTTAAAATACAAATTTTTTTTAAAGCCAACATTGTTAATATTATTTTGTCTTTTTTTTTCTTACATCCCGTTCAGGCTATACACGTATGGACTTATTACGCTAATGTTGTGAGGATGATGAAAGTTGGATTTAGTAGAAGTGCACCTACATTTGTGTGGAGGGAGAGTGGAACACCATTTAGAAAAATTCTTTGGGGGCATCCAACAGGAATTTGAACTCAACTATCCCCATCATCGGCATTCCAATCTATTACGAGAGTGACGCCTTAAGGCCATTCATCCACCGAATCAGGTTTTAGTAATGTTATTTTATAAGTATTTCTAATATTAACTAACAGTCATACTTGGGGATCACATTACTTGACCTATGAATAGTCTACGTGAAAGTAGATCTAGGGACTTCTTTTTGCTGTCAGATAAAGTCCTTCATACGAAAATGCTACTTTATTATATGATGAAAGAGAACTTTACGTAACTTTATTGGGTGAAACACATGAGTTACTGAATAAACTAAGGGTGTAAAGAGGTGTAAATTAAACTATTTTAAACATTAATATAAACATTCCATCAGCATATATGTTTATTTACAACTTATCTCTCTCAGGTTGAATAGCGTGATAAACCTTGCCCTAATATTGAGTTTGAAATCGTACATAAAATAACCCACTAAAAAACACAAAATTACAATCTAAATTCTAGAGAGTAGTATTCTTCACCTGTTTTTATCGAAGAAAGGTGTTTATTGGCAACCAAGTTATAAACCCGCCCTCCCTCCGCGTCTTGAAGTACTACCCCCTGAGGCTGTACGGTGTAAGGGTGTGTGTTTACGACGTATTATCTGTGCTATTACAGTGCTGGCAGTAAAGCTCATATTGTTCATTATACTACAACCCCTTCTGGTGCTTACCTTCACCACACACAGTTTCCCAGGAATATATCATGGGGGATGTTTCTTGGTGTAGAGCTGTGTAAGGGGTACACTCTGGTACAATAACATGTCACAACACATCGCGCATCTTAATTATTCTGTAACAGCGTTCAACCTAGGGGTAAAAAGTACAAACTCTGGGTCTAGAATAAATCTATTTGATTCTTAATGCCAGAATTATTATACTACTATAAAACTACACGACCGACTCACATTAATGTTTACCCACTTCCAGATGAGCTAGAAACGTAAAATTTGGCAAACTTTTAGCATATATCCTGTAACCGACGGAAAATTCAAAAAAATTTAAAAAAAAAAATTTTAACCCTCGAAAAAAATTTCAAAACAGTGGAACTTTAAAGACGGTGCGGACCTTTCTTTGGAGGTCTCTTGTGGCTAAACGGTAAGACATATCTAAAAACGGGTTGCACTAGAGCTAGAATTTTGATTTTAGGTAAATTTTGCACATTTTCAACAAATTTTTAAATTTTCTGACACACACTTATGAGACAGCTAGAATCATAACATTTGGCAAACGTATTAACACCTCCAATTGTCATCAGTGTGCCAAATTTAATGATTATAGCTCCCCCATATGTATGGAGAAACTTAAATAATGTGAAAAATACAATACAATTTAAGTTGTTACGTTCGAAACAACGCGCTGGAATTACATTAATTTACATCCACTTGCAAAGAAAACTCAATGGCGGGTTTGGAAGCGGAGCCCCCAACGAGTAAAGCGAGTGTATTATTCATTCACGACCTAAGTTTACCTGGATGACAGCTCGAAATGTTACTAGAAGTAATCCCTAATTTATCATTACGCCAACAGCTGACATCTATCACTTTGGATGACTGTAATGAAAACAGATGGTAATATATTAATGTGACAGTTAACCACAGTAATTTAGGCCAATATTATTTATATATTTATTTGAGGTAGGACACAAAGTTTATCATTTTATTACACTTTAAAAAAATATTCGCACCACTTACACAAAAACTTCTAACGAACATAACTTCAAAATGGCGACCGACTAATTTTAACCTTATGGTTGAACATAACGGTAAACAAGTTGTTTACAATGATGCAGACACGCAGTTGATGAAAATATTTTATTCAGTTAAATATTTCAAAATAAGATAAACATAATCATAAAATCATTTATTGTATGTAAAAAAATGACAATAATTTTCTCTTTTCTAAGTAAATACGATGCCTGTATTAAAAGGTATTGATGTGTGCACTATATTACACAAAATAATTAACGTTCCAAAACGAAAAATAAGTACTTTTAATTATGTTTAAAATATTGTTTCGAGTTGGATAAAAAGAAATTATTTAAAAAAAATGAAATATTATTAGAAAACTTAACTTTTCGTTATTTTAAATGTAATATATAACAGCTAATTAAAGATCTTTACATCTATAACAAAACAGTGATCTTTTACAAGTGTTGGCAACCCAAAACCTAAACATATGATTTTCGAACTGTCATCCAGGTAAAAACCTATCGTGAACAATATATATATATATATATATATATCACTAGAAAACCCTCTATTCGAATAACGATAATCCGAAATAACGATTTATCTGGAACACGCTTTTGACTAAATACATCCTGTAGTAATATTAATTTAAAAAAGGGGACCTGGTAATCTAGGGTAAGGTGTCAGACTTCTATATTAGGCGTTCGGGGTTCAAACTCCGGTCCCGGGACAGATTGCTCTGATTACCAAACCCTTCCTTCACCTCTGATAAAGTGTATGATTTCGCGCTTTGTGAATGTCTGGAAATCCAGGCCCCTACCGTGGTTCGGATCCCACGTTAAACTGTATGTCTCCTCTGCTTTCCTCCATCACCATTCTCATGTATCATCCTACCTAATGGGATAATGGTGTCCTCACCTCAGAAATTACCTCAGGTCGAATGACCGGGATATAGAGCAATAGCTCACCCTCCCATATTAACTGATTACGGTCATGCTCCCCAAAATACAGTACAATAGCACTACAGTTGTTGTTAAAAGATGGAATTTGAAACTTGTTCGTGTTTGAATGTGTCGCACGTCAACGGCAACGTGGCCAACATGTCTGGCTCGTACAACATGTCAGGCTCATACAACATGTCAGGCTCATACAACATTTCAGGCTCATACAACATGTCTGGCTCATACAACATGTCTGGCTCATACAACATGTCTGGCTCATACAACATGTCTGGCTCATATAACATGTCTGGCTCATATAACATGTCAGGGTCATACAACATGTCAGTCTCATACAACATGTCAGGGTCATACAACATGTCTGGCTCGTACAACATGTCAGGCTCATACAACATGTCTGGCTCATACAACATGTCTGGCTCATATAACATGTCTGGCTCATACAACATGTCTGGCTCATACAACATGTCTGGCTCATATAACATGTCTGGCTCATATAACATGTCTGGCTCATACAACATGTCTGGCCCGTACAACATGTCAGGGTCATACAACATGTCTGGCTCATACAACATGTCTGGCTCATATAACATGTCAGGCCCGTACAACATGTCTGGCTCATACAACATGTCTGGCTCATATAACATGTCAGGGTCATACAACATGTCAGTCTCATACAACATGTCAGGGTCATACAACATGTCAGTCTCATACAACATGTCAGGCTCATACTACATGTCTGGGTCTACTGAGGATGTTTGCCACTAAATGGTTTCTCACACTCCCTCCATGAAAATGTAAATACATTTCCTCATAACTATACCATTAGCTTAACTACAATGAATACATCCCTGGAGGGGGAGTAAGACGTGGTGGGAGGGGGGGGTATGACATCACTTTATTCCTGGCACGATGTTGTCATTTGGACAACACATAACAAATAATAAGAATAGTTAATATTATTTTAAATACTTAGAACCGCTTCAGGGGACGGATGGTTTAAGGCAACACTATCGTTTTATACTATACTGCTGATGATGATGAGGTTGGGGTTCGAATCCCAGTCGGGTCTACAAAGAGTAGATTTTCCGAAATGGTTTCCCACTCTCCTTCCACGTAAATGCGGGTATATTACCTCCAAAATGCTTCCTTTCTCATCCCTACCCCATTAGAGTAATTATTATATATGCTTTTAACCTGAACAGGTAGTAAGACGAGATGATAGAAATAAAAAAAACTACTGAACCACGCACAAACTACAAACTTATAAAATGTTTCACCAATCTATTGACCACGGTCGGAAAATAAATGGGCCCCGCTTATAAAACCAACCCCAGTGGAAAAATCTCCCATGCCTTTACAAACTAAATTTCGTTTCCCTTTCTCATTCGGCTACGGAAATAATTTACTCGTGGTCATGTGAATGGCAGTTCCGAACATTTTTCAATTATTTCCTTTGCCTGCTTTTTTTTTTATGTTTTCAACAAAAATAGGTTTGGCTGGAGTTAAAATATGTTGTAGCTCTTTTCAAAAAATGGAACCTGAATATTTTTAAGCGCTTCAGTTACCTAACAAAATGTTTTAACACATTTATTTCTTTCTTATAAAAAAATAAATACAATTTTTTTACTTTCTAAAGAATAAGCATGGAATAGGATTTTGAAACAAAAATATAGTACTGGTAAACAATGTCAGTTATAATTATATGCATTCACTGAGTTTTTAAAATGTACTCAAACAAAATTTTAAGAATGAATCTTTACAAAGTAAAGTGAATTGTGACATATCCCACGGCTGACACCATTGAATTAAACAAGATGGCGACTCGAGGAACATTTGTGTGATCTTAAGTGAGCTGTAAGCTAAGTTGAATATAGGTACCACAGTAAAACAAATCAAAGCCGACTTACGATTAGCGTTTACATTTGTGAAAAATATTCATCATTTACATGCATGCACAAAAAAAACCTTCACTTTATTTTGGATTAGTTTTAGTACTCGATGGTGCATGGGAGATCATTTTAAATTTATAACTTGTACATAGATGATAACTTTAAAGCTAGAGCCTTTAAGTCCTGCATTGCCCGTTGCCTATTTGCTTCTGTTCTGGTCATTATGTATATTAACATGATTTATCGAATTAACAGTAACATATACATGTTAAAGCATAACGTTATTTTAATGTGAAATATATCTTTTTGTCACACAAACTCAAAAGTATACCATCATTTTATTATATAAGATTCTATATCCTACTCTCTCTCTCTCTCTCCTCTTTCTCACACACAGATACACACACATACATACACACACACACACACACACTCATATATATATATATATATATATATATATATACACATAAATACACAAACGCGAGTGCAAAATCTTACCGTCGTATATAATAATAAATAATAAGAAATGCTTCAACATAAGAAACAGACCATCATAATTATCCCACTATCACAAGGAACGCTCCATCATAGGTATCCCACTATCACAAGGAACGCTACATCATAAGTATCCCACTATCACAAGAAACGCTCCATCATAAGTATCCCACTATCACAAGGAACGCTCCATCATAGGTATCCCACTATCACAAGGAACGCTAGATCATAAGTATCCCACTATCACAAGAAACGCTCAATCATAAGTGTCCCACTATCACAAGGAACGCTCCATCATAAGTATCCCACTATCACAAGGAACGCTACATCATAATTATCCCACTATCACAAGGAACACTCCATCATAATTATCCCACTATCACAAGGAACACTCCATCATAATTATC
The DNA here is from genome assembly GCA_039000515.1 of Timema cristinae. Taxonomy (NCBI): domain Eukaryota; kingdom Metazoa; phylum Arthropoda; class Insecta; order Phasmatodea; family Timematidae; genus Timema; species Timema cristinae. Next base: position 3,836,114 of record JBCFYV010000001.1, read on the forward strand.
CCACTATCACTAGGAACACTCCATCATAATTATCCCACTATCACTAGGAACACTCCATCATAATTATCCCACTATCACTAGGAACACTCCATCATAATTATCCCACTATCACAAGGAACGCTCCATCATAGGTATCCCACTATCACAAGGAACGCTACATCATAGGTATCCCACTATCACAAGGAACGCTCCATCATAATTATCCCACTATCACAAGAAACGCTACATCATAAGTATCCCACTATCACAAGGAACGCTACATCATAAGTAGCCCACTATCACAAGGAACGCTACATCATAAGTGTCCCACTATCACAAGGAACGCTCCATCATAATTATCCCACTATCACAAGGAACGCTCCATCAAATGGGACATAGATTCACACAGAGCCATGTGTAAAGGTGTTTGGTTGGTGTTTGTAGGCGTGTGGAATCACAGAGGCGTAGGCAGACCCTGTAAAGGTGTTTATTTTAACAAAGCTACATGTGATGTTTGAAACACAGAGCTCGACTAGCAGATGTGCGGAATTCTAGTCGTCAAGATAGATTTCGACATAGCTGGATAATGTCCTCAACTAGTGTTCACACACAAGTCCATATTGCTCATCTACTGGGAAATACAAGACATTTCCTAGCCCAGAGACTAGAAACCGCGAGTCTCTACATGTGACGTCAACCCGACGTCCTATACGTCACGGACACATGTCACTGACGACCCAGAGTCCATGGACAACACGCGCCTTACCAACAAAAGGTAGTCAAAGACCCCTTCTCCTCGCTTGATGTGTATTTTAATAATCTGCTTTCACCCTAGTTTTTGAGACGTGGGCCGATAAAGAGTTTTTTTAATCAAAACATTTGACCAACACATCAAGACTACGATGTGCTCTCACGTTTGGAAACCCTCTTTATAGATCCAGCTCCAGTGGGCGAATTTCTTCACACATAATTTATTTACTCCACTACAACATTGTAACACTTAGTTATTATTATTAGCACCGCGTCTTACTACCCATTCGGGTTGTACGCACTTACAATCACCCTACTATTACACATTAGCGTGAGATGAAATGAAGGACCTACAGTTTAACGTGGAATCCGAACCACGGTGGAGGCCTGGTATTCCTCACATTCACAAGTTGTGATTAATACACATCATGTCAGAGGTGAAGGAAGGGTTTGGCAATCAGATAAATCTGTGCCGGGACCGAGGATTGAACCCCGGACTTAGTTATCACACATGCAATAACAAGGAACACACCATCACACAAGTTAGTTCACAAACAAACACTAGATCACATCAACAATTGCGCTTAAAGCTGACACTCTAGAGCGAAGGGCTGACCGTGATAGCTTACTTATTCTGAATTATCCATTGTTTTCAAAAAAAATTATTCAAAAACTTACTGGAAAAAATAAGGGTCAAACCGACCAAATAAAATTCAAAGTAGTAAAGTTGAATAGCAAGTGATCTAACCAATATATAAAATATATTAATTTTATTACCACGTCTTAATACCCAATCGAGTTATACGCTTAATATATATTTAAAATAAATACTGGCACTATTACCCCTGCAGGTGTATGCAACCCACACGTTATTCGTTTAGTACTGTAAAAGCAACAAGTCTAATTAGTGCAGCTTTTATTGTCAATCGGATGTTAATACGGTCCAATTCAACTGTGATGTAGCTTTTGCAGTGAAACAATATTAATAATTTCGATTTTCAAACTAACTTGTTTCCAATTAAGGAAACAAACGCAAATTAATTGTCTCATTTATAGTATAGTAGTTTGTGTTGACAATATGGAAAAAAATACTATTCTTGTCGAGTAGTTTATTGACACTCGTAGCTCCGAAAACCCCAATATTTAAGGGCTCTGTGTAATAATTTACGGTTGGTATGTTTGTTATATTAATACTAATTATAGCTCCTCTTGACACGGTTAAATTTAATTTATTTATTAAATTTAGCACCGCGTCTTACTACTTGTTCGGGCTATTCGATTACGTACTTAATTACTATAATGACTTAGGGATTAGGAATGTTGAATTCTAGAGGAAGTGTACCCGCATTTACGTAAGCCGAGAGTGTAAAACCATTTAGAAAAAAATACCCCCAGTACACCAGACTGAGACTCGAACCCTGATCTACCCATCATTAGAAGTCTAGTCTATTTCAATAGTGACACCTTACACCATGTGGCCACCGAAGTGAGTTTGAATTTGATTGATAGAAAGTTAGGTTAGCTTGTAGGTCGTGTTGTTGGGGTCGGCCTATGTTTATAACATGTTTCTCTAAATATTGAATGAAAATAAAACTTCCTTTTTTTCCCCATTTGTACGTCATTGACCCACAAAAGTTTTTGTCAGACTGGCAACACTGCCTCACCTGTGGCATTGCACGGTGTAGAGGGTGTCAACCCCCTCCGACCCCCCTCCGAGGAGATTTCAGATCGATCTCCACCAGTTCCGCTCCCCCCATCAGCCGACACAAGAGACAGACGGACTGAGCTATAACAAACATTAAAAGAGAAGTCTACACCACACGATAGTTTTACAATCCGCTGCAGAGTTAGCTCAGCGGTAGCTTGGAACAGTTAGACTCGTAAATGGAAAATTAGGGAACGTAAAAAAAGTGGATTTCGGGTGTAAAACATCCCGGCTCAGTTATGAATCCAGGGATACTTCATCCCTTTTTTTTTAAATTAATTTTTTGATCAGATGTCTCTAAAAGCTTTTTGAAACAAGTTTCAAATACAATATAAATATTTTAAAGTTTTTCTTACAACATCCAAAAAATATAGTTGACCCACTTCTGTGAACATACACATTTCGTGCAAGTTTAACTTCACATTAAAACTTAGGCTAAGCGCCGGTCTTATGACTAGCGGATAAATATTGCCATAGGGAGGTTAAAGTTATCTACCAGATAAAAGTTATCAGCCACTTTAATATTTTATGCGTCTTATGAACTGAGTTTATCTGCCGGATATTTTATCTGTAGGATAAATATATTTTAATTCAGAACACGCAAGGTTGGTACTGTTTATACTGGTGCGCGCATGCGTATAAACCCTGCTGCTACCAGTACAACGCTCAACATTTGTTAAATAATGGCGACTAAATGAGTGCGAGGAAACAGATGACGTCACGTGGGCACAGAAGCTAAGATGTCTTGCAAGTACTAGTTCCGGTGTCTGCCAAAATGTGGCTCAATAGTTGGGTACAATTTCACACAAATTTCATTTACTGTACTCACATTTGATAATTTGTTCTTATATAAATATATCTACAAATATCTTGTCAGTTTATATTAAAGTGTGAATAAAATGTTCTAACTTTATATATCTAGAGCCCGGGCCTGTATCTACTAAACACGTGAACCAAGATTTTAACCTAAAAACACATTCTGATTGGTGAAACCTCATTAAAAACAACGCGTCACTAGGCAACAACCATAACAATAACAATTGTTTCACATTTTGAAAGAAGCCTACAATTTTGTTTGCTATCTATTTATATCTCAAGTATGAGGATAGTAACTCACCTATAAATGTGCGATATTTCTCAGATTTTTTAGGAAGCTTACAAAACTAAAATTATTCCCTTTTAGTCTTATTTTTCGTGTGTCAAAACATATGATATAACAATACGTTACTGTCACATTACAAACTCTAAGATATTGACAATATACATTAAATCATGGCATTTCTTATCTAGAAATTTGCATTTTTTTTCAAACTCAAACATTTCAATCCTCACATAAAATAACATAAATTAATTCCCTGATATTCAATATTGTTAGTCTACCACACTATTCATAAGGCTTAAACAAATATATATATTTCTATGGTCCTTGGACTATCTTAGATTGTTTAAGTAAATATAATGGCAAACAATATATTTAATAAAATTAGCTTCCTTCACCTCTGACAAGACGTGTATTAATCACAACTTGTGAATGTGGGGAATGCCGGGCCTCCACCGTGGTTCGGATTCCACGTTAAACTGTAGGTACTCCATTTCATCTCACAATCACCCTACCATTACACATTAGCGTAAGTGCGTATAGCTCGAACGGGTAGTAAGACGCGGTGATGATAATAATAAATAATAATAATAGCGTTGGTGGTATTCGTTTTAATATTTGTGCACTAAATAAAACGCAGGTTTATTAAAAATGTGGGCCCACCTAAATAAGAACACGATATAGATTTTCAAGGAACGCTTATTAAAACTACACAAGCGAATAAACAGCTCTTCCCAAACTGTCTGAAACCTAATTTCTCGAAATTAAAGTTGCTTCCCTGCTAGTTCAGGTGAATAAACAAAGTTTTATTATTATTGCTCATTAGGTTGGCAGCGCTGATGAGACTTGGGTTGAGAGAAGGGAGAGGGGTTAGGGTAACATAACCATAATTACTTTCAACCCTTCAAACAGGGGGGGGGGGGGGACGAGGGGAGCCTGGTTTATTCCTCAAGGAGGAAAACACGCTACGGACCCAAACAAACAGAAACATGTTATTTTATAGAAGTTTATTGAGGGCGGCGTCTCGTACGAATTATATTGTGGTTGGTCGTGGCGTATGAGGTGTAAGATCCACAGAAATGAGGTGCAAACACTTGAGTAATAAGCATTCAGTAAGTCTTGAAACATTTATTATGTTGTATGTGTGTCAGTATTGGACGAGACGCAACTCAAACTCCCCAAACTCGTGTCATAGGTAGAGAAATACAGGGTGTGACCATCCAGTAGCAGTGACAATATGTGGCCTTTGTTAAGCTGCCTACACTGTCAAGAGCACTCTTTTTATAAATTATTACCAGATATCTACACTGTCAAGAGCCACCTTTTTATAAATTATTACCAGATACCTACAATGTCAAGAACCACCTTTCTATAAATTATTACCAGATATCTGCATGACCAACATCTAAGTATTACCAGCTACCATCTACATTTTATTTCTTGGTCTTGGTTATAGATGCTTACTGGTATATTTTGCTGTTCTAGAATAAGCTAATTTGTAAGAAGTGTTCCGAAATAATTTTATTTATAACCAACACAAGAAGTATTAAAAAATAAAAAATATTGGCTGTCAAGTGTGCTATTTGGGTGAACATATTTGTGTGACCCCTTTTTCTTTGAGACAATGTCTTCCCGCTAATATATTATTTGAGACATACTTTGACCCGGGTAAGTCCACACAGCCAAGGCACTCATGGAAAGAACATCCTTTCCAATGACACAATGTTATGATTTATGATCAAGGGTCCGTAAAGCGTCATCTAGGACTGTGCTACTGTCAGCGCCAGTGGTCGTATTGGGAACTATCAATCACTCCCTCCTCCCCCTCTCCACCTGTGGCTCTCTCTACACCACTGTCTCTGTATTTTGTTGTTTCAGAGGCCAGAGGAATTCCAATGGATAGTATAAATATGGACATCAATAGTTATATTCCAGAGACACAGAAAATAATTTCTAGAAGTCTTTTAATTTGATTTTATCCCGTGTTCTACTAGAATTTCAGGCTATTTAAATGTAATTTGATTAATAATACCCACCAAATACATTAATGTGGTAGAAATAAAGATGTTTTTAGCACCACGTCTTACTACCCGTCCGGGTTATAAGACTATGAACTAATTAATGATGGTTTTAGGGAAGAATAAGGTTATTTTTTATAAGAAGTTTATCAGCATTTGCTTGGTGGGAGAGTATAAAACATTTTAAGGGGGAAAAAAAACCTCATTACACCCAACCGAGATTTGAAACTCAACCTCCCTGTCCTTTTCAGTCTAGTCTACTGCGAGAGTGAAGCCTGAGACCATGTGGCCACCAGGCCGTGTAATAAAGAAATTTAAAATAAGTTAAAATGTGTACGAAATGTGCCTGGAATTAGATGGAAGGAGAGTGGGAAAACACTTAGAATAAAAAAAAACACCCTAGAGTTTGGAGGCCTTACTTCCCCGTCATCAGCTTAACGTTTAGTCTCCGTGTCTACCTATGTGGCTGTTATTACTAGACCTCAGATTTATAGGTCTTCAAAAGTTAAGTCTTAGGTGCCTAAAATAGGCTCTTGGAGTGAGTTTATTAGGCTTTATAAAACAAAAATCGGTATTATTATTATTATTATTATTAGCACCACGTCTTACTACCCGTTCGGGTTATACGCACTTACGCTAATGTGTAATGTTAGGGTGATTGTGAGATGAAATGGAGGACCTACAGTTTAACGTGGAATCCGAACCACGGTGGAGACCTGGCATTCCACACATTCACAAGATGTGATTAATACACGTATTGTCAGAGGTGAAGGAAGGGTTTGGTTATTTTATATTAAAGATGTGATTAATACACGTCTTGTCAGAGGTGAAAGAAGGGTTTGACAATCAGATAAATCTCTGCCAGGACCGAGGATTAAACCCCGGACCCCAGCACAGAAGTCCAACATCTTACCCCTAGACCACCAGGTCACCCTGTAGACAATTAAAATAAGTAATAAAACTGCCAGACTTGAATCTTTCAATACGATTTGGTAGGCCTGAGTTTGATCCCGCTACAGATCCACTGCTTCTCAGAGAAATTTTGAAATGAAAATAATTAAATTTCTTAAAATATTTTTAAAAAACAGGAATATATTATGATCTCGACATAAAATAGGCTAAAATAGGTCCTAACGCCAAAACATGCAATTCTAGGCACTAAACAACCTGTAAATATCCATGAAATGAACATAATATACAACTTCCTCCTCTACATAATCAAGAAAAGAATATATTAATCCGAGGTCTATTACAGATATCTTTCCACCATAGTATAGCACCTACAACCATGTAGGACTATTTACTCTGGCGTAAACACTCTTCTGTGGGGTGCAAGCTTTAGGACGTCACGCGTGAAATACACTAGACAACCGTTTACAGGTGCATAGGGGTTCGAATACCAGTACTAAGATTAATTTTTTGATTAGTTTTCCACTTAACCTCTAATAAAATGCAAGGACACCTCCTTTAAATTCAACATTCCTTAACAAATTAGCATAATCATTTAATATGTGTATAGTCCAAATGGGTGGTAGGACGTGGTGCAAAAAAATATAAATATATTATGACAACATTAGAAAAATCCGACACCTTAGTACAGTCTGTCTATTGAGTTAAGAATCCCAGGTTTGATTACCAGCGTGGCCGAAAAATTGGTAAAATTTGGGTTTACCCTCTCACAGTGATAAGTTAACAGCCAGGGATTGGATGTTGTGTCTGTCCTAATCTTAAGTTATACTATAGGACATATGAAGCTACAACAGACCTAGTCAGCCGGCAGTGGAGAATATATGACCTTAATATAAAACTGACCCAGGCTGGAAACTGCAAATGTGGGGAATTATACTGAGATGTAAATTTTGGATGAGTACCTAGAACTATACACAATAATGAGGCATCATTTTTGTTTATTATAATTATTTATCTTCATATCGGACGAGAATATTGTGCTTTGAATCTTATTCTTTATTATACACTTGAACAGTTGGTGTTCTAATTTTATTCCCAGTTATAGCCAAAACGTTAGATGTTATGTTCTAACTCGTCTGTTCCAGAGTGTATGACGTGGTTGTCCTTGTTCCAGAGTGTATGACGTGGTTGTCCTTGTTCCAGAGTGTATGACGTGGTTGTCCTTGTTCCAGAGTGTATGACGTGGTTGTCCTTGTTCCAGAGTGTATGACGTGGTTGTCCTTGTTCCAGAGTGTATGACGTGGTTGTCTTTGTTCCAGAGTGTATGATGTGGTTGTCCTTGTTTCCAGAGTGTATGACGTGTTGTCCTTGTTCCAGAGTGTATGATGTTGTCTCTGTTCCAGAGTGTATGACGTGGTTGTCCTTGTTCCAGAGTGTATGACGTGGTTGTCCTTGTTCCAGAGTGTATGACGTGGTTGTCCTTGTTCCAGAGTGTATGATGTTCCAAGTGGAACTGAAGCTGCCCCGGTATGTCCTTGTGGGAGACTCCGCAGTCCTGGAATGTGACTACAGCATCAGTAAGGATGATCTACGCAAGGTTGAGTGGATCAAGTCAGGCTTTGGAAAAATCTTCCAGTACATCAAGGGCAGATCACCGCCTTACAAGAACTTCTCTTTTCACGGAGCGAAGCTTGACGTAAGGACTGATTTCATTTATTTTTAGATGTAATTATGTTTATTAAAACTGTGTATTTGCATACATGATTCAAATCGACCTTTTTGAACTCCGTGGCGAATTGTTTCCTTAATTCCATCTCTCTGGACCATATAACTCAAGTGACCCACCCCCGGTCTCTTACCACCTCTTCATCTAGTAGCGGACCCTCCTTGCTTCAGGTACTTCCCTGATCTGAGGTGCTCCCTTAAGACCCTTGGCCCTGACGATTCCAAGTCTAAACTCAACTTTGTGGGATGGTGGGTGGGAGGGTGAAAGACGTGGCGTGGCTTCACAACCGACTAAAGTATCCTTCCGTGCCAACAAGAACAGATGGATCACGGATACCGTAGATAGCGCTAGCTACCGGACAGGTCTTTTGAAAAAAATCATACGTTTGGAAATATCAGTTTTCTTGAGAACGAATTAAATGTTTATGCTAATATTTTCAACAACCCTCCTAAGATAATCTATCAATGTTTATTAATTGTTACATTTCCTTATTTTTGTTATTAAGCCGGCAGTTTTCTATTGAAAAATATCAATTTTATCGATATATGATCACTTAAAATTATAGAGGAGGTGTGTATATAAAAAGTATACCTTAATAAACATGCTTCTATCCTTGAACAAACCGTTTCCCAAAAGAAGATTGCAAAACAATAAAAACTCTTGAAGTTAACCGTTTATTCACATGGCTCTGCATTTCCACGCCAAATTAAAAGCGCCAATCGCCTTAAGTTCATTTCTTATTACTTCTTTGAGATAAGTAGCAGATTATATCGCTCCTTACACCTCTCAGAGCTGCGTATGTAAACATTAACACCTAATGTCACGTCTCTTATTCACCTGGTCAAATAAAAACGCTTACAAAGGAATGTTTTATTAATATTATGGCAATTGTTCACTCATATTTAAATATCAGGAGTTCTTTAAAGTTTGTATATAAATTGGCCGTATGTTTAGTGTAAGTAGGTATACCATATGACCTGGTTTGACCAGAACTGTCTTGGTTTAAAGATATGGCCTGGTTTGATCAGAATTGTCTTGGTTTAAAGATATGGCCTGGTTTGAACAGAATTGTCTTGGTTTAAAGATATGGCCTTGTTTGACCGAACTCTCTTGGTTTAAAGATGTGGCCTGGTTTGAACAGAATTGTCTTGGTTTAAAGAAAATGTCCCGGTTTGACCAGAGTTGTCTTGGTTTAAAGATATGGCCTGGTTTGAACAGAATTGTCTTGGTTTAAAGATGTGGCCTGGTTTGAACAGAATTGTCTTGGTTTAAAGATATGGCCTGGTTTGAACAGAATTGTCTTGGTTTAAAGATATGGCCTGGTTTGAACAGAATTGTCTTGGTTTAAAGATATGGCCTGGTTTGAACAGAATTGTCTTGGTTTAAAGATATGTCCCGGTTTGACCAGAATTGTCTTGGTTTAAAGATATGGCCTGGTTTGAACAGAATTATCTTGGTTTAAAGATATGTCCCGGTTTGACCAGAATTGTCTTGGTTTAAAGATATGGCCTGGTTTGAACAGAATTGTCTTGGTTTAAAGATATGTCCCGGTTTGACCAGAATTGTCTTGGTTTAAAGATATGGCCTGGTTTGAACAGAATTGTATTGGTTTAAAGATATGGCCTGGTTTGAACAGAATTATCTTGGTTTAAAGATATGTCCCGGTTTGACCAGAATTGTCTTGGTTTAAAGATGTGGCCTGGTTTGAACAGAATTGTCTTGGTTTAAAGATATGGCCTGGTTTGAACAGAATTGTCTTGGTTTAAAGATATGTCCCGGTTTGAACAGAATTGTCTTGGTTTAAAGATGTGGCCTGGTTTGAACAGAATTGTCTTGGTTTAAAGATATGGCCTGGTTTGAACAGAATTGTCTTGGTTTAAAGATATGGCCTGGTTTGAACAGAATTGTCTTGGTTCAAAGATATGGCCTGGTTTGACCGGAACTCTTGGTTTAAAGATTGGCCTGGTTTGAACAGAATTGTCTTGGTTTAAAGATATGTCCCGGTTTGACCAGAATTGTCTTGGTTTAAAGATATGGCTTGGTTTGAACAGAATTGTCTTGGTTTAAAGATGTGGCCTGTTTGAACAGAATTGTCTTGGTTTAAAGATATGGCCTGGTTTGAACAGAATTGTCTTGGTTTAAAGATATGGCCTGTTTGAACAGAATTGTCTTGGTTTAAAGATATGGCCTGGTTTGAACAGAATTGTCTTGGTTTAAAGATATGTCCCAATATTTCAGCCAGTTTGACATTTGGTTTCCGGTTTGTAATTTAATCCGCATCTATCGTTTAATTATTTGCGAACCTAACATAAGGCCTTATGAGATGAGTATTGTGCGCATGTGTTGAACAGCATTCGATGATACTCTCAATTATGGACAGTGTTTGGTTTGAAGAATGAGGGCTGAGTAATTAACAGTTAAAGGTCTAGTGTTCTCTTGAATAAACACAGTTTTATGGTGTTCTAATCTTCATTGCAGTGGCTCACACCTTGGTATTTCTTGTAATGGTAAATACAATGCATAGTAGCCTTTGAGTTGCTATGCAAAGGAAAATCAAACTCATTGATTGGCTAAATATATCTCTACTCCACCAATAAATTCTCTAACACGGTAAAGGTGACCTGGTGGTCTATAGGTAAGGTGTCAGGGGCCCGGGGTTCAATCCCTGGTCTCGGCACAGATTTATCTGATTGCCAAACCATTCCTTTACCTCTGACAAGACGTGTATTAATCACAACTTGTGAATGTGTGGAATGCCAGGCCTCCACCGTGGTTCGGATTCCACGTTAAACTGTAGGTCCTCCATTTAATCTCACCCTACCATCACACATGAGCGTAAGTGCGTATAACCCGAACGGGTAGTAAGACGAGATAATAATATTTTACAAAATATGTTTGCTGTAGCTAACGTATCAGCACATCTGATAAGTTACTGACCACACAAAGATTATGTGTGTAATTTAATCTCTTTCCCATCTCATTATACTGGTGATTCATTCTTATTGTTTGGTCTGTGATAAATGTCGTTTACAATTATTGTAATTTTGACACACATACGATTTATCAAGACCAACAGATACAAATTGGTTATTACGTCATACGATAGATAACGTGATACACAGATTTCGACACTTCATTTTGCACCGTTTACATTCTTTAACATATTTTGAAAAAAGCGACAAGGTTATTTTTGTTATAACTCCCCTACGTAGGTTGGAGTAGATTGTGTTATGTAATATATCTATCACCCGGAACAGTAAAGAAATAGACCCGCTTCGGTGGCCGCATGGTCCAACGTGCTACTTTTGTGGTAGACTAAACAGCCGATAACGGGAAGATCGTTGTTCGAATCTCAGTAAGGTGTTCTGAAGGGGCTTTTTCCCCAAAACGAATTTCCATTTTCCCTCCAAGCAAATGTGGATACACATATTTAAATATAACCTTCTAAATATCTAATACCATTAACGTAGTTTAGTATATAGACGTATAACCGCAACAGGTAGTAAGACGCGGCGATAAACAAAATTAATATTGAAATAATCGGAATCTCGTACCTTGGGTCATTGGTCTACCAATCTCGTAATGTACCATCTCGTACCTTGGGTCATTGGTCTACCAATCTCGTAATGCACCGTCTCGTACCTTGGGTCATTGGTCTACCAATTAGACTCCATACATAGTGTATTCACACAATTTGACACACAACACTAGTCCTGGTACGATGTGACGTCATACGAGCACAGAGTAATCTCACGGCTAGTTCCGTTCACCTCCGTCATCACACCGTGAGATACAGGCCACCTCCGTCATCACATCGTGAGATACACGGTCTCAACCTCCGTCATCACATCGTGAGATACACGGCGCACCTCCGTCATCACATCGTGAGATACACGGTCACCTCCGTCATCACATCGTGAGATACACGGTGCACCTCCGTCATCACATCGTGAGATACACGGCGCAGTAGTTTGAGATAATTCATTTCATGAACCTGAAACTTAGAACCAGATTAAAATGTTGGATGTTGTTACCATGAAAATGTCCATAAATTAGTGGAATTTATGCTTTTCGAATGGTTATTATAAAAAAGAATATTATTATTATTATTATTAGTACCGCGTCTTACTACCCGTTCGGATTATACGCACTTACGCTAATGTGTAATGGTAGGGTGGTTGTGAGATGAAATGGAGGATCTACAGTTTAACGTGGGATCCGAACCACGGTGGAGGCCTGGCATTACACACATTCACAAGTTGTTATTAATACAAGTCTTGTCAGAGGTGAAGGAAGGGTTTGGCAATCAGATAAATCTGTGCCGGGACCAAGGATTGAACCCCGGACCTCCAACACAGAAGTCTGACACCTTACCCCTAGACCACCAAGTTACGCATAATTTTATTAAAACATATATTCGTTATTTGGGTAAACATACATGTATGGAACTAGTGATGTGATTTTCAAACGTTGTCCCCATATATATATATATATATATAGAGAGAGAGAGAGAGAGAGAGAGAGAGAGAGAAAGAGAGAGCAGATAGTTTATTATGGAGTTGTATTCATATTTACACGCATTGACTAATTCAGACGGTACGTACAATACATAATCCTCAAGAATAACAGCTCCACTCTTAACACGAAGTGATATGTCTAAATTGTGGTTTAGTGGAGGATGTTTGGTGGGGAGGTTAAGGGAGGGTAAAGTGGTATAATCATCCCATTCTACCTCATAAATACCTTAATTCCCGGCCGCACACAATAGTTCACGTGGTTTGCTATTACACCCTGTTTGTGAGTTTATGAATCATCCCCGTGAAAAAGAATTAGGGGTGAAAGTGGAAGGGATGGGATGACTACAATCCTAAAACGTTTTACTGCGGGTTATCATGAATGTGTGATGGGGGCACGTGATGTTTATCTCAAAGCCCTTCTTTTTTTTTTAAATATCACTTTTTATCACGTAAGGTTTGTTTCGCATGTGGTATCCTGCAGTTTGTTCACCAATAAACCTATTGGTCCACTAAAATTTGACGGAGTTTTTTCCACTACATAGCGTCTATAAAACATGACTAGTTAATTGTATTTTAACGCACGTAAAAAAAGTTAATTTTTTTAAGATGTTGATATTTGAATCAATATAGTTAAAAAAATAGCTGGCCTGGTATAAATTACCTTAACTATATAAGAATCAAATATCCAAAGTTATTATTTAAGATTTTAGTGAGGATTACTCCATCTAGATATATTCTGACAACTTAAAAATGACACCTGGACACGGGAATCGAACCCGGGACCTTTGGCTTAGTACGCGTTCAAGTTATACGCCTATGTACTAATTAAACTAATATATTAGGGATTATGAAAGTTTAATTTCGGTTAAGTGTACCCGCATTTACGTGGAGGAAGAGTAGAAAACCATTTAGGTAAAACCACCTTCAGTACAACCAACTGGGATTGAACCCCAATCTCCCCGTCTTCAGCCGTATATTCCATTGCAAGATTAGCGCCTTAAACCATGCAATCACAGAAGCTGGTAGTTATATTGTTAAACTGAATTAGAACAAGAACTAGAAGTGTTTATATTACACATTTTCATTGAGTGTAACATTTTAAGTTATTTATAGCTATAGTGCCATTATTTACCTTCCACATCTTGTTCCCTTGGGTTGTAGAGTACAATTGACTGATGGCCAGCCCTGACACAAGTATGAACGAACAGGAAATAACTCCTTCACTTGTTTCATCTTCCCAGGTCCACTTCCAGTCTTTGCACAATATATTTCTACTCTCCTTCCTCGCTATTACGAGCAATTGATTCCCGAGACAAGTAAAGGATTTATTTGTTTACGACGTAGTCAATGGCCGCGTCAAAAAACCAACTTTTGTTGCGATCAAAGAATGGTTCAAAGAGCTAGCTAATGATTCGATTAACTACCGTTTCAAAAAGTAAACCGTTGATGACACCAAAGCTTAGTTCTGAGAACAACTGTTGATAAGTCCAGTGGGTAACTTAAAAAAAAGTATTTGTTGATGCATCTAAAGATTTACTTTAATAACTAACAGCTTATTGTTGTGTTGAAATATGTACTTCCTATTGATAAATCCAAAAATGTTCTTTAAGACCTAGCCATTTATACGTCTAAATATCGACTCTAATAAATATACGTTGATGCTTCCAAATATTAAAACCTTTGCTCGCTTGTACATATTTCAGCGTTACAAATTTAATAGGTATAATTTAATATAATTGTAATTGTGTTTAAAACATAATATATTATAGTCCATGTTATTGATCTCCTTGACAGTAAAATGTTATATTTGTTAAATCTTGTAAGCCTATTGGCGTATCATTATTACTCTCAAGTTGTAGATTATAGCTAGGGGGTGACGTTTTATTATACTGGTATCGTAATAATTACAAAACTTGACAAAGCACTCCCATTCCCGAATTTCCCAATCCACCCTCTTCCCCGTTACATTCAATTTAAATAACCATACAGTTAAAATTACCGACCAATAGAAATTGCTTCGATTTACTCCAGGTTTTGATTTAAAGATTACGAATTGTTATAAATAAAGTAATTTTCACTGTAGCACATTTTTTAAAAGGAACCTTTTTCTTATAGAAAATTGATTGAAAAACTTACTTTTTCTCAACTTAGTTTAGTTTTTGTAAGACAAACTTTTAAAATTGAAAGTCACGGGAATGAGTGAAATGCACACACCTGGCCTGAAACTTTCTAGAAACTAGATGAAATAAAAATAAAACCCTTCCATAACTTCATAGACAGTAATATATTTCAGAATACTATAAATTTAGAGTAGAGTGTATGTAATTAGGATCTTCAATGTGCATTGATTCAGGCTAAATCTTTAACCTCGTCCAGTTTGGTTTAGCGATAACTAGAAGAGAGGGGTTCATATCCTGTATAGACGTACTTGGGATAAATTTACTGAATAGATTTCCAGTAGTTCTCATAAAAATTTCACATGTTTTCTATGGATATCCTTCTTAGTAAAACACATGTGCATATCCTGAATGGGTAGTATTACAAGGTGCCGAAAATCAATAGGTTTTAATACATCTCTATTAATAGTACCAGAATTACTGTCGGTTTAATTTTAGGGAAGGATATGAAAGAACCAATTTGGAGAAAAACGCATGTAAAAAGTTGTTCTGTCCATATGACCATGATTCAAACCACAACCTCCCCGTCGCTGCTAGTCCAGTCAATTGAGAGAGAGGTGACCCCCTATACTGGTGTAGTTTGAGTAACAGCGCTCGTGGCTGAGGGTAAAACCATCGTGGCCTACATTTGGTAGTCTCGTGGCTAAGACTGAACAAAGATAACAAGATTACATTTGTCCTCCTTGGATCACTGGGGATCCCCCTTGAACTATACAACCAGGTTAGTCTTTATCAACAAGAGTGTGAAACCGCATCATATGAAATGGACCACCGTACAACCGGGTTAGTCTTTATCAACCATAATATTGTGACGGGCTGACAGCTTTTAACCGTTCACAATAAGATATTATACATTTATTCACTCTTCCTAAATCTCTTCTCTGTAAGCCATAACAACAATCACCACTAACAATATGTTTGTACTTATCTTGACCTCAGCTTATGTGAGCTACATTTTGATTATATGCAACAACTTACAACTTGCGAGTGTTCAAGTGACCTTCAAGTTTGGTGAAGGCTGAAGGAGATAAAAGAATATCTCACGAGAGTTCTTAGAGCTCCCCACCCCTGACAACTCCTCCTGCCACGGGATGTAAACGTCACGGGATCGACTCCCACCTATCTACTTAATGGCAACGACTCCAGTAGAAATGAGATTGCCTCTCCTTCTTCTGCTATTTTGGTCATATCAATTTGGGTGTTGATTCCACTAAATTGTACTTATTATTTAATAACAGCAGAAGAAACGCTGCTTCGTTAAACAATAGTCACCTGATACTCAACACTTGACTTATGTCTGTGAGGATAGTATCGCTGGTCTTTCCGACGAGGCGAGGATATTCCATATGGCGGCTATGGATCTCCTTCAGACAAAGTTTTGATAGCTTTTCGTCTGCTCAGTCTTATTAAAATAGAATATAAATTTTGTTTTGTTGATTGGCTGGCTGGCTTTTTGCCTGTCTGTTTTGTTATATTAATATAATTGTTTAATTATGCTATTTATTTAAGAGTATCTTAATCATTCAAGATATTGCATCAAGTTTCTGAGACGCAGCCTGTATTTGTTAAATATATTAATGTGGGGAAATCAGTTTAATTTCTTGCGCTATAACTTGTATAAATGTAAACATTGTTTGGTGTCCTTAGAAGCCAATATGTATATTTTATAACATCTTAATTTATATACATTAGTGTCCTGATACTTTTATGTTATTCCCAGTTGCAGTTAACAGTGTTTTATTAAATAATGGCTCTACCATTATCAATGTACGTGAATTTGACCACTATAATGTCTTGAGACATCAGGGATAACGTCTATAGGGCTATTGATGATAGCCGAGTCTCTCTATTTTTCGCATCGTTAGGTCTGAGACAAGATATTTCCTTGGTCTTTCAGCTTTTGTATGTCATAGTATGGGCTTTAATTCGTCTTAGTTAATAAGCATTGATGAGGCATTTCTAATTGTGTTTATGCTACTCCAATTCCACTTAGAATATATTTCATTACCTTTAAATTTGACAGAATATATTTCATTTCCTTTCAATTTGACAATATATTTCATTACCTTTCAATTTGACAGATCTCCTTTATTTTAAAGTGCATTGATAGCACATCATATTTATTTCTGCTAAAAGCCCTTTATGGGTATTTAAAAATCATTTTGAATCATTGGTTTGTGATGTTTTTAGAGATTTATATCTATACTAATATTATAAAGAGGAAAGATTTGATTTTTTGTTTGTAATGGATAAACTCAAAACTATTGGACCGATTTTAAAAATTCTTTCACCAATATAAAGATACATTATCAGCGAGTAACATAGGCTATATTTTATTTTGAAAATTTAATTTATTCCTCATAAAAATGTCGATAGTATATTATATAGTCATTGGAAAAAAAAAGTTGTTGAAGGGAGATTGGGGTTGGTGAAGGGGGCGGAGGGTAGGGGCGAGGAAAGAGGAATGAGATGAAAATATGAGGGAGAATAAAAAGAGGGAGGGGCTATACAGTGATGGTAGGACTGTATTTTCAAAAAAAAAAAGTTTTGTTTTTATATTGACATGATGGATAATTTGAAGCTTTGTTTTACAGGATTCTTTACAATATTTTTTTACGGGGAAGGGGGCTAGTTAATCATATATTTCTTTTTGCTCGATTGATTAATTGAATTAATTTAAATATATTTTTCCATTTGTATCTCCCTGTTTTCTTGGACAATTTAAGTGTTCCTTTATTACATTATATTTATGTTGAAAGGACTGCCATCTGGGGACGTTATGGTAGAGTGAGTGTGTTTTACAGACAATCAACTAACACTTAATATCGCGTTCATCCTCGAACCTTTCTAGTCCAGGGAAGTTAGACAATAAATTGCAATATTAAGGGAAACATTCAAAAAGTTTTGGAACGTGGCAGGATCATTGTTGAAGGTGTTAGAAATTAAATAAAAGGAGGTTCTCTCACCATGGTAGCCCCCCCCCCCCCCCACTATTAAAATTGGAGAAACCACCCCCAAATACGATTAAGCTCATTTATCTGCTAAACCGTTCAATTTTATGAAAATGTTCTGGTATATAAAAGGTTTGAATTAAAATTTACAACAAGACATGTTAGCGTCAGCTAACCACCCCACAGAGACGAGTGTTTCTGTTGAAGAAGGGGTTGCTGACTTATTGACAGCGAGCTCGTGATTGACGGAGGTTATTTGGTCCACCACTTAGTTTGGCTTGAGCGAGGGGCATTTGCAAATATTTAAACCAGTTACGTCGATTGCGTTAGAGCTTCCTTTCACTCCTATTTTAATTTAGGTCCAAAACACTTAGAATAATTATATTTTCAATAGAGACAAGGCCCACATACTAGAAAATATATTTAAATTTCTATGATTATGAGTGTAAAATATATTATTAAATATGCTACATATTTTTCATTAAAATTAAAAGTTTAAAATGTTTATAATAAATAAAACATGATTTATCTCAAACAAAGATAATCTGGATTTGATTTTAAATAACATTTGTGTTTAGGTTTTACTCATTACATATTTTCATTATATCACCAGGAAGTGTTGGTTCCTTGAAGGATTTGTTGAATAAAAGATTATTATGAAGGTTAAAAGTGTTTCTGTTTATTCCTCTCCCACCCTGTCCATTTATTTTTCTATCTTCATTTTGTTACTCGTTTTACTACTTCTATCTCCTTACTTCCCCCCCTCCCCTTGTCCCAAGAGCTTGTCCAATATCTTGTGGAATGTAGAATCTGTGTCGGCTACAACGAGATTCCGCCATGAGAGAGCTTATTAAAGTTTACACTTCATGGTTGGGAAGGGGGGGGGGGGAGGAAGGGAAAGCAGAAGGGGAATAAGTATCCTCTGATGCAAGGAAGTTTCATCCGTGAGTTAGTTAAGCTGGGCTCACAATATCATTATTAATATCAGTAGGTCTACTCCTCCTTGTACAATAAGACGTTTTCTTTCGAAACACTGGGCCAAAGCAGTTTAACACTGAGTAAAATTATTGATAGATCTCTGAAGCTATAAACTTTTACCGGTGGCCGTGACTGGTTTACAAGGAAGTAGGAGCTTTTATTGGCAGCCACGACTAGTTTCCAAAAAATAGGAGCTTTTACTGGCAGCCATGACTAGTTTCCAAAAAGTAGAAGCTTTTACTAGCAGCCATGACTAGTTTCCAAAAAATAGGAGCTTTTACTGGCAGCCATGACTGATTTCCAAAAAGTAGAAGCATTTACTAGCAGCCATGACTAGTTTCCAAAAATAGGAGCTTTTACTGGCAGCCATGACTGATTTCCAAAAAGTAGAAGCTTTTACTAGCAGCCATGACTAGGTTCCAAAAAATAGGAGCTTTTATTGGCAGCCATGACTAGTTTCCAAAAAATAGGAGCTTTTACTAGCAGCCATGACTAGTTTCCACGGTAATAGAGATTTTGGTGACTTCTATATCAAGTTTGTTAGGAAAATCACTAGATGACTTTATTAGTATTTTGCCATATTTAATAATTTTATTCCAAGGTTTTGGCTTCTTTTGATAATTGTGATTTAACTATTTATTGACTTGCTTAGACATACTTCTGGCTTTAACAATGCAATGTAACGTTTTAATCGATAATGTTTTTTTATAGCTGAAAGAGTAAAAACCGTCCACTCTATCCTTGGCATAAGCCTTATTCTTATAAATTACTCCAAACTCTACTCGAGCTTTTGTACTTAATTCTTGTTCTCTTTATATCTAATAAATGTTATCTCTTGTTATTCTCTGTCTATTATCTCCTTTAGGGAGTTTAGGGCTGGGGACTACAATTAAATGTGGTATTCATAAATACATAAGAAAATATAATAAACAATATAACAGTAATGCTACATACAAATAAATATTAACTAAAAGATAAGAAAAATACTAGCAATATTAATAATAATAATGATAATGATATTAATAATAAGCGGTGGTCCTGATCTGGCCCACGGACCATAATTTGACTACCCCTAACTCAAGAGTATAAATATTATAAGGCATTAATGAAACCAAAGGGATCTTATATGTACAAAGCACCTTAAACTATTTTCTCAAGCAAATTGGGAAATAGTTAAATACAAATTGTGGAAAATAGTGTGACTTTATAATTTCGAAATGTTTTTGACTTTGTGTCAAAATTACAGGATTAAAATTGAAATTTGAGTTGTATATTAAATTTATTCACATATAGTATGTCATCAATTGCTAATTAACAATAATAAAACAAAATTAGGGTGCAATGAAAGCAAATATTTAAAATATGTACTTCAATTCAATTTTCATGTATCAAGGGTAGAGTGAAAGAGGTAGAAACTCACATTTAACACATTTCCCAGGAAAACAACTTTTTATTACTTAAAACATAAGGAATGCCCAACAAATACTTTAAAATATATATTTAAATATAACAAAAACTGATTTTAACCATAATATAAAAAAAGCTTTAAAAAATTCTCATACTTATCTAACAGATGGCAGTAATAGCTCAATTTGAGTTAATTGTACTTTCCCCCTTTTTCCCCTGTACTATTCGTATGTAAGCCCATGCGTGGTCATAGTTTATTCCAATCATTTGTTAAATCTAATTGGTGTTATGTGATGTAAATGTTGGTGTGTGCCATTTAGTGCTAGTAATCAAAACATTATTGACAAACAGGTAAAAACAACTGGTGTTGAATGTACTCAATGCATATTCATCCATAGTTTAGCACAATGGTAACTTTATACACACAACACAGAGGACACAACAGGAACGAGAAATGAGATTCCATTTTCTGTGTTGAGTAGATAAACCAATAGATAGGTCTCGCCAGGGTTTCTTAGTAAGTTGAACATCGTCCAAGTAAGTTCTAGTACGAGAACATTGTTGGAGTAATTCACAGCCATGTCACGTATAGTAATATAGTTCTGGACTTAGTCTATAGCGCCGTGGAAAGTAGATCCATGGGCGAACGTTGGTTAATTCAAGATGATCAAAAGAGCCTGGACTTTGATGAAGTCATCTTTTTTTTGGGTTACTATATACAATGCTCATAAGTACATATGTTTATAGATAATTTTTTAGGTCATTTGGGAATTTTAGGTGAAAATTTCTTGGTTTGTGTCCTTTTAAAGGCGTTTTTAAGAATCATGGAGTCATTTTTAGGCTTTTTTTAAAAGTAATTTTAAGTCATATACGTTGAATAATTATACTTCTAAAAATATTATAGATATTTATAGAGCCATAAATATTTCCAACACACAGTTGTCGAAGCGAGAAGATAATTTGGGCAATTAACTTTGTATCATTTTGATTCTTTGGTTGTAAAATACACATTCCTGACAAGACTGCAACTGAGCTAGAGAGGACGGGAGTTGTAAGTAAATCAATGCTATATCTAGCAGAATTCAAGATTTTATTTGTTAAAGGCTTTTCATTCGCCATGTAAATCTTAGTTTACATTTGTAAAGCACTTGTTTGATTTATTCTTGTGCATTTTATTAGGACCCTTTTTCAAATTTTTAGTTCATTTTTGGAAAATTTTAGGTAATCTTGTAGAAGTTCGAGTGATTTTATAGGTCATATTTTATTGATGATTTTTACGTTTTCTTAAGAGAGTGAGGGGTGGGCGTGGGGTGTTAAAATACATATTTTAATCAATATTTATGGTGAGATAAAATCTTAAAAACAAAAATTGGCAGAAAATTCTGAAATGTTTGATTTTATTCAATTACTAACCCCACTTAATTCACTAATTTTCACTGTTTTATATAAATAGTTGAAATATAGACTTCATATTTTGCACAAAGATAATTATTGCAATACACAGGACAACAGAATTTTCGTTTTAATAATAGTAATTATTATTACTGTAGTTTGTTTGAATAAAATAAATACATATAAATACGCTGTGTAATGTAGATTTGTGTCCGTATTTCACATTCCCGACAAGAATATCATCAGCCCGGAGTCGAGTGAGTCGTTCTAGAGACAGCTCCACGTCAAGATCGTTACATCCGTTTCGCTGCCAAGCTTGAGGGATGAACGAATTTTAACGTCTTAATAATATTTATTGATATAAATATTATTCATAATTAATTGTTAGAAGTGAAGTGTAGTCTGAAAATTGTTGTTAGAAGTGAAGTGTAGTCTGAAAATTGTTGTTAGAAGTGAAGTGTAGTCTGAAAATTGTTGTTAGAAGTGAAGTGTAGTCTGAAAAACTGTTGTTAGAAGTGGAGTGTAGTCTTAAAATTGATGTTAGATGTGGGGTATAGTCTAACGAATGTTGTCAGAGGTTATATATATATATATATATATATATATATATATATATATTGTATTTATTCTCTATATCTTATAATACAAATTGTTTGTCTGTATGTCTTTTATCTAAACTCTCTTCAGCCACTTTAACTGTTTCCGATAAAGTTTTTTTATATATTAGAATATTTGTAGATACAGGGTTAAACCAACACATAGCCACGCTATTACTTCATGGAGGTGAATAGTAAACATTGATTATCTAAAATTTGATGCATATTCTATTTATATTCTATTTGAGATATATCTACTTGAAATACATAGTATAATTACTAATACATACTTAATTACTCAGTAGAGTTAGGAACTAAAACGTTCTTTGCTGCACTTACAAAGGTAAGCCGTGTAATTAATTAATTCAGAGAGAAATATTAGGATTGTAGTAATGATAAGAACATCCACGACTATTCATATTTGTTTGTGACGTCATGTTGCATTTGTACAAATGTTAGCGTGTGTTTACTTGCTTAATTACCAATCACCATCAAGCAAAAGTTTCTACCAAACCAAGTTTTAAGATATAAGATTGTTTTTAGATAGAATATTAATTAACATATGTATATATTAGTAAGTATTTGTAATGGTACATTTATTCTATTTTATTATAACTACTCGTAAAATAATAAACATTAATATTTTGTACTAGAATTTTAACGGGGAAATTTTCAACTCTATTTACATCGCCACTCAGAAAACCGTGACCCTCCAACCTGAATTCATCACTTTACTGAAAGTGTCCACATGATCGTATTATTGGAAAGGAGTACACTTGTCCCCCCCCCCCCCCCACCGCCCTGCTTCCACTCCTCACACCACTAACGTCACTCGTGGATTTAAGTCATTTTAATTAAAATTATATTTCTAAGGATTTAAATAATTTATAAATATTTCTTCTATGCCAAATTGTGTTTTAAAATATCATTCCTTGTTTTTGGCAAAGAAATTACCTCTACATTCTTGTATTAAAAAATCAAATTTAATTCTAAAGCAGCTGAATTTAATTTTTCTTTATAATTTAAGAAAAATCCTTTCAATAAAATACGATAAGTAGAATTTATTTGTCTCACTTTTAAATTATTTTCCATGCATTTTTCATATTTGAATCAAAGTTTCTTATTATTATTCATTCAATTTTAACTGACATGGTATGGCTTCAAGACTATTTTAATTTCACGTTAAGTTTATTCCCCCCTTTATTTGGCATATTAATTAACATAAGTTAAGTATGGCCAGATCATTTCATATTTTTGTAAATTTTCACTTGTTAATGCCTCATTTGTGCTCACATATGCATGCAAATATTATTATTATTATTATCACCAAGTCTTACTGCCCGTTCGGGTTATACACACTTATTATGCTAATGTGTAATGGTAGGGTGATTGTGAGGTGAAATGGAGGAACTACAGTCTAATGAGGGATCCGAGCCACGGGGAGGCCTGGCATTTGAGGATTGAACCCCGGAACCCCAGCACGGAACCATTCTTCGAATAAATAGAATTTGATAGATTTCGTCAAATCTTGGTATTTAGATGGCATAAGGTTATACCTTGAGGCCAAATTACGAATTTGATTCTAACCATAACATTAAGAGTATGCCTACACATAGTTAATAATCGAATAGAGTATCAAAGGTTTTCTAAAATTACTAAGATTTGTGGGGCTTATTATTTTAATTATTTAACTTGTTTTTAAAATTAAATTCCAGTTTATTTTATTTCCATTTAATAAATACTGCTATAATAGTATTGAATAGCATTAGGTATTATACTTTATTTAAAAAAATCATGAGTAGCCTATCATACCTTTTTTTAGGTCAGAGTTAAACAAAATAATGTTATGAAAAAACAACTTGACTAAAGTACTTAATTCCCGAGGCTAGCTTTTTATGTGTTACTTAAAAATTGTAATTAATTCGATTTGAAAACATACTTATAGTATAAACCGGAGTACAACTATGCCTTTAGTTGTAATTTTGAGATATTCTTTATTTTCTAAATATCTGCTATTTATTTCAATTTTAAACTTTACAATAAAAGAATACAATACTCTATATTTTAGTGTCATTTTAAAGTTTATTCTAGTCAAGTTTACTGAGGAGTAATTTCTATAAATGATTGATTTTCCAATCTACCTTCACGTAAATGTGGACACACTGCTAATAAATTAAACCCTACTCGTCCTTAAAACATTTCTGTGTGTATTACACATGCATATAACCCTATCAGTCGATGAGTCAAGATGCAACAAATCACAACAACAAAATCCAATAAGCATTGCATATTTAATGAGGAAAATTACGAATGGACACGTATTTGAATTCTGGTCCACTACATTTACACACCGGAGGTAAATGTGAAAGGATGGGATTTAAATTAACTAGTCGTACCCAGGAGAAAAACCACCTAAGACAATCTTTTGCTGGTCCAAATCATAGGTTTTGTACAGGCTGATTCAAAAGTCACGCAACCAAAATAAAAACACACACTTTATTTTGTGCCATAAATCTGGCATATTGTCGATTTATTCAACACGTGTGATTCTAGAGACGTGATTCTGGAAAACTATGCACAAACGCTATTTAGCATTCCATGTACGAGTTGGCCTTAAAATAATATTCCAAAAATTAATACTCTCTATGCTCATGAAAAACTCATCTTACACTTTCAAATGCTGTAGCTCAACTGAATAGACCTAGTGTATGTCTCAAGGTCACAGGGCCTGCACAACACCCGCCAACATCACAGTGTTGTCATACATATAAACAATATGTTCATTTTTCATATTCTTCTTCAAGAAATGTCCTTGGAAAAACCGGGTTGCGTGACTTTTGGATCACTCTGTAGTACATATCAGTGATAGTTCAGGCGTTTTGTGATTATGGTGACGATCTAAAACTCAAGACCTGTTTTTGAAGAATTATTCACTATATTTCATAGGAATTCTGTCATAAAGGCGTCTATAATTTCAAGGATTACTGAAAATTATAGGTTAGGATTTTCTGAATGAATACAAACCTTCCATAATCTATTGTTGGTAAAAGAGTGTATTTTATTATTATTATTATTTATTATTATTATTATTATTATTAGCACCGCGTCTTACTACCCATTCGGGTTATACGCACTTACGCTAATGTGTAATGGAAGGGTGATTGTGAGATGAAATGAAGGACCTACAGTTTAACGTGGAATCCGAACCACGGTGGAGACCTGGCATTCCTCACATTATATTTTATTATTATTATTTAGCACCGCATCTTACTACCCGTTCGGGTTATACCCTGAAAGAGTGTCTTGTTTCAGTGAGAGTATTTTCAAACTCTCTCGCTAGAATCAGTGCAGAAAATACCACGAATGTGAAGAAAAGAAGCTTGCTCATGTCTCCTTGATATTTTAGACCCCCCACCCCCCTTCACCCAAAAAACAACAATTTATACTTCAATAATAAAAGTTTACCCACGTCTTGGGGTAAGTGAGGAGTTATGCTGTGTCGCCAAGATTTGTCATTCCCCGGCCGGCTCATAAGGTTTTGTTTTCTTTTATTTGCTCTTGGTTATATTTCTTTCTTTCCGTCCCTTTTTATTCCTGTACATTTTATTCCCCTTCTATTCTCCACCAGCGACCCAACAATTTTCTCTCTGGTATCGTTGATATTTTTCGCCCGTTATCCAAATTCTTCTTTTGAAAGAAATTTTTCTATAAATGAAATACTCTGCATTCACGTAAAGTTTGACTTTCGCAAAAGAGAGACAAAAATTTACAAAGAATGTTCTGGAGACACAGCTAAAAAAACCCATAAAAAAGGATTCATGGTATTCAGTAAATCAATTTGAGTTAAAGGAAGCTTGGTAGAAACAAATAGTTTCCAGACGCTTTATATATATATATATATATATTATATATATATCCATTCCAAAATAAATGTAGTCAACCTTGGGGGTCTTTGAGTAAAGTGCTCACCTTAGGAACCGATGAGCATGGTTTCAAACCCAGACGGGATGTTTACGGATTTTTCTTGAGTATAAAATCTGTAGCACAACTTCCTTCGGAGGGGAAGTAAAGCCGTCAGTTCCGTGTCGATTTTGACATTTAAAGAACCCTAAAAGGAATATATAAACACTGTTCCGTCATAATTATAAGCCTTTTTACGTTTGTTCATAGACCTCCAGTGCGGAAGGCACATGGGATCTACCAGACTTATTAAACTCCCCTAATAAAGGATTTTTTTACCAGATTGTGCAGGTGACACTAACCAGCTGAAGAGCAGAGTGAAGTCCTAGCTCCAGATGAATAGAATCACATCAAACCAACCCTCTGGATGTTGACTTAAGAATAAATTAAATGTAAACAATATAAACTGTAAGCGTTTACCCAAATATTTTATTGAGAAAGAAAATTTTGGATGAGAATTGCACATTCTGCTAACTTACAATAAGCCTATGCATCAATATAATTATTTTTGTTAAGATTTTATTCAAATAACCCCCGTTTTAGCTTTATGGATTTTACTACACTAATGTAGTAAGAACGAGGAAGTTATATTTGAGAGGAAATGCACCAGGAATTCAGCACAGGGAGAGTGGAGCAATCCCCTTCAGTTCACGCTATTGGGGTTAAAACGCCGACCTCCCATCACCAGCAAAACATATCAGATGAGTTTAACATTAATTCGGGGGCCAACGTATGAAACCAAGAATATAATTAAGGTTCAATTAGTAGACATTTTTATTAAACTGAAGAATCCAGAGCGACACCTGCTTATAACCTTCCAACTAACCAGGCTCTATTACTGATGTCACAAGAAGGAAGTAGGCTCAGCGACGCCAACATGAAAGTTCGCGAATGGCGTCTAACCCGTTAACGACTCATTAGGGAGTAATGGGGGTGTGAAATATTAATTAACCCCATCATAAAAGAAGGAGGTCATTATAAACACGTCTTTCCCTCATCAGGTGGCGCCAGGCGAATGCGGGCCAAACATCAGGTAGAGGAGGCAATCGATAAACACACGCGTTAAATGATGTTCAATATTCATCGCAGGGGGAGTCTTCTCGCGTTACCAATGTGGGGAGAATGTAGGGTGACATCCACTCGGGTAAATGTTGAGGACATCTCTCATTGGAGAATGTAGGGTCACATCCATTCGGGTAAATGTTGAGGACATCTCTCATTGGAGAATGTAGGGTCACATCCACTAGGGTAAAGGTTGAGGACATCTCTCATTGGAGAATGTAGGGTCACATCCACTAGGGTAAATGTTGAGGACATCTCTCATTGGAGAATGTAGGGTCACATCCACTAGGGTAAAGGTTGAGGACATCTCTCATTGGAGAATGTAGGGTCACATCCACTAGGGTAAATGTTGAGGACATCTCTCATTGGAGAATGTAGGGTCACATCCACTAGGGTAAAGGTTGAGGACATATCTCATTGGAGAATGTAGGGTCACATCCACTCGGGTAAATGTTGAGGACATCTCTCATTGGAGAATGTAGGGTCACATCCACTAGGGTAAATGTTGAGGACATCTCTCATTGGAGAATGTAGGGTCACATCCACTAGGGTAAAGGTTGAGGACATATCTCATTGGAGAATGTAGGGTCACATCCACTCGGGTAAATGTTGAGGACATCTCTCATTGGAGAATGTAGGGTCACATCCACTCGGGTAAATGTTGAGGACATCTCTCATTGGAGAATGTAGGGTCACATCCATTCGGGTAAATGTTGAGGACATCTCTCATTGGAGAATGTAGGGTCACATCCACTAGGGTAAAGGTTGAGGACATCTCTCATTGGAGAATGTAGGGTCACATCCACTAGGGTAAATGTTGAGGACATCTCTCATTGGAGAATGTAGGGTCACATCCACTCGGGTAAATGTTGAGGACATCTCTCATAGGAGAATGTAGGGTCACATCCACTAGGGTAAAGGTTGAGGACATCTCTCATTGGAGAATGTAGGGTCACATCCACTCGGGTAAATGTTGAGGACATCTCTCATTGGAGAATGTAGGGTCACATCCACTAGGGTAAATGTTGAGGACATCTCTCATTGGAGAATGTAGGGTCACATCCACTCGGGTAAATGTTGAGGACATCTCTCATAGGAGAAGCGCAGGAGACACGTAACCCTCTTGTAAGAAACACAATTTTTCTCTCATCTCCATTAGCAAACGTATACAGTCCCAACTATTTCAGCATATCTTAAAGTGACCTTGATATGCGTATTTAATTAGGCTTATAAGGCAGGAACGAGAGAGTTTTAGGCCTTTATATCACAAACCACACTCATTACACGCGTCAAGGATGTAAATGCTGACCTGCCCGTCACCATAAACTTAGAGTAATCTTCTGTGACTAGCGTTGTTGCATTTTCACAACAGCTGTAAAGATAGTTTTTTTACAATATTAAAGGTAATTAAGTCGGATTCTCTCTTAGTATTCCTCAATTAGTTCCTGCTGCGTAGTATGATGTCATCAAACATTGAACACAATTTTTTTTTCTGATATACGGGAGTTTTAACAGGTGCGTGTAGGAATGTTGTGAGTATGCAACAGCGCCAGTAATAATGCCATATGTCTGGTTCATTACCACTGTATAGTTCGTGCAAGTTCTATCACGTTACTTTAGTTTGCTGTAGTTATTCACGTGCGGTCGCTATTATAAATAAAAATACGAGTTGAAGGAAGGAACTTAAAGAAGAAAAGTCTTTTAAAGCTTTGATTTTGTGACAGTTTAACATTAATGTAATTTTCTTTTTTTAATACAATTAAAAAACTTTAATTTCATTATAAGATTTAATTAATAATATAGTTTCAATAATAATATTATGTATTAAAGTATGTTTTTTTAATTATTTTCTAAACGATTATAGGATGTTGAAAAAATGCAACGGTCAGTCCTCATGTTTTTTTCTAAGCGTCAGTCCCCGAAGATTAAATCAGTTTTGCGTTTAGTTTACTTAAACATACATCAAACCAAGAGCTAAATACAATTTATTTGTGGTACAATAGTTATATATTTGGAACATGAAAATATATTTTAAAATTCCAGTAATAATAACTATAATTAATTAATTACTTCACAGGCATTGATAACATTGGTCAAAAGCATCCGATAAAAACATTTGCAAACATGAAAGTAATTTTTGTTACACAAGCCATGTCTCAGGACGAAGAAGAATAAAACCTGTTTTCACTTCAGTACAATTCTTTTGTTTTTTCTTGTATAAAAATGTTTTTTACAAATTGGCACCTAGATGTCCCAGATTCACCAATGTTTCACTATGTTTATTAGTTTTTTTAAATTCCTTGTATTTTTATTTTCTGACCAAAAATCCCTGTATTTTCTCCCGGTTTTACAAGCTCACAGCAGCCCTAATAGGACTAAGGTTAGCAAAGTGAACTTTAAAGAAAATTTACATTAATTTCGCATTTATAAATTTTAAATGATGATTGAAGTTAACAGACAAACACATTCTAGGTTTGATTTTTTCATAAATTTATTATTATTTAAATTTAAGAGTCAAGAAATACATTTCCCGTTATATTATTCTCGCTTCAAACATAATTAAAATTAGTACCAGACAAAATTCCTTATATCGTTAGGTATTTAAATATAATTTTAATTAATAGTTGATAAATACATTTTTACTAATTAATTTACTTATTCTCTATATATAATCATTAATTAAAGATTATATAAACACATTTTCAAGTATTATAATGTCGTAAAACATAATTTGAATTTAAAGAGGATAAACACATTTCCCTTTGTATAGCCATACATCCAAACACGACAAAGTGTGTTCATATACTTATTATTTTTACATCCATTACTGTTTCAAGCCTCTGGCCTGGGATAGTTTTTTATTCATGCCATATATTTACCGTTAATTTTTACCTCCAACCTAAGTTACTGTCCTGTGGAAAAGTGACCATCCCTCTCTATCGACCTTGACCAACATGTAAACTACATCATCTCGTGACTGGCACTCATTGAACCAACGCCCCACGGATCTTTAGCTCTTGGAAAATACTATCTTTAAGGGGGATATAACACAGTACACAAACAATTCACAAGTTTTTACATTATTTTAAAAAAATATGTTTTTATCAAATGAAAATGATTGAATTAAAATAATTTTCTCTCAATTCACTGTGTTCACAAGAGTCGGTTTTGTATTAGATGACATTTTACAGCTACAATGTCAGAATTATGTGCAAATTTAATTGAACGAAAATTTTAAGTGCTATTAAAAATACATTTGTATAGTTATTATTATGACTATAATGTTACTGATAGAAGTGCACAGTTATTTTGCAACACTAAACTACAAGTTTGCGTGAATAGTGAAGAACTCTTTGTCCCAACAGAGTTCGTTGGTTACAGAAAATACAAGTAAACTATTATCAACATGTATATTAACCAAGATATGTTAGTTACAGCAAATATAGTAAATTATTACTATCAACATATATTTTAAACAAGATATATCAGCTATATCAAATACATGTACATGTTGATCAACATGCTATTTTAACAATACTACTACTATACAACTAGATATAAACTGTATAAACATGCTATTTCAACAAAGATATGTTAATACGGCTAGGATGTGTGGATATTTGACATGCTATTCTATCATAGGCCTTTCATCAACATAAATTATATGTATAGCTATATAGTTAAATCAAAACTATTTATAGGTCCAAGCATTTATAAACAATATAAAAAGCTTGACTAAACACAATTGGCAAATATTTAAAATTTATTAGGTTGTATAAACGTTTTTTTCATTTCTACAAACATTTAAAAATACGATATTTACTCTGGTATTGTATGGACGATCTCAACTTGGAAGTATTCAACTGAGAAACAAATTGAGAATAATAATAAAATATACAAGCTGACATAAATACATTGTCTATCATGTTAATTAGTAGTTATAGGGTGATAATTAAAAGTATACGTTCCATTCCACATTGTATCAATTCCAAACAAACACATTGAGTTAAAGACTTACATGATGAAATAAGATCTGATTGCATGTAAACTTGATGTTAAACACTACATAATTATTGCTTTAAGGCCTATATGTTGTTTTAATACCTTGTATTACTACCCGTTAGATCTATACGCTTATGTACTACGCTAATGGATTATGGAGTTATAAATACTATATTTAGAGGAAGGAATCGAACCCGCATTTGCATGGAGGAAGAGTGGAAAAATATTTTGGAAAAAGCCAACATATTGCAATAGTGAATCTTGACCTGTCGATTTATATGTTTAAATAGTGGATAATTGATGATGAACTTATATGTTGAAATATTGTATAATCCCTCGTAAGCCAATAGGTTGAAACAGGGGATAATCTAAAAGTATACATCTTTGAATAATTGATAATTGTCTATAAGCCTACACGTAACGTTAATTTTTAGTTGTGTATAAGCCTACATGTTTAAATAGAGATAATAACTTGTAGCGATACATGTTGTAATGGCGATAATAACTTGTAGGGATACATGTTGTAATTGTGATAATAGCGTGTAAGGCTATATGTCGCAATAGTGATAGTAAATTGTAGAGCTACATGCTGTGATAATAATAGTATATTTAAGTGTTACATGTTGTAATATTGATAGTATCATGTAGTGTTACATGTTGTAATAGTGATATTATCATGTAGTGCTACATGTTGTAATACTGATAGTTTCTTGTAGAACTACATGTTTCAATAGTAGGTCTTAATGAAAGTCGTCATTATATTTCCCAAGTTTTTGGGGGAATCAAAATGAACAAATCACTTAAACATCTCTCTGCTCAGATCTTTGTATTATAAAACCACGAAATATTTAAAAAAATATAAACCTTGAAAGACCTTATGACAAAACATATTAATAGTTATCCTGATAGATTAATAAGTTTACTCAATATTCGATGGCAATAGGAGCTATTGAGAAGATAGGTTTCTGGTAAAATTCTTTGGTCTATCTCAAACGTTATTAACATATATCCCCAAATGTAAGCATACATTTTTTTAAACTAATTAGGGCCTAATTTGAAATATCATAAAAGAAAAACAAGTATACAACGGTATAAGAGATTTAAATTTTAGAAAAACTAATTCGTAACTGAAATAGTATTTATATATTGAATATACTTTAAAATATATATACTCATCCACCTAAATCCATCATTTTATTAATCTCTCTCACTCATATATATAGGGTTAAAATCACTATTATTGTTTGTATGACCCAAATACCTACCATGATTTTATTTATATATATATATAAATAAAATCATGGTAGGTATTTGGGTCATCCAAACTCTAATAGTGATTTTAACCCTTAATATGTTTCTATCATTTTTCAACCAATCAAAATGGGTTTAATAATATCTTATGAATTATATTCAGTAATATTGTATATAGTTAAGTCTTGAATATAAATATTTAAAAAATCTAATATGAAGTGTATTTGACGTCCTAGGAGAAATGTGCAGTATTTGAATTAGATTGTTGTCCTATTATTTTACAGTGATTATAGATATTATAAAATAGTATATTATTGCTACGTTTGTATATTATTACATAAGAACTAAAATAATATTTATATGTATTTTCCAGAATCGAGCAACTTCTTTTAAAAGAAATTTACATAATCTACATGGATCCACTATTTACAGTTATGGCACTGAATTCACTCTACTTTTTCATTCACTTGACTACGTCAAGATATTATTATTATTATTATTAGCACCGCGTCTTACTACCCGTTCGGGCTAAACACAATTACGTTAATGTGTAATGGTAGGTTGATTGCGAGATGAAATGGAGGACCTACAGTTTAACGTGGGATCCGAACCACGGTGGAGGCCTGTCATTCCACACATTCACAAGTTGTGATTAATAAACGTCTTGTCAGAGGTGAAGGAAGGGTTTGGTAATCAGATAAATCTGTGTCGGGACCGAGGATTGAACCCCGGAGCTCCAGCACATAAGCCTGTCACCTTACCTACCCCCTAGACCGCCAGGTCACCAACTTCAAGATATGAAAGTCTATAGAAAACCACATATAGTGAATTTTCCTCGTCTTTATTATTTGATAGCTTGTTGAAGTAATAATCCTAATCTTAAATACTAGGATTGGGTGATTTGGAGAAAGCTGGTCTCTCACCTGCTAAATGGATGATGGACACAACCATCGCAAAACGTCAGCCTCTGTGTCTCGGAGGAATCTCGTGCGAGACAAGACCGTCCAGCCTTCGAGACCCGCTCGTGCACGCTATTGCGCATGCGTCAAGCTGCGCAGCCAGAAATCACACTCATTGTTGTAGTCAGCGGTCACTGACAGCATTGGCCAAACTATTCTATAATTTCGACCAGTTTAAGAGATGAACCCACCACCATCACCCTTTAGGTCTCCATCGTCTTTGCCAACGACCCACACGGCCAACAACATCATATCTTTATTTATTTGAGATGTTTAAAGTGCACTTTATGAATCAACTGATTATATCAGCACAAGAGAATTTCTATGAGCGAGGATTGAAGTGTCAACCAATTTTGCCGAGAAAGGTATTTTCACATTTTTTCCAAGGTTCTTTAACATTTCACAATCGTCATGGGACCGACGGCTTTACTTCCTCTCCGAAGGAAGTTGTGATACGGATTTTTATCACTCAAGAAAATCCATTAACACCAGCTGTATTTGAACCCATGTACATGGGATCATAAGGTGAGTACTTTACCTTAAGACCACTGAGGTCAACAACACCACATCTTCCACTGAGGAAGACCTGCTCACGACTGGCGTATGATAGTTGAGTGTCCGGTAGCTGCTCCGACTTGCAACTCCCAATATTTACATCTGGAATCTGATAGCACTTTACAGAGGTGCTTAGTTTCTGATCAATCAATTAACAGTGATGATAGAAGCACTACAGAGGTGCTTAGTTTCTGATCCATTAACAGTGATGGTAGAAATGTGTGGCTCTGCAATGCCACCCATATATTCCTGTTCCTTAGAAGAAATAAGTATTTTTCTAAAGGCACTTAATGTTGTTATAAGGAAGAAAACCCCCGCAATCAAACCTTTGACATTCTGAGATGGCCTGGGAAATATTATTACTCTTGCTGCTTTCAAAATACTGCTTGTGATTGACAAGTTAAAAATGGCTCTTAGACGTTTATTAGAAACAGTGTAACATTAAATGTTTATTACTTTCAAACCCAAGGTTATTAATGACATATTCTGAGGCTGAAAGGGCTTGGAGGAAGGGATCTCCAATCAAGACAGCTAATATAGTTTCAATGATATTATAACAAGCTAATGGTAATATGTCAAGATTGAATTTTCAAAACTCACCCGGATCTGATCAATTCACATGGCACGCTATCCTATTTGTTGAATATGTGTCATAAGGTGCCGTTATGAGTCCTTCCTCCTTAAACTGTAATTGTAGGGTTAGAAGAAGTTAGGGTGGAGAAGGAGAAGGAATGCTCAGCCAGTTAGGGCTAAATCTTTGTTCATCGTTAAGAAAGCGAGAGAGAGAGAGAGAGGGGGGGGGCACTGAGCATTACTCGCGCACAATCACTAGAGGCGACCACGCCCACTTTAATACACAGTATAACACGCGACTCGCCGCCTTAACGACACCACAAGGAGGTTATTGCGTGTCGATTTGTTTGTCCCTCGCCACATATTGTGCCCGGATAAGTTCATTAACAGGACTTGTTAGCTGCTTGGTTGAAGGATTACTGCCCGTAAGTTCATTAACAGGGACTTGTTAGCTGCTTGGTTGAAGGGATTACTGCCCGGCTAAGTTCATTAACAGGGACTAGTTAACTGCTTGGTTGAAGGGATTACTGCCCGGCTAAGTTCATTAACAGGGACTTGTTAGCTGCTTGGTTGAAGGGATTACTGCCCGGCTAAGTTCATTAACAGGGACTTGTTAGCTGCTTGGTTGAAGGGATTACTGCCCGGCTAAGTTCATTAACAGGGACTAGTTAGCTGCTTGGTTGACGGGATTACTGCCCGGCTAAGTTCATTAACAGGGACTTGTTAGCTGCTTGGTTGAAGGGATTACTGCCCGGCTAAGTTCATTAACAGGGACTTGTTAGCTGCTTGGTTGAAGGGATTACTGCCCGGCTAAGTTCATTAACAGGGACTAGTTAGCTGCTTGGTTGACGGGATTACTGCCCGGCTAAGTTCATTAACAGGGACTTGTTAGCTGCTTGGTTGAAGGGATTACTGCCCGGCTAAGTTCATTAACAGGGACTTGTTAGCTGCTTGGTTGAAGGGATTACTGCCCGCTAAGTTCATTAACAGGGACTTGTTAGCTGCTTGGTTGAAGGGATTACTGCCCGGCTAAGTTCATTAACAGGGACTTGTTAGCTGCTTGGTTGAAGGGATTACTGCCCGGCTAAGTTCATTAACAGGGACTAGTTAGCTGCTTGGTTGACGGGATTACTGCCCGGCTAAGTTCATTAACAGGGACTTGTTAGCTGCTTGGTTGAAGGGATTACTGCCCGGCTAAGTTCATTAACAGGGACTTGTTAGCTGCTTGGTTGAAGGGATTACTGCCCAGCTAAGTTCATTAACAGGGACTTGTTAGCTGCTTGGTTAAAGGGATTACTACCCCGCTTAGCTAACGTCGTGTTGTTTAGTTGCCCCCCCCCCCCCTGCTGAACACATTTATGTTGAGATCATAGCTACAGTTTAGTTCAAACAGAGACATTTTGATAAAAAGAGGGGGAAAATGTTAATTTATAAACAATAAAGACGTTTGTAATATGATACTATCGACCAATCAACCACTCGGCAAGTAGAGCATTACTTCTTTCTCTGGGACTTCCAGCCAATATCTAAGAGTTTATTGGCATGTTATGCACGCTCTTAATATTTTAATTTATTTAAATACCAC
This sequence comes from Timema cristinae, assembly GCA_039000515.1. NCBI lineage: Eukaryota > Metazoa > Arthropoda > Insecta > Phasmatodea > Timematidae > Timema > Timema cristinae. Next base: position 3,872,265 of record JBCFYV010000001.1, read on the forward strand.
TAAAATTACTTTTTTTACTGAAACCATGTTTTAAATAATTTTATTTAACTACTCAAATGCTTTTATTGTTGAAAATTTAAAGTGTTCTTGTAAGTGTTTAGCTAACCAGATTAACTGAGTACATGAAAGTAGTTTACAAACTAAGATTAACTCCCTCCAAGAACCAACAACAAAGATTTGGGGGCTAGAAGTTGGTAAATCTAGGAGAGAATAGCTGTTTAAACTTACCCCTCCTCTCAGAAGTGACACACAATGCATTCTGGACTACTGATAAGCGTTGTAGACGTCTGGGAATAGCAAGCAATTTAACAAGGAGTTTTAATTTAAAAATATTAGAGGAAAGGTGCCAACGTTTGTGTAGAGAGATAGTTTGAAAAAAAAAATTCTTGGTACATTAGGCTTGGATTCAAGCAATGACCTCCCAAACTATGCAAGATTGAAGTTAAGGCCAGGTCTCCACAGTTGAGGGGATAGTAGAGTAATATTTATATGCATGGTAAATATTAATTAATTATTTAGCTCATTAAGAAAATTATATTAGTACAAAATATTGTATATATGTTTAAAATTTTAAAAAGAGCTATCGTTTATTCAAACCCCAACATTTATAAGTAAACAACTTATTTTTAAACAAAACCATTATATTCCACCGAGATGTAAACAGTCCAATATGTTCGTACTGTCCTGGCCTAGCTTATTCGGAACAAATATATTTTATTAGCTCTCCAGGGGAATATTTAACCGGTGACCTGGTGGTCTAGGGGTAGGGTAGACTTCTGTGCTGGGGGTTCGGGGTTCAATCCTCGGTCTCGACACAGATTTATCTGATTACCAAACCCTTCCTTCACCTCTGACAAAACGTGTATTAATCACAACTTGTGAATGTGTGGAATGCCAGGCCTCCACCGTGGTTCGGATCCCATGCTAAACTGTAGGTCCTCCATTTCATCTCACAATCACCCTACCATTATACAGTAGCGTAAGTGCGTATAACCCGAACAGGTAGTAAGACGCGGTGCTAGTAATAATAATAATATTCAATCAATTGTATTATATAAAGGTCAGTGGTCTTACGAGTATGTCAAAATTCTTGCCTCAGGAACTGATGTTCATGAGTTCAAACACAGTTGAGGTCAACGGATTTTCAATGTGTTATAACAATCCTTATCACAACTACCTTTTGAGGTGAAGTAACTTTCAGCTCCATTGGATATACATACAAAATACTGCATTACAAATATAGCCCGGTACTCAGACACATACATTAACTGCGCTAGAGGATTACAGACGAGTAAGGTATAGATTTAGAGTAAATGTATCCTCACTGTCCTGAAGCGAGAGTGAAAATTATTTAGAGAAAAACACCCTACGTACACCTGACCGATACTCGAACACAGGTTTCCCAGTACAGTATAATGAGAGTGACGTACCTGACCACGTGACTACTGTTTCGAATCAAATCATGTTAAACTCAGAAGTTCCTGACTACATTTCTAACTAATAGACCTCCTTATTCACAAGGACATGACAGACGAGGATTACTACACCTTAGTTAACCCCGGGGTTAGCGTACAAAGAGATACTAGGATAAGGTTGAGTTTTAATTAATTACACTTAGTAAGTTTCTAGTACCTCGGACAATTTACCTAACAAGAGTGATGTTCAAGCTTGGGCTCATAATCTCTTCAGAGTAGACCGAGCACACAGAGTAGACCAAAACCCGAAGTAAACTAGTGACCCAGAAGCAGATCGGAGACACAGAGCAGATCAGAGACACAGCGCAAAGATATGAACCTGAGTAGAGCAATGAACCACAATGGAAGCGACTTCCTGGCTGCAATCATTATAATGCAGGATCAATCAATCAAATAAACTTAACATAACATCATGATTTAAAGTCAGTGATAGATTTCAAAGGGAATAGTAAATTGTATAATGATAAATTTATTCTTTCTGCATTATGTTGTTTAAATTATTATATTTTGAAGTTGATACAGATATACTCAAGTCGTTAAATGTGCTCATGTTGAAATAAATGTTTGAAGTTATAGAAATTGTTTTCATTGTTACATTTCACTTGCTATCATTTGTTAGATACATTATTCTTTATCTTAAAGAGTATTAAGGAATGACACAATTTACATAACACCCCTTTTATAACGTAACATAATTTACTCAAGGTTTAAATGTGGTGCTCAGTCAAAAGGTTATAGGTTTAATATATAACCACAAGTGATTTAAATTTATAGCTCTATAAAATAGATCAAGTACCAAGGTCGTGTTTAAAAAAAAATTACATGTATAGCTAGACCTATGTCTTGAACAGTTTCACCAACAATTATTACCCTACTGTTCACAGAAATACTAGTAATTCTTTAGTAACGCTAATAACATGAGGAGAGCAAGGTTTACTGTACACAGAGCTAACTTACTAGTACTAACACTAATACGTCTAATTTTTTTCTTTGTAGAAACCTCCCTAAATTGAACCAAGGCCTCTATACCCACTCAGCCAAGAGGATGGTTAATATCTCCTGGGTATCATGTTGGCTTCTAGCCAGGAAACTTTAGTGACGGGTTAATATTTTAATGTAGCTTTATTTGTGCTTCAAATATCACCGATACGGTCCACTCATTTTTTACTTCAATCTTACGTTGAACACACTGTTTCTCTCTGTCCGCATTACCCTGATAACTAGTACACTGTGAGTTTCACGTGTGTGAGGATGGATATTTGAACAGGTACCCCTCAAGGGTAGGCTCTCTGCTGACATGTATATGCGGGTGGTGGGAGTGAGGGGATCTGTATGCGCGGCCTCCTTGCCTCCTTATTGACACAACCCCCGGGAGTCCCCTCCACCCCCCTGTCTTCTCTAAGAGGGTCAGCGCGTGTACGTGAGACTCAAGCCGCTCCAGTTCCGTTCTGAGTCTAGGTTTGATCATTGCCTGCTGGATGATAGTGTATACTGTTAGGGGGGAGGAGTTAATTCTCACCTCCCCGAGAATCCGGCCTGATCCGGATCATCCCACCTTTCGGGGTGGTGGGGTTGGAGCTTTTTAGGTACCAACCTAGAAACTTCCCTGGGCCTTGATGTCCAGACATGCTGGTTGTCAGTGTACGAGCAGGTATTGATAGTAGTAATAGTAGTAATAGTAGTAGTAGTAGTAGTCTCAAACCTCCTACCGACCTGACAGATGAGCAGTCAGGGTCGCCCCCTGCCAACCTCTCATGGGTGTGTGAGACACACACACACACACAGAGTAGCCCGTAGAGCGCTGCGCGAGGAGCCTTCTGATTGGCCCAGCCTTGTATTCATACACAGTATAGTAGAGATGGGAAAAATCAAACACGAGCCAATAGGAACGGCCCTAAAACCAGTTCGGGCTTGAATAGGCCCCTACCTACCTGCACTGCCTTTGTATAAACTGTAATACTACTTGCCTTACATTTTGTGTATCTTATAGTATTCTAACAAAAAGAAGGCGATAAGTCACATAACGCCGTGAGATAAATTTAATACTACTTGCCTTACATTACTGTGTATCTTATAGTATTATAACAAAAAGAAGGCGATAAGTCACATAACGCCGTGAGATAGAATGTAATACTATTTGCCTTACATTACTGTGTATCTTATAGTATTATAACAAAAAGAAGGCGATAAGTCACATAACGCCGTGAGATAGAATGTAATACTACTTGCCTTACAGTTCTGTGTATCTTATAGTATTATAACAAAAAGAAGGCGATAAGTCACATAACGCCGTGAGATAAAATGTAATACTACTTGCCTTACAGTTCTGTGTATCTTATAGTATTATAAGAAAAAGAAGGCGATAAGTCACATAACGCCGTGAGATAAAATGTAATACTACTTGCCTTACAATACTGTGTATCTTATAGTATATAACAAAAAGAAGGCGATAAGTCACATAACGCCGTGAGATAAAATGTAATACTACTTGCCTTACATTATTGTGTATCTTATAGTATTCTAACAAAAAGAAGGCGATAAGTCACATAACGCCGTGAGATAAAATTTAATACTACTTGCCTTACAATACTGTGTATCTTATAGTATTCTAACAAAAAGAAGGCGATAAGTCACATAACGCCGTGAGATAAAATGTAATACTACTTGCCTTACATTACTGTGTATCTTATAGTATTATAACAAAAAGAAGGCGATAAGTCACATAACGCCGTGAGATAAAATTTAATACTACTTGCCTTACATTACTGTGTATCTTATAGTATTATAACAAAAAGAAGGCGATAAGTCACATAACGCCGTGAGATAAACATATAATATATTCAGTAGAACTTTATTATTATTAATAATATTATCTAAATTACTAAGACATTATTTTTATTAAAAAAAACCATACCTCAAAAATATGTTAAGAGTTGTATTTATTATAATATATTATGTAGAAGAGTTTGGCTTATTGGTACCTACATAATGGAAACAATATATATAAGATATATAAAAGCCAAACACTTTGCTTTATATATGATGGATGGATAAAGATAAACAATGACTTGTGAATCGCTGACAAGATTTTTTTTAAATACACCCTGACAGAACCAGTGTTTTCCAGTTTTACTTACCACCAACTCTACCAAATAATATGTTTAGTATCTTAAACCTATTGTATAATAATTTACACAATAATTCCATATGAATATCATGTTTGTTAAAAGTAGGCGATAGTTATTATTTTGTAAACAGATAATTCACAAGTCGTCTTTATCATTATCATCTCATTATTTTCTTGTTTCTGAATAGGTTTTTAAAGAATACATACCGAGGAACAAGTAAATACTCGATACTTCCGGAAAAATGCGCTCTCAATAATGTGCGTGTTAACGTCACAACCATAGGTTTCTATTTGAGAAGGGTTGTAGCATGACAGTTTCATCGCAGCAGGGGTTGATTACACTCCTATACCCCCCCCCCCCCACACTTCAACATACACATGTGTGGGAACAATATACACTGTTTGCACACTGGGTTATTTCATTATATTTATATCTTATATATATATATCTTTTACACATGGTTTGTTTATTAACTGTACCTTTATCCATATATTTCTTTACTTACTCTTGACACCTCAGAAAGAAAGTATTGTGATTGTCAAAAAATCTATCTCCAGATTTTGATAAATATCGACGTTTCATGACCCCCGTCAAACTAACAAAAAAGTGGTTTCCGCATTGCCGGCTGTCTGTCTGTACCTTGGACTAGAGCCGAAATTATTTTACAGATTGGGCTAAAATTTGGTATATGGGGTTTTTATAAAGTATACTCAAGGAATTTTTGGAATTAGATATCCAACCCTGAATTTAAGAATAGTTTACTGAAGGGGAAAAAATAGAAAAAACTATTTCCTTGAAAGTCTAACGATTTTGATAACATTTTATATCTAGACACTGTTTATAATTATAAACGAAATGACAACTATAATTTTCTTATGAAAATTACTTTGAGGGTATTTTATTTAGAGGAAATTTTCCGATTTTCATAATTTATTAGCAACTATTTGAAATACGAACTAACTTATCATTGTAAAGTTTTAATACTATTAAAGATAAAAATCTTTTGAATGAAATATATTTTTATAAAACCAATAATTCCTGAGCTAAGCATATTATATATATATAAATACTTTTCAATTCAGGTATTTGAAAATGAATTTGATTCTTGTGGCTTTTTGGTGGAAAGAGACAATTCTCTTTTCTCAATTTTTCTGTAACAGTGTTTCTAGTTCCTAATACCACAGAGTAAGTAACTGTATATATTATTTCATTTACGATCTTTTGTGTAGTGTATCTACAACAATGTATTGGCCTATTATTTTGCTTTACAACTCAAAGTAAATGTGTATTTTTAGATAAAAGAGGAGGAAAGTCTGTTTGGTGTACCGTGCCATTTATTTTAAATGATTGATCCAACCCTAAAATTAAGGGTAGTTGATTACTTAAGGATGAAAAGAGAAAAGTTGAATTGATTGAACTCCGTGATTGTGATTTTAGCTAAAACTAGTATTTATGTACAGTTCGACATTAAAAAAACTGTTTGTGATAAATTACTTTGTGGGTACTCTACATAAGTGCATATATTCAATTTTGAAATATCTCTAAAACTCTTTAAGATACAAAACAATTTATAATTGTTGGAGTTGTTAAATCCTAACATATTTGTCAGTTTAAAACTTCATATTTTCCTTTATACTGTTATGAATTACATGTGTTCCTTGATCAATTTAACGGACATTTATTACTGTTTCGCTGCTATCAATTGTAGTCCTATATCATATTTTTATATATATTTTATAATAAATCTATTATTGTTACCTATGTATTTCTCTTACTCTTATGAAATATTTCCCAGTCTCTACTTTGTTATACATTTACTTTGTAATAGATATCGTTACCTCCTTTACATATCAGAGTGAAGGAGAAGCAACGATACAAAACCAATTAACAAATTAGTACTTGCAATGTTTCATTGTGGAAATTAATTACCAGATATTAAATTAGCATGTTACTCGTTTTAGGGGGGTGGGGAAGGGAGGGTAGATATATTCTGGTATCAAATATCGACTTAGAATTAGGGGTACGTGATTATAACACAGGTGAAAGCACTTTGTGCTCCACTAAGCAAATGAAATACTTGAAAGTAGTTAGTATGTCTTCTGGTTCGAGAGTTAAATTAAAAATATAATATAGCGTAAATTGGGAAATAAAAATGTTACTTTGAATATACCTGTTATCTAACTTTGTTCTAACATTCTGGTTCTTAAGTTTATCCTCGTGGACGAGTGGTTAGGTAGGCTGGCTACAAGTCAGTTTAAGGGTATTTGGTTCCATTTCAAGCCGTGATTTAAATAGTTTAGTAACTGTGCAAATGTTCATTCTATTTATTTGATATAAATATACTCATTCCTATGAAAATTGTTGATTATCTAGATCTAAATTATTGATATATTAGGTAAAATGAGATTGTGAATTGTAAACTGACCTAATCATGTGTTTATAAAGCACACGATAAACACCACAATAATAAAGAAAGATCCACCAATATCCGAGACGTAACTTTCACACTACATAATCACGTAGTATCTACCTGATCAATTCGTTTGGAAAGTCATGTGATGTACTTTCCGTCATGTTTATTATGTAGATTATTTGTATTTAGATTATGGAAATGATCTTCAGACATAATTTCAAACCGAGAAAATTCATCTGGATGCAGTTAGCACATTCTATCACAGCACATGTCCATCTTTACTAGGAAATCGATCAATCTAACATTGACTTTAGATATAGCAAGAACACGCTAAGAAGGGATTTTCAGGAAAAATTGACTGATTTTGGGTTAATATTTCTTAAGTTATACTTCTGTGTATGAGTTGTACTATAAAATTAGTATTGATATTATGTATCAACTGTGACGGCTGCATGAAAACATGACTTGACGTATTAATGTATTAAAGTAATTTTGGAAACGTTGTAACTTCCGATTTCCGCCCGTATTGTTAGGCATATTCAATAGTAGATGTGTTTGAATGGGCTTAAATGCAGGGGCTAACAAAGTGCTGTCCACGACTGTTTTATAATATGTAATACCCCGTATATAATTGATTAAAAAAACGATAGTTTAGCGTTTATATTTAAAACAACAAATCCATAATACATTTTATCACTACTGTAATTTTTGGTTGATTTATTTTCAATATCATATTTAAAACTAGCATGAAGTTCCCGGCTTTGTCCGAGAGTAATAGTTTAAAATATAAAAGGTTATAAAGGATAGAAAGCAAAAAGAGTAAAAATTAAATCTAATTTTATTTTTAAAAAAAGGATAAGTAATAAGGGGAAAAGGATTAAAAGGATAAAAAAGGATAGTCAGGGAAAACGAAAAAATTGTAAATAGGGAAAAATGTTAATCTAATAATACTATAAATAGGAGTGTGCAGATGGGCATTTTCCCCATCAAGTAGAGTTCTAGCCGAGTTTAAATGAAAATGAGTCATATAGAGTAATATTTGTATAAGAAATATTTCGAGTTTAATTTCCTTAACAGATCCATGCGTAAACTATTGCTGAGTATAACTTTTATTTTATTTAGAACTGAATTTTTTGGCGGAAAAAGTTTATAACTACACAAACTTAAGTTTATAAATACATCTATACTTATAAAATAACATGTCTTTGATTGATGTGACTGACTGACTGACTGAATGATTCATCATCGCCGAGCGCAAAATATCAAGGCTACAAGCATGAAATTCGGACTGTATATTCATTTTGTTATGTAGGCACCCACTAAGAAAGGATTTTAGAAAATTCCACCCCAAAGGGGTCAAAATAGGGGATGATAATATGTATGATAATATGTATGAAAGTCCGTCATTTTGAAAGTTACATAAACAAAATTTTGTATTTCGGTTATTGACGTAAAACAAATAAATACGTGTTTCAGGAATTTTGGAAATTGTATTTAATAAGGATGATAAAGGGGGTGAAAGTTTCTATCGGACTTGCATTATTTTTGATCTGAGGTCAAGTTATGGTCATCAACGTAACGTAATATTTTTAATTAATCTGTAAATACATATGTATATTTTCGTATTTGAATATAATCAACTTCCACGCGAGCAAAGCCGCGGGCAACAGCTATCTAGTTTAATATAATCGTACAATTGCTTTTTTAACTAGACAAAATAAATGATTGAGGCACTTTAATTGTTATAAACACATATCTTAAAATTGAATAAAATTAATCAAATTAACAATTTTTGAGGCACAGATCGAAAATTCCGAGTACCTCAAATTTCTTGAGTTTTGTAAGAATCGTTGAGTTTGAGCAACTACTGAAACTTGACTCGAACTCAAATTTTAGAGTAATCACACAGCCATTCTAAAAAGGATTTAAAGTATAAAAAAGGATAAAAAAAACCACACAGAAAGGTAGCGTTCTACAATAGTTGTGTCAATTTCTATCTCTTCCATTTCTCAGGCTTAAATTTTGAAAATTCGATATGTTTCGACGTAATTCGGCTCTCCGATAATGTTTATATATGTTACATGTCAAACTTCTATCTTATATCACACAATAAAGTCTTGTTTATATTAGTTTTAGCAAATTTGAGGGAAATCCCCTTCCCAATTTACTGCTTTTTCATTTTTAAATTCAAAGATCAGACCTTAATGACGGTCTGGAGTGGTTATTTTATGCTATCCTGAACAATTTCAATCTTCTACCACAGTTAAAAAGTAATTTATTAATTTAATTTTGGGAATTATAAAAAAACATTTCACCAGACCCGTTGATAAATATTAATTATTAAAATTTATTTGTTGTTGGAGTAACCCTCTACATTCCTGGCAAATATAAATTCTCTGCCTCAACTAAAAGCTTTACCCTATCCTATTTTCTCAATTTAAAATCTTAAGTCTTGTATAGTTTTTCGGAGTAATCCTTAAACCTTATTACCATATTTCAGTTTTACAACACACGTAAAAATAGTCGTTTCTATTATTTTGGAAATGGTAAACTCCCCCTTTCGTTTAAACAAATCATTTTTAGAAATTTCAAATTTTAAAAACTGAATTAGGTTATCTGGAGTTATCCTTTCACCTGGCTGCCAAATTTAAATTTCCTGTCAAACATCAAAGTGTTATTTTCTATTAAGAGCCAACCCCCCTCCTCTATTTCCCAAAGTTTCCAATAAAAATATAACATTTTCAACCTTTAATATTTATTTAGAGAGGTATATTTACCTTCCTGATAAATTTCAGTTTTATGCCACACTGGAAAATAACTGTTTACTATTAGTTTTGAAATTTTGAAACACCCAAAATCTTTTCATCAATCTACTCTTAGAATTCCCAAATTTTTAGATTAATTGTGTGATCTTTAGTATCATTTTACTATATGAAAATTTTTAATTTTCTTTACCTCATTTCAATTTTATTTAAATTATAGACACCCCCCATTTTTTGGAACCCCATTTTGAAATGTTCTTTATTTAGATCTTTCAAGTTTCCAGGCCCAGGTGTTGGAGAAATACAGTAACGAGTAAGTCAGTAAGTCTCACACCTTTCTGCGCAACCCCTACCAATCTCTTACCCACCTTAGTTAGCTAACGCGCTAGTTTAGTGTTGAGCTAGACTTCCGAGGACGGAGAGATCAAGGTTAGAATCTCGGTTGGATGAATTGGGGTGGATTCCCTAAATGGTTTTCCACTCTCCCACCATGCAAATGTGAGTTCACTTATTCTACATTCAACCTACCCAATTCCTAATCCATTAGCGTAATTAGTACTTAAGCATATAACCCAAACGGGCAGAAAGTCACAGTGCTTAATAAATAAAATAAATAAATTCACCACCATCTTAGGGATGAATTTTGAAAAACTCTCATCAAAACGTCTATCCCAGTTCAAGAACATAACTTTCATTTTAAATTTTAAGGATTTATGTAGTTGGTTCAAAAGATACCTCAGTGAATTCTGAAAACTTTCAATTCTCCTTTAAAACCACCTGAAGGTCAAATTTCGCAGCAAAGACACGTCTTATCTCTTGGCTAGGGCCTAAAAGGAGTATTCAAGCCTAACTTAATGTTTATAGGCCCAGTCTTTGAGAGATATGGCGATGAGTATGTAACCTTTTCCTTTGATTGTATTCTATTAACGATAGGAATATAAAGGAAAGATAAACGTAACATATTCAGTCAAGATATAGATATTTGAAATGTTATAAAAATTAATATTATATATATATATATTTTTGTGTATTGGAATTCTTTTATTTGATTTTTAGGTATGCTATACGAATATTCAATCAAATCGCTATATAATATTTACTTAGCTTTAAAAATCGCTACATAATATGGCGTGCCAAATATCATATCAGATAATTGGAGTAGATATATTTATTAAAACTGGCCATTACAATATTTTGTTTTTACTATGGGATGTTTGGATACAAATTCCTAAAGTATGTACCTTGAATTTGTTGTACTTTTCCAAAAACTTACTTACACCATAGAGTAAAGATAATATTTAATAACAACCAAATAAAAATAGATGTCAAGACAAGATCTATTTTTTCCAATCAAATTTATCAGTGAGTTTAATTTTGTTTCGGATTTGAATTTCTAAAGTCTTACGTGACAGGAGCTATGTGAAGAAGAAACTGCTTTTAAACTATACATCAATTTTAACTCGGCCTTTTAAAGTTTCCAACACGAAACGCATCATTTAGTTCAACTCTCGACTTTATCTCCTCTGATAGCAGCTGGAACACTAACGCTGGAACTCAATTTCCTGCCAGCCTCCAGTGGAGCTGATAAACACTTTGTTGCGAGAATAGGCAACCCATCCCCCTTTCTGACGTTGGAAGAGAGGAATCCCCATTAGGGAGACTAGCCTCAATTCCTCAGCTCGGGGCCTTGCTAGGATCAAGGGCCTACTTGTGCTAGCTATACTAGAGTTACTGGCCTTGCTAGGCTCAAGGACCTACTTGTGCTCGATATACTAGAGTTACTGACCTCGCTAGGCTCAAGGACCTAATTGTGCTAGCTATAATAGAGTTACTGACCGAGCTAGTCTCAAGGGCCTACTTGTGCTAGCTATACTAGAGTTACTGACCTTGCTAGGCTCAAGGACCTACTTGTGCTACCTATACTAGAGTTACTGACCTTGCTAGGCTCAAGGACCTACTTGTGCTAGCTATACTAGAGTTGCTGACCTTGCTAGGCTCAAGGACCTACTTGTGCTAGCTATACTAGAGTTACTGACCTTGCTAGGCTCAAGGACCTACTTGTGCTAGCTATACTAGAGTTGCTGACCTTGCTAGGCTCAAGGACCTCTTTGTGCTAGCTATACTAGAGTTACTGACCGAGCTAGTCTCAAGGGCCTACTTGTTCTAGCTATACTAGAGTTACTGACCTTGCTAGTCTCAAGGACCTACTTGTGCTCCCTATACTATAGTTACTGACCTTGCTAGTCTCAAGGACCTACTTGTGCTCCCTATACTAGAGTTACTGACCTTGCTAGGCTCAAGGGCCTACTTGTTCTAGCTATACTAGAGTTACTGGCCTTGCTAGGTTCAAGGGCCTACTTGTGCTAGCTATAATAGAGTTACTGACCTTGCTAGGCTCAAGGACCTACTTGTGCTAGCTATACTAGAGTTGCTGACCTTGCTAGGCTCAAGGACCTACTTGTGATAGCTATAATAGAGTTACTGACCGAGCTAGTCTCAAGGGCCTACTTGTTCTAGCTATACTAGAGTTACTGACCTTGCTAGTCTCAAGGACCTACTTGTGCTCCCTATACTATAGTTACTGACCTTGCTAGTCTCAAGGACCTACTTGTGCTCCCTATACTAGAGTTACTGACCTTGCTAGGCTCAAGGGCCTACTTGTTCTAGCTATACTAGAGTTACTGGCCTTGCTAGGTTCAAGGGCCTACTTGTGCTAGCTATAATAGAGTTACTGACCTTGCTAGGCTCAAGGACCTACTTGTGCTAGCTATACTAGAGTTACTGACCTTGCTAGGCTCAAGGACCTACTTGTGCTAGCTATACTAGAGTTACTGACCTTGCCAGGCTCAAGGACCTACTTGTGCTAGCTATACTAGAGTTATTGGCCTTGCTAGGCTCAAGGGCCTACTTGTGCTAGCTATAATAGAGTTACTGACCTTGCTAGTCTCAAGGACCTACTTGTGCTCCCTATACTATAGTTACTGACCTTGCTAGTCTCAAGGACCTACTTGTGCTCCCTATACTAGAGTTACTGACCTTGCTAGGCTCAAGGGCCTACTTGTTCTAGCTATACTAGAGTTATTGGCCTTGCTAGTCTCAAGGGCCTACTTGTGCTAGCTATACTAGAGTTACTGACCTTGCTAGGCTCAAGGAACTACTTGTGCTAGCTATACTATAGTTACTGATCTTGCTAGTCTCAGGGGCCTACTTGTGCTAGCTATACTAGAGTTACTGACCTTGCTAGGCTCAGGGGCCTACTTGTGCTAGCTATACTAGAGTTACTGACCTTGCTAGGCTCAAGGACCTACTTGTGCTAGCTATACTAGAGTTAATGATTTTGCTAGGCTCAAGGAGCTACTTGTGTTAGATATACTAGAGTTACTGAATTTGCTAGGCTCAAGGAGCTATTTGTGCTAGCTATACTAGAGTTACTGACTTTTCTAGGCTCAAGGAGCTATTTGTGCTAGCTATACTAGAGTTACTGATATAGCTAGTCTCAAGGACCTACTTGTGCTAGCTATACTAGAGTTACTGACCTCGCTAGGCTCAAGGACCTATTTGTGTAAGCTATACTATAGTTACTGGCCTTGCTAGACTCAAGGGCCTACTTGTGCTAGCTATACTAGAGTTACTGAACTTGCTAGGCTCAAGGACCTATTTGTGTAAGCTATACTATAGTTACTGGCCTTGCTAGGCTCAAGGACCTACTTGTGCTAGATATATTAGAGTTACTGACCTTGCTAGAATCAGGGGCCTACTTGTGCTAGCTATAATAGAGTTACTGACTTTGCTAGGCTCAAGGACCTATTTGTGCTAGCTATACTAGAGTTACTGACCTCGCTAGGCTCAAGGACCTATTTGTGCTAGCTACAGGAGTTTACCTTTCCGTAAGGTAAATATCCTTATACTGGGACATTATGTTATTATGAAAATTGAGGCTATCAAACTAAAACAATCCTTGATTATTATAATAAGCAATGTTTTGTCATCTTAAATATGTATTTATTTATTAAAGCAAAATATATATAATAACACATTTACCTTGATCTTATACCTTCTACATTGAAGGTAAAACATCGTTAAAATAATCTAATACTTCATGTTGTTGATTGTTCTTTTAAAATAAAAACTTGAAATAAAAATTACGTTCTAATATTAACCTCCCATTTACGTCTGCGTCTTCCCACTGGCCTCTTCCCATCGGGTTTGTCAGTCATTACCCTGAACAAGGTTCTACGGTCTTCCCACTGGCCTCTTCCCATCGGGTTTGTCAATCATTACTCTGAACAAGGTTCTACAGTCTTCCCATCGGGTTTGTCAGTCATTACCCTGAACAAGGTTCTACAGTCTTCCCATCGGGTTTGTCAGTCATTACCCTGAACAAGGTTCTACAGTCTTCCCATCGGGTTTGTCAGTCATTACTCTGAACAAGGTTCTACAGTCTTACGTTCGGGTCGTTTCATGTCCTGCCTGCCGTAATCTGAGAGATATGTCTCTCCTAAATATGCCCTGTGTCAAGTACAGGGTCTGTAACTCATCATTATGTATCCTCCTTTACTCTCTCTCTCTCTCCTCTCTCTATGTTCGCACCAAAGCAACTTTCTTTCGAACAGCCTATATTTGATTCTTTCATGTAATGTAAGATACAATGTTTTACAACTAGAAAAAACAACGGTAAAACTGAAAGTTATAGGGTGTAATGAGGTGGACTGGGTAGAATTAGCTCATTGTAGGAATAGAGTGTAATGAGACGTACTGCTTAGAATTAGCTCATTGTAGGAATAGGGTGTAAGGAAGTAGACTGGTTGTAAGTAACTTAAGATAAGGATATGGTGTAATGAGGTGGCTTCTCGCCCCTGAATTACTGGTGTGGGAGCGCTAGTTTACTCCAATTAAAGTTATGTATTGCAGGGCTTCTTAATTGGCCTAATTTAGGCAAACCGGAGGGTGCCAGTATTTTGTTTTACCTATGCATTGTTAAACTTGCCACATTAAAGCTAATTTATTTATATGAATCTATATATTTTGCTTTCACATGTTATCAATGTATGTCTACCCTGTTTACGTATCTGGGGTCTCTAGAGTTATCTAGAGTTATCTAGGGCCGCGGTACAAAACAATGCCTTAAGGGCACAGAGAAACAAGTCAGTAGAACTGACATACCAAAACTAAGTCATATGGACATAGAGCAATAGAGAGCTCAAAGCTCAATGAAGATTACAACATCCCATAGTACTTATAGTATCCACCGTAGCTTGCTCTATGGCGAGGAGGTGACACAGACGCCTCAACCATCACGATATTCAATACGTAGTCTTAGCAGATGCTAGTGAATTTCTTCCTGCAGTTCCTCCGACTAGTGGTTACAATAGAGTAGATATACGTGAATCGAGGACAGGTCGTTATATACAAGTGGGAATAACAACATTTGGCAAGGTTTTCTCCAAGTACGAATAGGGGTGGTAATCTTCACAAATCCCGCCACCCGACCCCTAAAGCTCGTCGATGTCTGTTGGTAAGGCCCCGAATGAAGCCACTTTCATTTACTCGACGTCTGGCCCAGGTGTTAGATGTTTGTGTGTGTTTGTTGGTCTTCAAAGCCGAGTTGCCTCGTTCGCTGGGGCATTTTTGAAGAACATTGGGCGTCTCCCGCTTATGATGTCGCAGTGAGTCTATATCTGCCACACATTATTAGAACTTATTAGATCTGGCAGTAATAGTAGTAAGTAATCTGGCAGTAATAGTAGTAAGTAATCTGGCAGTAATAGTATAGTAAGGCTTCATTAAGGGTAAGTGTTAGAAAGTATCTAACACGTAAGAAACATTTCAAAAACTAATGAAAAAACTAATTATCTGTGTGGTATAAAATCGTATATTCAGCGTTCAGGTATTGGGATCACTCTGAATAACAATAAACTTTTATTTGGAAATTTAAAATTTTCAAGATTCCAGGAAATATTGAATAAGGGGGGGATAAAAGGGTGTGAAAATAAAAAGATTTTTTTCTTAGAGGAGGTAGAAAATTGAAATTTGTCAGTAATTTAGATGGGTCACTTTAAAAACTCAGCTAATATTTACTATTTATCTATTTCTAAAAGTAGTTTGGTGAAATGGGGTGGGGGGGCTACAATTTAAAAAACTAAAAGAATAACTACTTCTTGTGGTGCGCGATGCTTAACATTTTTCAGGTGGGTATAAGGACCACCTAAAACAATATAAAGAATTGAATCTTCTTAAATTTCAAACGTAAGAAGCGAAAAATAGGGAGGTCCCCTCAAAATTTCTACGGCTGTAATAAGAAACTCTTTTTTTAAAGGGTGAGGGGCTAGAAAATTTAAATTTGGCATTTGAGTAAATATAACTTCTGAATAGCCGAATGACGTCTGAAAGTATGGAATTTAAAAATGGAAGCCCAGGAAATGGAAGCACTTATAATTTATACAACTAATATAGAACATTCTTTTCGATGTGGCTGCAAGTTGAAATTTGGTAGGCAAATAAAAATATATAGCATACAGTATAACCAAATGACTTAAAATTTAAAATTGAGAATGTGGGAACTGAAAAATGGGGCAACGTTAAGTATTTTTAAAGAATTACAAAATCTACTTTTCAGCATGAAAGAAAATTTAAATTTGCCAAATTGTCATGGGAAGCCCATTATTGGAAAGCTAGAATCTCATGTTGCCACAATGATGCTCAAATACAATTGTTGTTTTACCAAGTTTAATTCATTGTTGGAGGCCATAACCAAGTTTCCTATAAAAATCAGGGTTTACATAGCTGAAAATTGAGAGATAAATTGGTTTCTATCTAACAATGACATAAAAATTAAAATAAACAAATTCTAGCCGACAAATTAGGGATCATGTTTCTCTTTGAGAAATAATTATTCTCAGTATTTAATTTGTTTCTGTAACAGTGTTTATTATTTCATGTATGTTTTTGGTGAACTGTGGTGCTCTTTTTCCAACACGTATTTAGTCCGAATACCCGCACTAAATGATAAAAGGTATATATGATGATTGACAATTAAAGTTGAATGCGCTAGTCTACAATGGTGATCACATGGTTTTATGAGTCACGCTTAAATTTGACTGGTTTGCTGATGATGGTTTACGTCTTATTGTTAGGGTTTGAATTTCAGTGGGTGTATAGCTTACTAGATAATATATTTATTTCCCAAATGGTTTCTTATAAATAATACCCCAAGCTAATTGGTTTTTCAGGATTATAGATCAGTGTCCTTGTCAGTCAGGCATGTATATAACTACCCTAGTCATCAGGTAGGTAGACCACTACTCATGTTATATTCATAATCAGAGGGGCTATTGTCACCTGGGACCTTCCTATATTCACATTGAGATAAGACTAATAAACATCACCCTTATTGGGATTCAAACCAAAGTCTTTCAAAGGTGGTTGATAACCATTTAAATGCCACAAATTTCTTACGATCCTGGTCACAGCCAAGGCAGACATCGTTACAAAATTATAAGATACCAAACACGTTGACTTTCAGCGTTGTTGTGAACAAACAGCGAACTAACTCAATGTGTGTTTGTGGTTTTTTTTGTAAAGTAACAATAGTTAAAGCAATTTCACTTTATTACTACTCGACGGAAGTGAAGTTCTTCAAACTTGTTTGCATTTCCCAAAGCTCGTCTAAGAGTTCTCAAAGACGACGGTAAATATTCCTCCCCTGAACAAATATCACTACAGAATCCATCCGGTTCCTTGTGGCCGACATCTTGAACCAATTACTCCTATCCGTGAACACTAGCGCTCCCTTCAGTGTAAAAAGAAAGTTATTCAGTTTGGTGGGAAAACATACACAAGTCCAGGTTACATTTCCAGCGAGGAGGATGGCTGTTTGAAACAATACCGCCATCCTTGAGGATATTATATGGGAACTAGCCTTCTCGCTGGGGGCTTCGCCCTCAAACCCCCAGTGGGTTTTATTTGCAAATAGATGTAGATTAATGTATTCCAGAGCAGTTTTTTTATAAGTCTTACCGTTTAGCCACAAAAGACCTCCAAAGAAAGGTCCACACCGACTTTAAAGTTGCTCCGCCATTTTGAATTTTTTTCGGGGGTTAACATATTTTTTTTTTTTTTTACTTTTTGAAATGTTCCCGTACAGTTGAAATTTGGCAAACATTATAGCTTCTATGAACTTCAAGTTTCTAGCTCATCTGGAAGTGGTAAACATTAATGTCATAGTGAGTGAGTCAGAGTGAGTGAGTCAGCCGTGTGCTTTATAGTACTATAATGATATTTTTAGTATCGAATCTTACTACCCATTCGGGTTATGTACTATTTATGCTCGTGGTTTTTTTTAGGGATTAGGAAGGTTATATTTACAGAAAGTGTATCTGCATTTGTGTGAAGACAGAGTGGAAAACCATTTTGAAGAAACCACCCTCAGTACTCCTGGCCGAAATTCGAACCTCGATCTTCACGTTCTCAGCACTCTATTCTACTATGAGAGTAGCGCGTTAGACTATGCAGCCACCGAGGTGGGTGTATATTTATTAATTATATATTTTCAAGGCAACCATTGACTAATTTGACTAGCTAACGCCCACAATAAGTAGTAGTCCCTACCCACAGAACACAGGGTACACCCACATCGTTGGTACACGGCCTAAACGTCATGAATGTCTAGTTTGATTGATTGATTGATGGTGATAGTATACCTGGCCTGGTTTGAACCCAGACTAAGGCGGTATTTCCTAACAGTTTCAAGCCACTATGAGAATATTTATACTCTGTTTCAGTTCTCATTCTTACTCGATTAGTATACAATATACTTATATACCTGTATGGGTAGTAATAATGGAATCATAAAATTGGAAGTTTAGGTAACTTACAAATTAAGACATAAAATTGTGAAAACTTTAAAAAGTAGTTAGAAGAAAACCAACTATGTTAAATAAATGTATAATTAATGCTCGGAATTTCTCTCTACTTTACATAAATTATTATAATTGTAAGTGAAAGAAAATAATAGGCATTGCTAAATAAAGATAATGAGATAAAAAAAGATTACATTTCAATAAAGAACATGATATATTAAATGATATAGAATGTTCGGGAAACATTATTTGCTCTGTGCATTTTCAACTCACCATTTCCATTTTTAAAATATATTTGCCTGTACCCAGGGATATATTGGTTTTATAAAATATTATTTCAAATAAAGTTTTATTTCTTTAATAGTGCTATAACTGTTCAATGGTAACCTATTTCATATTTCAAAGAGTGGTGGAAGTATGGTCAAAACGGGAACCTCCGTTCATTTAAGAACACTCAAAGCTATTTTTTTATTAGAAAATGAGATACACCATTTTGTTTGTAATGCTAAACACAGGATCGAATCCAATCAAATCGTTAGTCTATTTTGATTAAAAAAATATTCTTTTTTGCCTCCAATAAACTAGCCTTAATTTTAGGGTTAGAGAGCTAGTTTCAAAAACACCTCTAGGAATCAATGAAAACTTGAATACCAAGTTTTTCCCATAAAATCAGTTCAGCTTTAGGCCAGTATAGGGACAGACACAGAGGTGGCATCGAGAAATCAACTTTTTAGGCTCAGGGGTCAATTAAACGTTCGACATTTATCAAAATCTAAAACCTAACTTTTTAAAAAAACTCACAATACTTTTTCTCTCTGAGGAGTCACGAGAAAGTCAAAATCCAAACTTTCTGCTATTAGAGTTAATTGATTATGTATTCATTCTTATTAGTTTTTTTCCCTCTAGCTATCTCTAAAACTTATATTTCATCACATTTGAAATGTTTGTAAGTTCCACAGAAACCTCCATGTCAAGCTCGGCTCTAGTTTTACCTGGAAGGGTTTGTACCACACAGTTGATATTGCTCATTGCTTTCAAAAGCATCGTTCTGCCTTCAGTTCATTTGATTTGTTTATGATCACCATTTTGGGTGAAACTGGAAAGGGAGGAAAGCTGACCATTAACCCGCTGGGATCGTTATGGATTAGAAAGGGTTGGGGGTTTGAACCTTTGGAAACCAATAACAAAAAAAAAAACTGCTAGCAATTACATTGCATCCATACACACAGTGTTTCGTTTAAATAAACAGACAAGTTGAATCCGGTAGATCAAGGGCTAGTCAATCAAAATACATAGCATGTGTTGTTACTTTATATCGTAATTTGTAACTACATACGAGTGTTTCAATGTCATTAGTAGCTATTGCCATCAAACATATGACTACAATGATCTGAATACACATTCACTTCAAGTAGAAACTAGACACAACATATTGAATACAGCTCACAGAATTATCTTCTTTCCTTCATGTCATCTAGTATTTGAATCCTCCTCCTTCCTAAGCTCCTCTTTCCCTCAACCTTTCCTTCTATTACGTCGTACAGGAAACAGTTCCTCCTAAGGATGTGTCTGATCCAGTTTGCTTTGCTCCGAATAATCACATCCAAAATGGTTCTCTTCTCACCAACTATTCTTAGGACTTATTATTTTGTCACCCTGTCTCTCCATCTTACTTTCCCTCAAGTCTTCCCCAACATTACATTTCAAAGCTCTCCAAGTATTTATTTTCCATTTCCCTAAGAGTCCAATTTTCCGCTCCATACAGTGCGATGCTCCAAATGTAGCATTTCATCAGTTTTTACTTTAGTTCCAAATTCAACTTGGGTAATTATTTGAAAGACAGCTAAAATTACACCTTCGTCTACTATCAATTGTAACTAACTCGTACCAAATTAATGATACATACAACCTATCCCCTTTAAGCTACAAGTGAAATATGTCATTCTATAAAATATGATATATCAAGGGACCAATAAATTTCCACTGTATAATAATTACATGTAACATGACATCTGGGTATATCTAGACCTATCCTTGTACTTACTAGGTATGTTTATAACTACATGTAACATGACATATCCGGGGATAGTTAAACCAATCTCTGCCCTTGAGATGTAATTAATTCAAAACAACATTAATTATATTTGGGATAGCTTGATCTACTTTTGCATGTTGTTAGGTAATACGACACCATTTCATTTTCATTTTTAGGTTACTTTTTGAATAATATATTCTAAGTGTATCGTCTTGAATACAAATAGGAGCAAGTTTAATCATTGTCTGTTCAACAGCATTCAACCAACTACAGGGTTTGAAAACATTGGATTACGTTATTTAATTAGCTATATACACGGGATATATTGGCACACAACAAAAATATTAAAAGAACAAGTTAAATGAAGTTTTACTACCACTATAATCTCAGCGCTAGTGTAGTTTAATTGCTAGTGTAGTTCTAGTGCTAGTAATATTTAATTGCTAATGTTATTTAAGTGCTAGTGTAGTTTTAGTGATGTTTCAGTTTATTGTTGAAATTATTTAGTTAAGAGAATTGTACGGTCATTTCGACCAATAAATCACGTCAGTGCTTGATCAGATCCTCGCGCTGAGCTATTAAAGGAAACTAAAACCACAATAACACTAGACTAGCACTAAAACAACACTTAGGGCCAGTTTCATATCTCGATCTGGTACGCCTCAAGTACTGTTCTACATTAAATACAAGACGTCACCTACCTTAACCAGAATGGAATGGGTCAGTTTCTCATAAGAAACTAAACTATTCTACTCTGGTCTAGGTAGTTGTTGTCCCGTATTTGTTATATCACTTTACTTGACGCGCATTAAGTCTGACTATGACATTTTTACTTAGTCTCGCCATTACATACTGCAGATAGGATGTAACCAGTGCTTTCTAAAAACATAGTTTAACTCCCTGACCTTTTGAAATAATAAACAGAGAAGTCTGTCTATAAGCCGGTAGATTAAGTCCTGTGTAATATGATTGTTTATCAGATATCACATATCAGACTACAAGAGACATCACTCTAAGTCTGACTAAGAGGAACTACTCCTGTGTAAAGTAGTACATGACAGACTAATAGAAACATCACTCCAAGTCTGACTAAGAGCAACTAGACTGGTTGCAACCCCTGTCACGATCACATCACATCTTTTCGTCCTCATGCTTCACTAGGCGTGCACCGCAACTTGATTTATCGATCACGGATTCCGATGCAACCTCCGACTATTACCTGTCCATATCTAACTTTACCTGAGACTATTTGAAATACGAACGAACCTCAGAGCTGAGAAACGGATACCGTGAAAGGGAAATACATTCTTATATATATCCATACAATTCATTTTGGTTCAAACCTTTTTGTCCCCACCGTGTTACAGAAAAATGGAGAAAAGAGAAACATTTTTGTCCACCAAAGAATTTAAGAATCAAATTCATTTTCAGACCTGAAAAATATATATTTGCTTACAGCTAAGAAATTATTGGTATTTTAAAAATAGATTTCTAATAATATATTGCTCTCTTTAACAGTACTACAACTTTACAATGACAAGTCATTTCGTATCTCAAATAGTTGCGGAGAAATTACGAAAATTGGAAATATTGCTAATGTAAATTACCCTTAAAGAAATTTTCATTAGAAAATGTGAGTTGCCATATTTTTTACAATGATAAACATTTTCTAGTTATAAATTTAATCAAAATAATTAGATCGAATTTTGAGAAAATTGATTTTTTTCATTTTGCCCTTTAGTAAACTACCCTTAATCTTAGGGTTGGACTTCTAATTCCAAAAACCCCTCGGGGGCAGGGGGGACCTTATGAAAACCCCATATACTAAGTTTTAGCCAAATCGGTAAATTAATTTCGGCTCTAGCCCGAGGTACAGACAGACAGACGGCATTGCGAAAACCACATTTTTTTTAGGGGGGAGGGGTCATGAAATGTCGACATTTATTAAAATCTCAAGCTAGATTTTTTTTGACGATTACAAGAATTTCTCTTCGAGGCGTCACTAGAAAGTAAAAGTCCGGATGGATCGTAAAGTAATATTATTTATGTTATGATTAAAAGACCAAATGAAGTCATTTATAACCTGAACGGGTAGTAAGACACGGTGGTAAAATAAAACTTCCCCCCCCCCCCCCTTCACCACAATATGGCTGTAGAGTTGGCCCCTCTCTATACGACGGTCAGTGGTCACAAAGGAGGTCAGGAACTCAACCTAGGCCTTAGTCTCCCAGACGGGAACTCACGGGGGGGGTCTGGGCCAGTTTACCATGTTACCACCAACCACCTAGTGTGTGGTTGAGGGAGGCCCTTACATCCCCCTCCCCTTTCGTCCCACATACGGGTGAGGTCCCAAGCAATAGACCCACCTGTATGCATGGCCCGTTGTCGCCGTGGTCAAAATACACCGCGACTTGCTCTGTGACTATGGCAGCCATTCCCCCCCCCCCCCCTCCATCTCGCTGACAGAAAGTTAACTTGGAGCAAGTAACAGAGTTTTGGTACTTGACAAAATTATTGGCCAATAAATCTCTCTATTATTTTATACAGAACGGGAAGAATTGCTATAGGTCTATAGTTTTCATAAACTGAATACCTACATCTTATATAAATTGGTTTAGTAATATTATTGCTCTTCCAAGTTTTGCGGTATTTCGCTCTTTTGAATGCTTAAATTTATTAATAGACGTATTAAGTAGGTTTTATTATAAGTTTTTACACTAAATCTCAATATCCATCTTGTAAATCAGCATTTAATTTCGCCAATGATAGAGATTTATAAAGATATGATTTAAAGGAAATGTGTGCTCATTTGTGTGGAGAGAGATGATAAATTATAAAATAAAAACACCCTAAGTGCAGAGGCTAGGGTTTTGAACGTCAGAATCTTTGTCACAGATCCTGGGTAGTAGTTTAGTTACTCGTAACGTTGATTATATGGCCTTAAGTTCTGCTTATATACTGGGGGAATGTGAGGGTCTAGATTCAAATCCCGGCTGAGTGTAATATGGGTGGTGTTCTACAAAAAGTTTTCAACTTGCCCTTCATACAAATACGGTGAAATTTTATATAAATTGTACCTTCCTCATCTCTACCTAATCAGCGTAATAAAATGTGAGTTTTTAAGACGCACATTGGGGTGAAGTGCTAAATAACAATTAAATCCCACCAGTTCCACTATTGAATTCGAGTTAAATTTAAAACTAATATTAATTTAATACAATTATGAACCGCTGCATTTTGGGGCGTCTACCAATATTTAACCCTCGTTAAATCGACCAGAAAACTCTTAACGTATTTCCTTAAATGTAGCTTTAAGTAAATTAAATTACTGCTAAAGTTTACTTTTTGAGAATAAAGGCTTTCGTTTAGAGATTCAACTGAAAAAAAAAACCACACTAGAAGATTTTTGAATTGCCCTCCAACCTCACTTTTATTTAAACCGTGCTCAAAGCTCTTTCTTTATATAATCCGTGTTAAAACAGCCCGTTGCGATGCTTTCATTTAGTCAGCGGTTTTTTTTTACAAAGAAGATTACAAGAAGGTCGTACGTGAGGGAAACCAAAATAACAAACAAGTGGGTAGAGGTGTTAGTCTTTTAAAGAGGGGGCAGGTTGTGGAAACTCTTGATATGGTTTAAAATTTGTTTTCCTGTTTATATTTTTATTTTTATTTGATTTAGTTTTGTAAATATTATAGATCAAATAAATATATAAGTGTACCTACTTATTAACTAAACCATCAAAATAAAGTTTCATATTTGTTCACAGAATAAAGAAAAGCAAAATAAATACTAATCTATAACTACCGAATCCAATTGAAAAATAGAGCCTTGTTAAATTATTTTATTCAATGTTTCTAACATTCTATTATCCGCTAAACAAAGTTTCAAACTGATCAGTAGTATAGTTTCGGCTAAAGACCAAGGTACGGACAAAAAGAGAGATTGCATAGCTAATACCACCTCTTTTTTTTTGTTTCAGGGGCCCATGAAACGTCTACTTTTTATTAAAATCTTTATGTCCGATTTTTTGTCTATGATCACAATATTTCTTTCTTCAAGAGTTTGAGAAAAAATTAAAAAGAAGCACAAACCTAACATAATGTATTTTTAAAAACTGAACGAACATTCGGTTTCAACTTGATAAAAGCTATTCTAAAGTTATTATGTGAATGGTTTCTCAAAGAGACCGCAAGCTCCTTCACTCCCCCTTCTTCTATAAAGTGTAGTATCCGGTCTCTAATTGCACAGGCAACATTTAGACAAGTTAGTAAATGTTAAATGAAATAAAATATAGTGGACCTCTTGTCTTTCAACACAAACTTGACAAATGTTGCAACGTCGTCAACTCTAGGCTTGAGCTAACACACATCAGGGAAGATTAAGAAAAACTTAAAGAGGAAGAATGATGAAAACAGTCAAGTAAGGCGTGAATAACACAATCATGGGAGATGTAACACAACCGATAGTGTATCTAGGACACAAGCTAAGGGAGAATTCACATAGCAAGTGAAGATTTGAAGAAGAAAATCATGAAAGAAATAACACAGAAAAGGAAACAAAATAATACACGATTATTGACTAAGTAACACAAACAAGAAAATAGTGAGGGAAAAGATATTTGAGTCTATAGCACGATCAGAAAAAAGAAAGGAGCACTAGTATGTGAGTAAACAGCCAGAAAATAAAGTGAGGAACACATTCTTGAAATGAGTTAATAACAGAGCTAAGTGAATAGTAATATAGAAAGAGAATAAGTTCTCAACACAGATAATAAATAAAGAAGACAGAAAGGAAAGGAGAAAAAAAATACTAGAAACACAGAAAAGGAAAAAGTAGAAACACAGCTTTGACCGTAGTGATACAGAAATGAGATTAACCAGAAAACAGCTGTGAGAGGAGTAACACACAAAGTGAAGAAGTAGGAACACAATAAAGGTGGGATAAGATGAATTATTCAATCCATCATATAGAGAGCAACAGAACTGCGAGGCTTACTCCTGCGTGTTTTGATTGATAGCGTCAAAGTCCATCAGAGTGCAGGATTATAGCTCAAGCTATGGCTACACTTTCCGCACCGCACTGCACTGCAAGAGTGCGGAGCAATGGTCTTTGTTACACCCGGGAATGTGAAGATCAAAACTAATCGCACGTCGATCAAAATTGAGACGTTAACTGAGGTAATAGTTTCAAAAGATTTTCTAACCAGCACTGCTTGACGACTGGGTTAATAGATCACAATGAATGACGAAGAGAAAATAGTTGGCTCCCAATCCAATCCAATTTAGTATTTACCTGAAGATATTTATAAAGTTCCTTTTTGATAAAATTAGGGTTATATTAGTTTTTTAAACATAACTTTTCTATATTATTCTTGAGAAGTGAAAAGGGGGATTTAAAAAATAATTTAGTGCACCATTAAATATAAATCAATTGATGTAGTTAACTACTTGCTTGCTTTGAAACCAGCTTGGATTGAACCTTCCTTTAACGTCTAAGTAAGAGAGGTGGATTACCATTATTCAGCTCTACCTAGGTATTTAATATCGTTAGCCATGAACTAAAACTATGTGAAATAGAATGGGGTGATGGTATCACAACTTGTGATGTAAAGGGAAAAGTTGGAAGATTCGAGTCTCAACACTCGGAAAACGAAGGTTTGAATAATTTAAGATGCGTGATTAATACTTGCTAAATAGTTCCCTTTCCTTATTGTATGTGTTAGTTGAACAGGAGACAGACAAGCATGTTCGAATCATCTGGGTAGACTCTCGAGTCAAGAGTGTAAGAAGCTTAAACAAGCTTTCATCAGCTGGAACAAGAAACATCCATTAGCTACGTCTCAAAACAAGATGTATACAATCTAAAGTTGTTTTGCTACAATAATTTAACAAGATCCTCTTAACCTAGATACACCACGGTCTTCCTGTTGCTTCTGTCGTTTATATTTTGACGAGAGAACTCTGAATGTAGAAATAGATTGCGAGAAGAAGTTTAATATATGCTGGTGATGAGAAGAAAGATCGTTGGGATTGCTTTTGACACCTTATCTCACTTACGGTCTGAACTATTACATTACTGGGATGAGGAAGAACAGATCGACATTTTCCACAGTGGTGGATTTTGGTTTACAAGTAGTTCAAACGGGCTATATTGGAGAGGGGCACTTAGAGCTTACTACGTAAATACATAAATTTAGGCTAAGGGCCGCTCCTACCCATTAACATGACGAGCCGCTGTAAGCGTGTCGTCTGGTTTAAGAACCAAATTTCACACTATTTGCTATCCCCACAAGAAGGAGACGTATTCGTAGAGGCTTTGAAAATAATATTTGTTCAACTGCGAACTAGGATTGGTTTGCATTCAGCCACCAAGCGCTGTAGTCAATACGTGAGTGGGAGAAGAGAAATGGAATCATTGACATCGCTTCATCATTGACCCTAACCTTATCTGACATGTCTGGTGTTAAGATAAAATAAACTGAGGCGAAAACTTTAATAGGGGGTCTATCTATTGAATTCGTTCCATAGTTGCAAAAGTACAGGAAAAATAAACAAAACTTTTTTTTTTTAATTTTTCAATCTCAAGTCTGTTTGAGTAATATATAACTTTATAAAGGCATAAAACCACATTTGCATGCTGAGAGATTTAAAAACAATTAAAAGAAAACTACATCCGATATATTATTATTATTATTAGCACCGCGTCTTACTACCAGTTCGGGTTATACGCACTTACGCTAATGTGTAATGGTAGGGTGATTGTGAGATGAAATGAAGGACCTACAGTTTAACGTGGAATCCAAACCACGGTGGAGACCTGGCATTCCTCACATTCACAAGATGTCTTGTCAGAGGTTACATCCGATATAAACGACTGTAATTCAAACCTTGTTCTTACCCATCTCCAGTAAATCAAACTAACCAATATTGACGTCTTAGTCCACCTGACCACCAATTAAGCTTTTAATAAATTAATTAATTAATACATCATCGGTTCGCCTGGAAGTGAAGTAAAATCCATGTAGATTTTATAAATCTAATTTTTTAAACTTATGTACATGACTATTAAATAATATACCATCCATAAATTGTTTCACTATCGTAAACAAATGAGTATTATTGATAATTAGTGTCTACAGTTACACATAGCTTGTGAAATTGTGGGAACTGGTCAAATGATGGCACATGGAGTAGAGATCAACACTCTAGCCAGATCACAGATATCTGCTGGTCAACCATCCCCTGGTAACACACCTTTAACCCTCCCCCCTGTACAAGAGCCCCTTACCCACACATCCACATTTCAACACGTTAGTTCTTACAGTAGACCCCCCACCCCTCTATAGTGACACTAGCGCCGGAAAAGCGTAAGAGGAATTAACGCCTTAAGGAGAAGGTTCAACAAACAATGCAGAGGACAACTTCGTCTTACACCTTAACTCAATCGGTATGGAGGCCAACCTCTTTGATAAAAGTCCTTGGGTTGATTCCTGGCACACCCCAAAAATTAACACGGGTGTTATGTTGGTTTTATAATTAAATCGGTGTTTAAATCGCTTAGTAATATAACACATTGGTTCCAAATGTGGACGTTAAATATTCCGAATTAAATTTAAATATATTTGTATATCTCTAAATAAATCTATTGATGTAACAAGAACTTGGGGGAGTTCTATTACGTATGTAACTAATTTAACCAATTATTAATTAATTATATTAATATCATTAAGATATTCTTTCAAGTCCCTGTCACAAAAATCGATTTAACTTGGACAAATGTCGTTTTTCAATATTTACTAGATGAAAGAAACCGTTTCACACAACCCTATATGTTATCTTTTTCCCACACCTTTACTACCCATTAGGTATAAATGCATGTATTAATTACACTAATGAAATAGAGGAGTTTTCATAGTGAATAGGTATCAAACATACCTTACACTCATCGCAAGGTATTGGTAGAGTAAACAAATTCGTTGATTATGGACTTGCAGCTCGAATGAAATAATATAGAACCGTGTTCAATGCAATGACTGGTAAACTCAATGGAAGAGACATTGAGAGGACCTAGACTCAGAGGTGGATGGATAGAACTAGCTCGAGATAGGGATAGGGTGTAATGAGGTGGACTGGATAGAACTAGCTCGAGATAAGTGTAGAGTGTAATGAGGTGTAGAGGATGGAATTATTTCATGATAGGATAGGTGGCGTACTTTGTAAGTGCGGCAATGAACGCTAGAGCTCCTAATGCCATAGAGCAATGGTTAAAATAACTTAAGAATCATATAAGAATTAAAAATATTTTAAGTTTTAATCACTTTTCAAAGTAATTTAGATAAATATTCTCCGGTATTGGCAACATGCCTAACAATTGTAATGAATCCACTGACCAGCCAAAAGTGTGGATACACGTTTTATTTTCAAGCTCACAGGCTTTGGACTCACTCCCCCCCTCTAATGCTCCTTTCTACCCTCCCTAGATCAGGGTCTCCAGACTATGCCCCGCGGGCCACATCCATCCCGCCACAAGATTATATCCGTCCCGTTCCAAGATTTTACCAAAAAACAAATCAACTGTTTCTCTTTGTTATTTCTTAACCACACAGTTTATTTGACATGTTCAGTTTCTGTCCGCACGCGTGCTTCCCCCCATGACACCAAGCCAGAGTGCTTCCCCCATGACACCAAGCCAGAGTGCTTCCCCCCATGACACCAAGCCAGAGTGCTTCCCCCATGACACCAAGCCAGAGTGCTTCCCTCCATGACACCAAGCTAGAGTGCTTCCCCCATGACACCAAGCCAGAGTGCTTCCCCCATGACACCAAGCCCAGAGTGCTTCCCTCCATGACACCAAGCTAGAGTGCTTCCCCCATGACACCAAGCCAGAGTGCTTCCCTCCATGACACCAAGCCAGAGTGCTTCCCCCATGACACCAAGCCAGAGTGCTTCCCTCCATGACACCAAGCCAGAGTGCTTCCCTCCATGACACCAAGCTAGAGTGCTTCCCCCATGACACCAAGCCAGAGTGCTTCCCCCATGACACAAGCCAGAGTGCTTCCCTCCATGACACCAGCCAGAGTGCTTCCCCCCATGACACCAAGACAGAGTGCTTCCCCCCATGACACCAAGCAGAGTGCTTCCCTCCATGACACCAAGCTAGAGTGCTTCCCCCCATGACACCAAGCCAGAGTGCTTCCCTCCATGACACCAAGCCAGAGTGCTTCCCTCCATGACACCAAGCCAGAGTGCTTCCCCCCATGACACCAAGCCAGAGTGCTTCCCCCCATGACACCAAGCCAGAGTGCTTCCCTCCATGACACCAAGCTAGAGTGCTTCCCCCCATGACACCAAGCCAGAGTGCTTCCCCCCATGACACCAAGCCAGAGTGCTTCCCCCCATGACACCAAGCCAGAGTGCTTCCCTCCATGACACCAAGCTAGAGTGCTTCCCCCCATGACACCAAGCCAGAGTGCTTCCCCCCATGACACCAAGCCAGAGTGCTTCCCCCCATGACACCAAGCCAGATTACTTCCCCCCATGACACCAAGCTAGAGTGCTTCCCCCCATGACACCAAGCCAGAGTTCTTCCCCCCATGACACCAAGCCAGAGTGCTTCCCCCCATGACACCAAGCCAGAGTGCTTCCCTCCATGACACCAAGCTAGAGTGCTTCCCCCCATGACACCAAGCCAGAGTGCTTCCCCCCATGACACCAAGCCAGAGTGCTTCCCCCCATGACACCAAGCTAGAGTGCTTCCCCCCATGACACCAAGCCAGAGTGCTTCCCCCCATGACAACAAGCCAGAGTGCTTCCCCCCATGACACCAAGCCAGAGTTCTTCCCCCCATGACACCAAGCTAGAGTGCTTCCCCCCATGACACCAAGCCAGAGTGCTTCCCCCCATGACACCAAGCCAGAGTGCTTCCCCCCATGACACCAAGCCAGAGTGCTTCCCTCCATGACACCAAGCTAGAGTGCTTCCCCCCATGACACCAAGCCAGAGTGCTTCCCCCCATGACACCAAGCTAGAGTGCTTCCCCCCATGACACCAAGCCAGAGTGCTTCCCCCCATGACACCAAGCCAGAGTGCTTCCCCCCATGACACCAAGCCAGAGTGCTTCCCTCCATGACACCAAGCCAGAGTGCTTCCCTCCATGACACCAAGCCAGAGTGCTTCCCCCATGACACCAAGCCAGAGTGCTTCCCCCCATGACACCAAGCCAGAGTACTTCCCTCCATGACACCAAGCCAGAGTGCTTCCCCCATGACACAAGCCAGAGTGCTTCCCCCCATGACACCAAGCCAGAGTGCTTCCCTCCATGACACCAAGCCAGAGTGCTTCCCCCATGACACCAAGCCAGAGTGCTTCCCCTATGACACCAAGCCAGAGTGCTTCCCCCCATGACACCAAGCCAGAGTG
The DNA here is from genome assembly GCA_039000515.1 of Timema cristinae. Classification (NCBI taxonomy): domain Eukaryota; kingdom Metazoa; phylum Arthropoda; class Insecta; order Phasmatodea; family Timematidae; genus Timema; species Timema cristinae. The sequence continues at coordinate 3,903,355 of JBCFYV010000001.1, forward strand.
CTTCCCCCCATGACACCAAGCTAGAGTGCTTCCCCCCATGACACCAAGCCAGAGTGCTTCCCCCCATGACACCAAGCCAGAGTGCTTCCCCCCATGACACCAAGCCAGAGTGTTTCCCCCCCATGACACCAAGCCAGAGTGCTTCCCCCATGACACCAAGCCAGAGTGCTTCCCCCCATGACACCAAGCCAGAGTGCTTCCCCCCATGACACCAAGCCAGAGTACTTCCCTCCATGACACCAAGCCAGAGTGCTTCCCTCCATGACACCAAGCCAGAGTGCTTCCCCCATGACACCAAGCCAGAGTGCTTCCCCCATGACACCAAGCCAGATTACTTCCCCCCATGACACCAAGCTAGAGTGTTTCCCCCCCATGACACCAAGCCAGAGTGCTTCCCCCCATGACACCAAGCCAGAGTGCTTCCCCCCATGACACCAAGCCAGAGTGCTTCCCCCCATGACACCAAGCCAGATCACTGTCGGAATTGCAAAGCCTCATTTTCAGTCGCAGGAGACATTCCTTATACCGACATTAGAATGGCTTGACTGGGACGATGTTTAGGTAGTTCCAAGTTTCCCGGCATAGGGTTATCAAAGGAAAGTTCCGAAAGATGTTACCTAGTTTTAAAAAAGTAATTATATTGACTAATTATTATAAATATAATTTATTACATATAAATTGATACATTTCTCACAGAGAAAAATCAACGTCAATCACTTTTATCAAATACTGACTGGCCTTGGAAAGTGGATTTTTTTTTATAGACATGACTGGCGATATGACTTAAATCAAATTTGGTTCAACATGCAAATGTAGATTCATGTTCTATTTGCGTATGTCAAGTCATTCAGGGCAAAACTAATGCTACTTGAAGAACAGGTGGACGTACTTTGGCCCGCAAAAATGTGTAAAATATATTATGTGGTCCACATAGAAAAATGTTTGGAGACCAGAGGAACCCAAGATTTTTAAACCGAAGGAGTCCTTGCACCGGAAAAAAACACTCGCCGGAACCATCATAGTACTTATTAAACTAATATTATGAACATTCGATGAAGAAAGTTAAATTATGCAAGCAGAAAAATACTAAACAAATGTAAAATCTCACATGTTCTAGCTTCGCCTCTGGAAAATGTCCTTTATTCAGATTTGAAAAAATTGACAATCTTAAATACTGATGCTATTTCATATTGTGAAAAACAAAGAATATTATAAAATTGCCTTACGAAGCCAGAGGTAAATGCCCTGCCGGAATTTGAATCAAAACGCCTTGCCAATGGCAAACCAGATAAGCTTCAAGCCTACACCGCGTTCCCACAGATGCGAGTTGAGTAGGCCTATACCACTGATATAACTAACTATTTAATAATATTGTTAATACTATAAATGGGATGGATCAGCCAATAATTTATGAATAAGAAGCCTTTAAACTTCCTTAGGCTTAAGATCATTGCCGAATATAAATTAATAAAAGTCGAGATAATGCATGGAGTAACCTTAATATTTTCTTGACTTTGTAAGAATTAAAAATATTGTTTGAGCACAGCGAGGCTATTTTGAATGCGCTATCAATAGTATATGCTATCTTTAAATATACTAAAACTCAACATAGGAAATGATTGTACTACACCTGTTCAGAATTATATGGATATAAAAACTTAATTTATTCAATCAAAAATGAAATAACCATTCTGATATTAAAAGAGTTAAACATATACATGGCAAGAAACCAAAAACCAAGGCTATCAAACCCAAAATAGCGCTTCTTACTAAAAAAAAAAAAAAAAATATGAGATTACGCAAAATTTTTATTTGTAAAATGGTTAATATTAGTTAAAATGAGTAGTTTATATCAAAAAGTATCCGTTATACTCAAAACCAACCTCCATAAACTAATACAAAATGCTCCTCCTTGATACAACAATCACACGAAACGAGGGGTTAATATTGTATTATTGGGAGAAAGTGATTTAAAATAATGATGTGGGGTGTTAATATTATTCTTATTTGAAATAGATGACCCAATTTAACTAATAATATGTTAATTTTATAAAGTTTCGACTTGTAGTAATCCATTCAAACGCTAAGGGATGTGTATCTTTTAGAATTTACTCAGTCCCAGTGGGCAATTTATCTCAAACCATAATCTCACTAATATTCTTAATACCTTGGCATTCTTTCTTTCGATTTGTTTCAAAATAATTTTTAATCCAGTTAACTGGAAATAATCTCTTACACTAAAGCATGCCCTTAATAAACGTAAAGTGCTAGATTTGTGTAAGTTTGTTTTGCGAAAGGTCTCTTTTGGAGTCATACGTGCCAGTAGTAATAGCCAGGGTATGTCCAGTCGACCGGAAATGAGAATATGGGAGGGGGTAGTTATGTTAAAGGTATTTAAATAATGTCTTACGTAGAGTAGGTGATGTATGACAGTGACGTCACCGAATATAATAATTCAAATCTGATTTATTCATGTCAGAATCAGACAACATACTCTTATGACGTCACATATTTATGACAAATAAAATACTAAACAATATGTTAGTCAAAATATACTCGCATTAGTCAGGGACGAATATAATAACTCATTCAAACCTGATTTATTCAATTAATAGACGTTTTACTCTTGTGACGTCACTGTCATACGTCACCTACTCTAAGTAAGACATTGTTTAAATACCTCTAACATAGTTAACCGCTCCCATATTCTCATTTCAGGTAGACTGAACATACCCTGGCTATTACTACTCGCGCTGATAGTTAAATGATTAACAAAGTGAGATTACTTTATTTTACTTTGTGTTGGTAAGTCTGTTCTAACTTGGCATTGCCCTCTTAGATTGTTTAAGTACATGTGAGTCAAGGATAGATTATTAACTACATAACAGTGTTGATTAAAACCTGTTATATTGTTTGTTTAATTAACACACTCTTCCCTGGCGAATACTGTATTGTCCTTTCACAACTGCTCATAAGGCAGTAAAGAAAAAGATAGCCAGACATCAGTACTAGTTTAACTAGAGAGAGAGTGTCCAACTATCTCCTGTGACCAGACATCCCAGTGCGAGAGGTTGGTTAGAGCATGTTCCTGGCTGTTGGTGTAGCTCAACCCTGACCTGCCTCACGAAATAACAAAGGCTCTCGAAACAAAACACAATGGTAAGTAGTACAGCTGAGGGACACACTACAAAAGGTTCCTCCGAATTTATCACCAGCCCCCTAAAAGCTGTCCTGCGAGCTTGGACAAACCCTGTCTACTTTAACGACCTTCTTCTATTCACTATGGCAAGAGATGTATATGGGATGTAGGAAAAGTGAGAAAAGGGCATTATTTTTGTAGTTTTTATAGAAAAACTTTTTATTTTTGCAAATATGAATAAATATTTCTCCAGTAGAAACATAGTTTAGTTGGAATTTTTTTCCCACAGGTGATATAAACACAGGTTGAATATCTGTCGAGTGTGTGCTGAAATGTAATTACAGATTTTTCTCTTATTTAAAAAAGTTTCCTATCTAACTCCGCTATGCTCATGACAGACATTCAACAACTGTTGATATAATCGTGTGAAGAAAATTAAACTATGTTTGTAATGAAGCAGTAATTTATTATTTTGGCCAAAACATGCTTTGCTATAAAAATTGCAAGAACATGGCCCCTTTCTCGCGTCAACTACAACCCCAACATTTTCTGATAAATCTCTCACAGTGGCAAATTGCGGACTATGTAGGTGGGAAGATCTGGATTGGGGAGGCAGCAATTGTAGACCAGAACATGTGTAAACACATCACATAATGTATTGGTGAGGAGAGGAAGGGAGGGAGGAAAACATTTGTTGGCAAATACTTATTTCAAACTAATGACAATAATTATTTTAGATGAAACCTTTAGGTAAACCTTTCAGATGATTGGCAAATACATTCCTTTCCTTGGGATTCAAAGTATTGATAATAATATTGATGTTATAACATATTTAAACCACCATATAAGACCAAACATTAGTAACACATTCGACCACCAAGCACTGTAATCGGTACTAGAGTGTGGGAATGGAACTTGAAATATGTTTCTGTTGTATTGAAAATAATTTGATAATGTTTCTGGTATTAACGCATCTAGGATAAACTTAATTTTGGGCTATCTTGATTGCATTTGTCCCATTTAAGGAAAGTGTTCCATCACATATCTATCTATACCTCAGCCCCACATCGGTGGGCTCGCGGGTTAAGGCAGCAAACGTGTTTTCAGGGAATGGGAGGTCACGCTTTTAAACCCATTCAGGTGTACTAAGATGTTTTTAGCTAAGTTAATGTTACAATAAACCTTAAAATGTGGGTACATTTCTTCTAAAATTGTACCTTACTCATTTGAACCCTTTTACCATAAATATGTAGATATTATAAAGGGTCAGTAAGTTCGATACAGTTATCCTTTCCCCACGCTTGTAACAATTGTTTATAAGTGTCTCAACTTAGTATTTAAGAATAACGCTCTCAATTTATGCAGTATCAGTCGCTTCTCTTTTATAAAAGTTGACCTCGGTGGTCTTGGGGGGTAAAGTGCTTCCTCACGACCCGATGTTCGTCGGTTAAAACCCAGCCGGGGTCAAAGAATTTGTCCTGGATTGATATAAATCCGTAGCACAACTTTCTTCGGAGTGGAAGCAGAGCCGTCTGTCCCATGAATCAATTGTGGTGTGTAAAATAGTCCTGTAAGATATGTGAACACAACTTCCTCGGTAGGTTCTTTCGCACTCGCTCATAGAAGTTACATTGTTTTGATATAAACAGTGGTTCAGAAAGTGGACGGTATATACTTCAAATAAATGAACAAAATGAAATACAATATAAGACGGAGATATTGATAGGTTAGTATGACTCGGTGGGGACCTGAAAGAAGGATCATTCTGATTGGTTCAAGTGATCAAAACTATCGCCAATATGGTGGAGGAAAGTATCTGCTGAGTGATGGAGGCTGTGAATTGTCTGACGTGCGGTACCGTGGTTCGTGATCAGTCAGGTCCACCTCTGCGCCCATTCAGGAGACAGCCGTACCACCACCATTGGTCGTGTACTCGTGTAGGAATTATTTAGTTGCGTTGAGTGATCGGGTGACCCGGATACTTGTACGTCTAATAGGACCTAGGGTTATTAAAAAAAGTATCGGCACTTTAATAATATAATATTTTCCTGGCGGTGACCTGCGGTCTAGGGGTAAGGTGTCAGACTTTTGTGTTGGGTGTCCGGGTTCAATCCTCGGTCCCGGACAGTTTTATCTGAATGCCAAACTCTTCCTTCACCTCTGACAAGACGTGTATTAATCACAACTTGTGAATGTGGGGAATGCCAGGCCTCCACCGTGGTTCGGATTCCACGTTAAACTGTAGGTCTTCCATTTCGTCTCAAAATCACCTTACCATTACACATTAGCGTAAATGCGTATAGCCCGAACGGGTAGTAAGACGTGGTGCTAATGATAATAATAATGATATTTTCCTTTCGATACTAGTATTTGTTTTACTCTACTATTTTTCCGATATTTTTACTGATATTAGTACTTACACTCCGGGATGGGACTGGTATTGAAAGAAACAACTTTTTGCTATTTTCGCTCATGCTGGGGTTATATGTTTACTAAGGTGGACTCTGGAGGAAGAACAAACGTCACTGATTCTCATTTCTCACTCATTTTCTGCATGGCAATTAAGACAACTATAGCATTCAATCTCTTTTAGCTCATCATAATTCATAGATGTTCTTACACCTTTGTTATGAATAAAACTGATGCCTGACTGAGCGAGTGGTGACCAGTCTTACTACCCCTTCCTTTATCAATGAGCACGGTCATCACAAACTAAACAAAATAAGCTTTTCTAGAACTCAATGAACTCTATCAACTCAAGGATTCCCCAAGAAAATGAGACAGAAAAGCTTATATGGGTTGTTCAAGCAGATGAAGCAGGGCAGGGCATCCTTAAATTGTGTCATAGTTGATAATCTATCATGATAGAGTATGTAAACAACGAATGTAGTTAAAAAATAGAAACTTCCAGAAGTGAATTAGGGGTATAAGAAACAACAACACTATTCCAGAATAACATTTAGATACCAATACCTACTGTTGTCGATACCACATCCCTAGTCGGACCCACATGGCTCCTTGCTCCTTCCAGCTCTGTAACTATCTATGTCCCATAAGAGTTCATCCTTTCCTAAAATAAACCACTTTGAAACCAAACGTAAGGGTTGACGTATGGCTGGTCCACCCCCAAGCTCCCCAATCCCCTCCAATGTGGGTGTCACAGGAGGGTGACTATTTGATGTAAAGGTTTGTGCTGTTCAGTTTTAATATATTTATATATGTGGTGAAACTTTATAATTAAATATTAAATAATAAGCTCGAGATTTGAAGTGAGTTCTCGAGAATTTCTTGAAATCCTCCATCATCACTTAGTCACTGGGATAGGAAGCCGAGACCTCTAGTTTGTATTTCTTGCCAGCCTTAGCAATGGGTAAGATACCGACCAGGGTTTCTCAGACTCATGATCAGCCTTCTTAACCAATCAGCTAGAGATACAGGCGTGTGCCCTTATATTCAATAGAACTACTTCCACCCCCACCATTCTAGAACTCTCCGAGGCGGAACGGATCGTTAGACTAGCCTGATGGTGGGGTCAGAGGACAAACATTGTAGTCCCGGTAGCTAATAACCCTCCGTCACGACACCACAAGGTGGACAAGTGGCATACTCTCCCACTTAATTTTAGAACGGATACCAGCGTGAAATTCACATTATAAAAAGTCAGTCAGCTCCCAAGTGTATTTAAAAGTTGCATTTTCTGCACGTTAAATAGTGTTTATTCTAAGCCCTGAATTTCAACTCAACATATCGAATGGGGTTCTGTTCCCATAAATTATGTTGTGGTTATTTTTCCAAGAAAACATTGGAGTCGCTTACTACAGCTTCGCCTTATAAATTAAAATACCCTAGGTTAGTTAGGTTAAGTCAATTGATCTATATTTTGTAGTGTTGGCCATGAGAACAAAGGTGTCTGTCTCTTTTTGTATGGTTTAGCAGTGACGTGGGGGTCGGATTTCGAATTGTGACTGAGTAATCCAAGACAGCTTTTCATAAATTATATCTCACTATTATTTCACATTAAACTCTTTAAACTAAACAAATATCCCAGACTTTTAGAAACAAGTGAATACAACTCTCTCGTAACAATACTAATTGCTCAGAAAACTAGTACGGGAAACAATGATTATTTAATTTATTTTCAAAAGATTATCACTCTCTCTCGCTTAACCCCTTGGTAAAAACTCTAATTAAATGTCGACGTTTCATGACTCCACAAAACAGAAAAAGTTGTTTTTTTCACTACCGTCTGTCTGTCTGTCTGTCTGTCCTTCGGTATCTTTAACTAGAGCTGAAACCATCATACTGATTGGGCTAAGACTTAGTATCTAGGTTTTTCATAAGGTTACATGCAATGAGGGGTTTTCTGAATTAGGTACCTAACCTTAAAATTAAGGGCAGTTTCTGAAGGGCGAAAAGAGAGTAGATCGATTTTCTCAAAATACATTGCATTTTGATCAAATTTTGTATCTAGACAATGTTTAACATGTTATTAAATACAAAAATATTTACTTTGGAATATATTATTATAACATCAATAGTTTTTGAGCTATAAGAATATATTATATTTTTTTACTAAATTATTTGAAAATGAGATTGGTTGTTATGTTCTTTGGTTGATCGAGATATTCCTCTTTTCTTAATGTTTCTGTAACAGTGTATATCTTTTGGTGGAATGTTATGCAATGAATAATATTATTTTTAACAAATCTGATGAGTTTTTAGAAAAGGTTTCTATCAATTTATATTAATAAAATGAAGCCTCTGTGTACTTGTGACTGTCATGAGAATTGAAAGATATCTACCACAGTGCACTTCAAATCATTAATTTTAAAATTTTGATTTGATATTTAAATTAATTTAAAACTGGGTAGGAAGAAATAAAATGAAGAGATTTTAATAAAAAATAAAAGAGTGTTCAGGGTTAACCAAGTAATTCGGGCAACGCCTGGTATTTTTTCCAGTTTTAAGATAAAAGAGAAAGTATGTGTGGTGCACCGTCCCATTTTTTTTAAAGGAATTTTTCCAAAATTTACTATTGCAATTAAAATGTAAAATTCAAATATATTTAGTATAGATCTCTTAATAGCGTTCAAAATATTGCTATCTTTAGTTTTCATATTTAAATGCCACTTGGAAAACATAAGCGTTTTTTTTTAATTTAAATTAATTTTACTTTAAAACTTTAGACCAAAATATGGTATATTTGGTGAAATAACTAAAATAAAGTACTTCTACTGAAAGGTAATATAATTTGGGACAGTTAATTTACTTTTATAGGAACAATTAATCAAATAAAAATTAATTAATTTATGAAATACGCAAACCGTAAACCCAGATTATTATGTAAATATGCTATTACAAACGTTACAATACCAGTAAATCCTAAAATTTAAAGCTAGCTCCTAACATTACCAATATTGAGTCATAATATTCTGAAATACCTAATAAAATGTTTACATTTTAATTTTATAACGGGTCTTTTTTAAGAGGTATATTTTTATGAACACAATTTTATGTTTGTTAAATTTGTTTCTGACCAGACAAAATCAGTCAGCGGGTTGTAGGCTGCCGAAATTTTAGTGGCGTGTTATTGGTCGTGCCCTCCAATCAGACTTTGTTCTGCATTCTCAATTAAAGTGTGAACCCAGCTTAAGTGTAGAAATGACATTGGCTATAAGTGACTTTATAAAATTATGTTCATACACTCATGTCATTGAAATACGTACTTAATTTTATTATACTAGAATGGTCTTAAAAATTAAATACTGAATAAAGAATGATTGACACCCGTGAAATAAATGTCAAGTTTATCTATTTTGTCGGTGGTGACAAGGTGAGGGTTCAAATCTCGATTAAATGAGGTTTCTATTACTTAAATAATTTCCCACTTTCCCTCCATGAAAATTAGGATACATTTAGTACATATTTTATTGTCCTCAACCTTATTAAATTATTGTGATTAATGGCGGGGTTTGCTAGACGTGGAATAGAAAAAAAACTGCCCCCCCTCCCCCCTTTTCCCGCTAGAATGTCGGAGAGTAAAGGTATGTATACACAACCCACACCGCCTTTTCTCAACATTTTCATATTCTTTATAGCTGAGTTCTAATTACATAATAGTAAGTTCTGTCTTCACTCTATGTCTTTAATCCTGGTCCAGCTACGGTTTTCGGATTCCAATATTCTTCCTTCATCTACAACATCTTAAGTTGGTAATGCTAGACTCCAACGGGTATAGTAAGAGAACCTGTCTTGTGTGCTATAACCCAATAAGGTGAAAAATAATATTCTAATATTTGTTTTCTTATTTTTACTGCATAGGTTTTCACCTATTTTATTAAAATTTAAGTTATTAGATAACTAAGAAGAAGAATGTTGTTGTTCAATAAGTTGTTACCCGCCTCTGTGACGTAGTTGGCTAACGCGCTTGTCGTGTTGAGCCGACTGCTGAGGACGAGGAGATCGAGGTTCGAATCTCGGTCGGGTGAATTGGGGGTGGTTTTTCCTAAATGGTTTTCCACTCTCCCTCCACACAAATGCGGGTTCACTTCCTTTAATTCAACCTTCCCAATTCTAATCCATTAGTGTAATTAGTACTTAAGCGTTTAAACCGAACGGGTAGTAAGATGCGGTGCTAAATAATAAATAATAATTTGTTGTATATAATATTGTTTATCTTGTACGTAATGTTGTAAACAATGACTACAGCGTCACACGTGTGAAAAAAATGTCTAGTTTTACCATGAAAACAAAGTCCGGAAGCTCCCGAACATTTATTTCCGGTGGTAGGTGGCCACACGGTCCGTACCGAGCGATGCTCTTTCGACAATTCATCCTCGCCGGTACAGCTCAATGAAGCCGGTCCTTAATTAACTTGAATGTATGGTTGAGTAAACCCTATTACTCCACCCTCATCTACAGGCCCACCTGCGGCCTACACATACAGTCGTAAAGAATACACTACCCTATGACCTTTCCTTCAATTAACAAACAACGCTCGAGTAACGAACTAATACATATTTCTTCACTGCGGCGTATTCAATCTAAACACCATAAAATAGCTGGCGGGGAATATTAACCGGAAAGATGGGGTTCGATTCCTGGTTGAATGAACTGATGGGTGGGGTGTTATACACACTCCTGTTTCGATACTCTTTCTAGACAAATGTTGGCATCTTTAATAATGTGTCTACCTGCCTCGTTGGCCGCATGGTTTAACGTGCGACTCTCATGTTAGATTAGATTGCCTAAAACGGGAAGATCGGGGTTCAATCTTAGGTCCCGGCACAGATTTATCTGATTGCCAAACCCTTCCCTCACCTCTGAAAAGACGTGTATTAATCACAACTTGTGAATGTGTGGAATGCCAGGCCTCCGCCGTGGTTCGGATTCCACGTTAAACTGTAGGTCCTCCATTTCATCTCACAATCACCCTACCATTACATATTAGCGACAGTGCGTATAACCCGAACGGTTAGTAAGATGAGGTGCTAATTATATATATTGTTTTCCACTCTTCCTCTACGCAAATTCTGGTACACTTCCTGTAAATTCATCCTTCATCATCCCTAACTTATTAGTGAAATTAGAACATAAGCGTAATATAATCTAAATAGGTAATAAGACGTGTTGATAAGAAAAGGGGTAAATTCTTGGCCGGTAGCTTGTCGGGACTTTCTGTGCACACGAATTGCGGGGTGAAAATGGAGGCTAGGTTAGGTTATGTTAGATTAGGTTAAGCTATGTTAGGTCAGGGGTTAGGAGTTGAATGGAATTACAATTTGTCTCTAATCTCATGTGCATTGGATGACAAATATAATTTATTCCACAATTCAAGTGCACCAGTATATCTCCCACACTTTTACCATACCCCAATTTTAAATACTTAGATAGTAATAATAATAATAATAATAATAATAATCCCATGATCCAGTATTTCATGATATGTTGTTGACTGGAGACGCTCAGCGCTCTCGATCACAGTAGGAGTCTATCTAGTGTTGGTAAGTCCTTTAGAAGCTCCGTAATGATCTCGTCACCACACGGAAGTTCCCATTCATCGAGGGTTGATGGACGGATCTCATCTCACACGTCAATATACACCACATTCCGTATTCATCTCTTGCCTTCCTCTCTGAGCACACACACACACACATGATACATATTCATCGACTTCAACGTGTCCACAACTTACATTATTATGCAGTTATTATCGCTGAACATAACCGACTAGCTGTTTGGTATTGGCTAAGCTTCAATCAAACACAAGGTAGAACGTTGTGGTAAAATGGGAAACATTATCTTAGGTTTTTTACTCGCCATTTAACCAATTCACTCCCTCTCTACCCCACCAATCGACCAAGAGACGTACCAAGCACACCCACCCACGACAAGATATGAATTCTGACTGGTGAGCTATAGAAAGCTTGGTCTGCACTGGAACAAGGAACCACGTCATAGCCTTTCTATAAAGTTCGAGAAGGATGAGATGAAATCATATCTGGACCAAGATTATTTCAAATTAACTGTTTGTAGTACGTGACCACATTCTGAATAGAGTTACCACCAGATAGTAGACATTTTTTTAATGGATTTAAACTTCCGGTACGAGCATAGCCATGACAGTTCCGATACCCTCCAAAAAAGAATCTTCCATAATTTTTTTTATGTCTGCTTAAATGTCCAAGTCACCTCCAAGTTTTGATCCAAGTGTACTTGGATCTTGTCAACGCGTCCTGCCCTGATCTGGTTGCATCCAAGTACAGATGTGACATAAAAACAGCCCTGAAGTTTGGGTAACTTATTCCTGTCAGGAGGCAGTAAATATATCACCTCTTAAAAGCCCTGCTCTCCTGTCAGGAGACAGTAAATATATCACCTCTTAAAAGCCCTGCTCTCCAGTCATGAGACAGTAAATATATCACCTCTTAAAAGCCCTGCTCTCCAGTCATGAGACAGTAAATATATCACTCTTAAAAGCCCTGCTCTCCAGTCATGAGACAGTAAATATATCACCTCTTAAAAGCCCTGCTCTCCAGTCATGAGACAGTAAATATATCACCTCTTAAAAGCCCTGCTCTCCAGTAAGGAGGCAGTAAATATATTCACCTCTTGCAAGCCATGCTCTCCTGTCAGGAGACAGTAAATATATCACCTCTTGCAAGCCCTGCTCTCCAGTAAGGAGGCAGTAAATATATCACCCTTGCAAGCCATGCTCTCCTGTCAGGAGGCAGTAAATATATCACCTCTTGCCCACCCTGCTCTCCTGTCAGGAGACAGTAAATATATCACCTCTTAAAAGCCCTGCTCTCCAGTCATGAGACAGTAAATATATCACCTCTTAAAAGCCCTGCTCTCCAGTCATGAGACAGTAAATATATCACCTCTTAAAGCCCTGCTCTCCAGTCATGAGACAGTAAATATATCACCTCTTAAAAGCCTGCTCTCCAGTAAGGAGGCAGTAAATATATCACCTCTTGCAAGCCATGCTCTCCTGTCAGGAGACAGTAAATATATCACCTCTTGCAAGCCCTGCTCTCCAGTAAGGAGGCAGTAAATATATCACCTCTTGCAAGCCATGCTCTCCTGTCAGGAGGCAGTAAATATATCACCTCTTGCCCACCCTGCTCTCCTGTCAGGAGACAGTAAATATATCACCTCTTGCAAGCCATGCTCTCCAGTAAGGAGGCAGTAAATATATCACCTCTTGCAAGCCCTGCTCTCCTGGTAGCGCCGATTGAGTCAGTTCAACGAACGCGTCGATACTTGTTGAATGAATAAACGTTAGGTAGATCAGAAAGGGTGAATGAAGGGTGTGAGGAAAGGACCGGGGGACTAATTTATTTAAGTGAAAAGAATCAACAAGGATGGAACAAGGTATAATCAGTGGCGGCTCATGGTCTCACCATGGCAATGTCCAAGTTAGGCCTAGTTAAAGTACCGGGTTACTTAATTTAGATTAACAAACCTGTATGATGATTGGGTTAAGTTTAAAGTTGCAAAGTATAGTTTAGTTGCTAGAATAAAATATGATAAAATTTACATCAACATTTACACTTTACCACAATGATTGGCTGTGCAATAAAAAAATTCCAACATATTTTAAACTATGATAATACGTCATATCGGCAGACAGCTGATGCAAGACAAACATGGTAAACTATCACTACTTTCATAATTAGCTTAATTTACACTATTAAAAAACTTAAACTACTATATTACAATGTTAGACCGGAATCAAATTGAAAGTTATAACACCATAATAATGTATACCACAATTTGTATTTTAAGACTATACAAATCTGAGAGCTAGAAAAATTACTTGATCTACTTTTATTCATTAATACGTCAAGACATAGGAATTGCAGCTGACTTAATACATATAGTTAATATATTTTATAGATGAACACTAATTATAAATGTTAGCCATATGAACCAGAAAAAATATGTTGGTATTTTCTAAATGGTTCTTAAAATCACCGTAAAATGTCGACTACTTTTATAAATATGTTTGTGCTAAAAATGTTCTATTTTTTTAAATATAAAGTTTTCAAGATGAGAACATGCAAAATCATTATTTTATTTTTAATATTTACATTTTATGGCAAAAGTTACAAGAATATGAGCTGACGATCCATTGGAAGTGATTACAAGAACTGAGTGAGACTACTCAAGGTCACCAATGATTCCCCTACTTCTTGTAAAATGGCATAGTCCAAACTGTGATCTAGGCCCTGTTCCACAAAGGTACGAGTCCTGTCATGACAGCTAATTCAGTTGTTTTTATTTGGCAATGACAAGTATTTATTTCACCGAGCTAGACGAGTCAAGCGACAAGGTACTAGTGAGCTACGGTAAACGAAACGTATTTTGGACCTGTGCTGCAATCGCATCCTTATCGATATTTTCTCACCTGCTCTTCTTAGGACTTGTCTCCTGTATAACCGTCCACCTGATCTTCTCGAGGTTTACTTTTGAATCCACTAGTTATAAATTCTGATAATAATTCTAACATTCTATTTCATAAAAAACAAACACAGACTATAAAATTAAATAAATGGTATGACCCAGTCTTACATACTTTCCCATTGTATTATAGCTTGAAACAATATTTTCATAAAAGGGGTTTCAGTAAACTACTCTTAATTAGGGTTTCCTCAGAAAAATAAACATATATTTATCGTTACTCACAATAAACATTATTCATATATAATTTTTTTAAACATATATTTTTTTAACTCATCCCCCATTTAGCTACTCAGAGAGGAAATAAAAAGCAGAGCACAAAATATTATACTTTGAACTTCTTTTAGTTAGTTAACAGGTAAACTTTTACTAAACAAACTTTCCAAAGGCGCTATAGAAATGTGCCTCGAGAGCTGACTGAAGAACTTTCTTCTACTTTGCTGCAAGTTATAAATATTAAACTTATTTAAACTAATAATTTTATTGAATTTTTCTAAGAAGGGATTGTGCCTTGGTGCTCTTTAAATGAAACGCCACTAGGTTTAGAATATTGCAATCGTCAAAAAAAAAAAAAAAAAAAAAAAAAAATCATACTCAAGATGTTGATGAATCTCAACGTTTCATGAGCCCTCCGAACACTAATAAGTGGATTTTGCAATTACATCTGTTTGTGTGTCTGTTTAACCCTTTAATTTATACCGCTCCAATAGATTAAAAAAGAGGGGGTGATCTCTAAAGGAAATAATTATATGAAAAATAAAAACATTTGCAGGTTAATAAAATATTGGAATTTTATTCAAGTAACAAACAGTATTAAAACAACAAGTTGTATGGCCTTACAAGTCTTACTGAAGTGTGTTTAAAAACAAATAAATCTTAGCAATTTATTACATGCGCAGTAGGTTTCATAATTTAAAGAAAATAAACTTGTCTAGAAGAGACCAATGAAATAAACAAAATAGTTGCTATTATTTAAAGAAACTTTTTTAAATATATACAAGCTTCTAATTCACCACAGTGAATTAAGGTCAAATAAAATCAAAAGGATCAAAAGTTTAAATTACTAAATATTGCAAAAATTACAAGGAGCTTATAGAGCCTCTTTTAAATGGTTCACAAAACGTCAGATTCACACCAGTGAATAAAGACAAAACAGTCCTCAACAGTACTTCTCGTGGAAGTGGCCAAAGTAATAGTCCATGAGCGTGTCTGTGTTCCCTCGTTATATAGGTCTAGTTGAAAGGGAGAGAAGATGGGGTTTCTCCTTTACAATTACGTCATCTGCAAACATCTGATGGAAAGTCCTCGCTGTGTCGGTCATGTAGGCCAGTTTGTTGTCTTGAACATCTACCACTGCTTGTTTAGGTCAGGTACACCAACCCAGGTGTACAACATATGAGTGGTCTACTATTAAGTACCGTACTTGCCAATAAGAGCATTGCTGGCTTTCTTCGTCGGAACACCAGGAAGCTACACAATTGTCTCATGTTTTGGACTTCTCTTCATTCTAGCATTCGTGATGAGCAGGCTGGACTTATACGTTGCTCTATACCAGGCAGATATACGCGTGAGCAGAGACCTATATATGACATAGTAAGATCGTGATGTTTAATAATACTGGATATCTTTGAATATTGTCCTGTTTAGGGGTGGGAAGTAACATTGACATATTAGCAGTCCAAGCTAATTTTACAAATTAAGATAAGTTTAATAAAAGGCGAAACGAGAAAAATTGATATTTTAAAAATTGGCTCCAACAATTTTGATTAAAATTCGTATCTAGTTGTTGATTGAGATTTTAAATAAAATGGCTATTTTCATTTTCCTATGAAAATGAATTTAGGGTACCTTACAGAATTGTAAATTTCCGTATCTCTGCAAATATTTTAGAGAGTAAATAGCTTAATATTGCAAAATTGTAGTACTAATAAAAATAAAAAACTTATTTGAAATGTATATTGATATAACCAATAGTTTCTGAAATATTGGCAAATATATTAATACAATTTTGTAGGCTTTAGTTGTACAGAAATACTAAAGTTTTAACGTAATAATTTTTACTTTCTCATTATGTTAAGAGGTAGAGAAAGTATTGCTATCATAAAAAAAAATCAAACTCAATATTTTGATGAGTATCAACATTTAATGACCCCCCCCCCCCCCCCCGCCCCCCGAATTCAGAAAAAGTTTTTTAATTTCCGTCCATCTGTCTCTCTGTATGTACCTTCAACTAGAGCCTAAACTATTTTACTGACCGGGTTAAAACTTGGTATCTAGAGTGTTCATAGGATTGCCCTAAAGGATTTTTGGAATTGGATATCCAAACCTAAAATTAAGGGTAGTTTACTGAAGGGAAAAAAGAGAAAAAGTTGATTTTCTAAAAATAGGTTGAAACAATTTTGATTAAATTTCATTTCTAAACATTTCTAAATATTCCAAGGAAAATGGTTACGCTCAATATTTTGTAGAAATGAAAATAAGGGCTTCGGTCTGATGCGTAAATTATCTTTTTTATCCTGTCTCCGTAACTATTTGAGATATGAAATTACTTATTCCAAATATGTAAATATATTTATACTACAAATATTTTATTCGAAACATATTTTTATAAAACCCATAACTTTCAAGTTATATGCAAAAAAATTTACATATAACTTAACTTTTCGAACACAAAAGGTAAAGTATTGCGACCGTGAAAAAATATAACCTGAAATGTTGATGGATGGTGACGTTTCATGACCCCCCGAACCCTAAAAAGCGGTCTTTGCAATTCCATCTGTGTGTCTGTTTGGACTTAAAATTAAGAGTAGTTTAGTAAAGGGCAAAAAGAGAAAAAAAAGTATGTTCTTAAAATCGGCTCTAATGATTTTGATTAAAATACGTATCTAGACGTGTATTAAGATTATAAATAAACTGGTAGTTTTCATTTTCTCATGAAAATGACTTTTAGGGTACTTTACAGAATCTTAAATTTCCATATCTCAGCAACTATTTGAGATAATAAGTAACTTAACATTGCAAAATTGGAGTACTATTAAAAATTTTATAAAACTTTTATATGAAATATTTTTATAAATCCAACAGTTTCTGAAATATTGGCAAACATATTAATACAGTTTTGTGAGCTTTAGTTGTACAGAAATACTAAAGTCTTAACGCAATAATTCATCAATGCCATAAAGTCATTAAATACAAGAAGTATCTCAAAATTTGTTATTTTTCCTTAAATCTCTTAGAAGAAATGTTTGTACAACAATTATCTCTATCCATTTTAGACTCAAGTCAATATTTACATATTTTTTTACTGGCAAAAATTTATAAATGAGGAATTTAAAAGCAATACTATGACATGAAGATGTGCAACACCTAATAAAATGTTGAAAATTTTAACCGGAAGAAGAAATTTTAATACGAAGTGTTGACCCTTGTGGACCCTATATTGATCTTTTTTATCGGTCCAAACATACAGCTGAGGACATTCTTGAAAAATAAAATTATAAAATTTAAAACCGTGACTCAAAAAATGTTTTACACAAGTATAGTGCAATTTATCCTTGGGTTTGCTAGAGTATATTATTTCGTTTCACATATATTACGAGTTTTGAATAAATATCTTAATTTTCAAACAATAGAGCGAGAAAGTCCGTTAGGCCGCTTCATACTGCGTGACCACCACTACAGGTCTTAATTCTCTTTTAACGATGTGTATCTGTACTAAAATTGATGATCATTCGATATTTTTGGGATATGTAAACATGAGAGACAACAAATCAAATGTGTCTTAGCTAAAATATCTGCCATGTTTTTTAAACAAGTTTGGAGTAAATGTGACGTGTGAGTCACAGTTGTGGCTGAATATCGGTAGCACTGAGCTATCCTCTAGCTCCGTGACAAGAGCCAAAGTTCCGGGATTCTTATCGATCAAAATGGCTCGTCAAACCAAAATTAATAGCGTAACAGTTTATAAACTAAAATATGTCAATTCCTTCCTCCTGGTGCATTCTACCTCACATGTACTTGACGTTTTAGACCACGTGATCACCGATACTCCTGGGGTGGTGTAGCCCCATAGTGTCCGATATTTTACTTATCACCGCGACTTACTACACATATATAATAACTTTAACTAGGGTAAGGATGAAGAAGGTACCCGCAACTGCATAGATGAGGAGTAGGAAACCAACCTACAGTGTTTCAAACCATGTTCGACGCAAATATACGGTGATTATAATCAGACCATGGATTTCAAATCGGGGCCGATGGTTAGTCTCATTATAGATTACTCTAGAATAATTAATTGCAAGGTAACCGGGTGGTCTAGGGGTACGGTGTTGGACTTCTATGCTGAGGGTCCGGGGTTCAATCCTCGGTCCCGACACAGATTTATCTGATTGTCAAACCCTTCCTTCACCTCTGACAAGACGTGAATTAATCACAACTTATGAATGCGTGGAATACCAGGCCTTCCCCGTGGTTCGGATCCCACGTTAAACTGTAGGTCCATTTCATCTCACAATCACTCTACCATTACACATTAGTGTAAGTGTGTATAACCCGAATGGGCAGTAAGACGCGGTGCTAATAATAATAATAATAATAATAATGAAATAACTATCACTTGATCTGTATGCCAGTTGCGGACTTTAGTGTGAGAACTATTGTATCTAAGTTTTCCATTCATTTGATCGCCATAGCTCACACAAACAATAGGGTTAATGTGATTATTCAATGCGAGAACTACTTCACCATGTCGACGATGTTATTACTGCGTGATATTAGAAAAGCGTGTTATTTCTAGCCAAGTTAGCTTCGTTGCGAAATAAGTCAATATTCACTTCCTCCTACCTTTGTGGAGGAGACTATGACAAGAATTAACATCCTCACATTTTCCTCGAACTATTATTACGTCACGTTGACCTCGTGGTTCTTGGGGTAAAGTGTTATGTTCGTGGGTTCTATCCCAGCCATACTTGGTGGATCTTCCCTGAGCGACACAACTTCCTTGTTAGACATGTCGATGATGGAGAACTATATTTCTATGTATCGTCTTACGTCCATTTGTGTTAGACCATGACTGAGTCTGTTTCTATATCTTGGCTCTATGTTTTACCCATTCGGTTTTTTTGACTTGCATTCAACCACTTACCAGGGATAGTCACGTGTTTATACTAATAGAGTGCAGGTGTGAAAGTTTGAATGTTGGAAGATATATATATCCAAATATTCATTCATGGAAACAACACACCACCGAGATTCAAAAATATCAGCCTTTCGTCAGCAGTTAGCCGGACAAGATGAGACTGACGCCTGTATTATGATGATCACTGGATTGGGTATTTATTAGTAGTGGATTACATGAAAATAAGATCATGGGTCTCCAACAATCGAACAACTAAACACTCAAAATAAAATTCTGCCGTTTGATAAATATTAAATATACGACTTTAAGAATCAAATACAAGAACAACAATATGTTCTCGCTCCACGTATTGGTACTTGTCGGGACTACATTCAGTAAACTAATGAGGTAAGGATGAGGAGAGAGGAGTTTATAGCTCATATATCCTGATATTTGTGAGAGAATAATGTAAAATAAACCTCAGTACACCTGGCCATGAATTTTATCTCCGCCACAGGCAAACCATACTAGTTGAGCTTTACATTCAAAACACGTTCCCGCTTGTTCAAATATAAGCAAAGCTAGTTATATTCTCAATATGTGATAGTTTAGATATTTTTAAAAAAATCTCTCTAATTTAGAAAGGCCGGCCTCGGTGGGCACGTGGGCTTAGACGTCAACCTTTGACGGTCTGTTGTGATAGGAAGGTAGGGATTTGAATAATGTTAAGGTGTACAGAGGTTATGTTATCTTATGGTTTCCCGCCCTCTATGTTATTTGTGTAAATATCTGGGTCTCCCAGGATGATAAGAAGCTTAGCACCAATAGAAGAATAGAAGAAACAAACCTAACGACTGTAAAGTTTTACAAGACACTCGACCAACCTAATGTAGCGTACGTGCTTACGTGGAGATTTCAAAGCTATTTGCAAAGCGGGTTGCATCTTAACTTGACGGACCTAAAAAGTACTATCACACTTAGACGTCAATGTACAAAATAGAAAGCTAGGCTAGAAAAATGAGAGGTTTACCCTGGAAGGGCTCGTGTCTATGTGGTGATAACACTTTCCCTCTTCCTCTAACGAGTTTATACAGTCATTTTAAATATTTGCGCCTTTAAAAAGTCCATTCTTTTTAATTTTACCTTTTTATTATTTCCTATTCTAAATCGACGTTTGCCACATGAACTTTTTTAATCCACATCCTGGCAGGAAGACTCCTACAGGACATTTTCGTGATCAAGACAAATAGCCTAAGTTGTAGAGGATCTATAAAAAAAATAAGTTTACAAAAAAACTAATTAAAGGTAAAAATAATATTTTTGTGACACTTTAGGATAATATTTAAAATTATTTAAGAATTTATGGTTTTTGTTTCGATGTTATATTTTTAAAACTGAGTAAAACTTAAATTAATTGTCATGGGAAATCCTATATTTACCGGCCGTGACGTCACAGGTAGGACTAGGACCAGAAAAACCCTCTCGTAACTGAGCGAGTGCCCAACGGAGGGCATGGAATGGAGGGAGGAATGGTGGGGGTAGCTGCACCCTTTGAATGTCCACGGTAGGGCAGGAGAAGCGAGGCAATGGCTGTCCAGGTAAACACTCTCAGGGGATTTACCTCGTAAATCCCAAAATTTATTTTCGTCCCTTCCTCTTACCCGGTTCCACTCCTCCCTTTTACCACCCTCCCCCTTCTTATAACGGTTGCGTGTTTCATCCCTGGGGAATCCCCCTCACTCCCTAACTGCCCGGGAACCGAGCAAGAACAGAATAGATAAGGGAGCAAGAAAAAGAAACGACGCTACAACTTTTTGAATAGGAGTCGGAACTATAGAAGAAGAAAAAATCCAATTGCGAAAGTTGTGCTTCAGATTTTGGGCTTCATTGTAAAATAAAACAACTAAATTATATTTTTCTGTTTGGTTGGATTTGGTTTCCAAGATATATTTTTACTCTCTTTGATGCTCAAACAGTAACACGTCCAGCTTTTGAGTTAAAAGTGAAGGGTTTGACTCCGGAGAGTAGTTTAAAAATATATATTATTCGTTTTTAAATTGAATGCGATTTTCCCTTTCAAAGAGAAAAATTGACCTCCGGGAAACTTTTAATAGTTCTAAAGTTATCAGTTTATAGGCCATTTGCTTGTTTCAGTTAGTTCACAAAGTTAACGCCAAACATGGCTAGTAAATAATAATAATATATAATAAATATAATAACAATAGCTTTGAATGTACAAATTTCTCAATTATGTCGATGTTCCTTTGCCAATTAATAGCCTGGGTACTATTTCTTTGACTATAAAATACTTTATTTGTGTAATTAATATTTTACCCAAAATTGTTTAGTGTCTGTAGAGATAGAGTAATATGTTGTGTTAGACCTACAACTCAAATTGAAATTATGAAAATAAAAGAATCACTAAAATAATAATTACAAGATTTGATAATAAATTAATTCGAAACTATCTATACATATAATAAAACTATACATTTGTCTGTACATTTGATTTCATTCTGTCTGTTTGTTACCAGTAAACTCAAAAGTTTTCATCGGATCGAGATTGGATTACTTTTTAGGTTGCCCAGAGATCCGACTCCTAAACTATGGGAATCCTGTCATTGGGAACCAATAATCAATCATTTAAATAAAATAGTGTGTGCATTGGTTTGTTTGTATGTATGTGTGGCTGGTCGTTTCGTTGTTCAAATACGGCCCAACCACTGTATACTTTTAGGAGACATAGAAAGTTAAAATAAATTGTTTGGTGCACAACACAAACTTTCTCCCAATTTTATAGACATTTACTCAAAACTAGGAAGGTTTGTAAAGCAAAATATTAGGTCTATACAATGTTGTATAAACACTACTCCAAAGATCATAAATGAATAATATACACTGTTACTTACTCTATGGCATTAGGAACTAGGAACATTGATACAGAAAAATTAAGAAAAGAGAAATATCTTTGTCCACCAAAGGGTGCAAGAATAAAATTTATTTTCAAATACATAAATTAAAAAGTTTATATGTATGCTTATATCTCAGAAGTTATTGGTCTTATAAAAATATATTTCAAATAAAATATGTTTATCTTTAATAGTAATACAACTTTTCTAAAATAAGTTATTTCGTATCTCATCTAGTTGTGAAGAAATTATGAAAATTTAAGGTTTATCTCATGTGAAATGCCCTCAAATTCATTTTAATGAGAAAATTAGAATATCCATCTTGTTTATAATAATAAATAGAGTATATATATATATAAATTGTAATCAAAATAGTTAGAAACTATTTCAAGAAAATTGATTTTTCCCCCTCTATTTTCTTTCTTTAAACTACCCTTAAATTTAGGGTTGAATATCCAATTCCAAAAACACCTCTGAAAACACCCTATGAAAAGCCCAAATATCAAATTATAGCCAAATCGGTAAAATAGTTTTGGCTCCAGCCTAAGGTACAGAGAGAGACAGACAGACAACAGACATGTGAAAACACCTTTTTAGGTTTCAGGGGGTCATGAAACGTTGACATTTATCAAAAGATTTTAATTGAATTTTTTTATTCATTTTTTCACGATAGCAATACTTTCTCTCCTAGGTGTCGAGAGAAGATATAAATGACAGTAATGTAGTGAAATTAATCTAAATACCTCAATAATTCTAAATATTTGAAATTTACAATGGAGTTTGGTGAAATGGGGTATTTATACATTGTCAAATTGTAAGTAAAGATCAACTTTTCATGAACCCGTTTCGTTTAGTGTTAGAATAAGCTGCCGATGGCAGGAGGATCTGAGTTATACTCCCGGTCAGATGTGTCGAGAGTGTTTTTTCCTAAATGTCCTCCCCTCTACCTCCACGTGAAAGTGGTACACTATTTCTAAATTCAATCTTCCTCATCCATTGCTCATAACGTAGTAAATTTTTACACAATATGCAGATAATCTGAACAGGTAATAAGACATGGTGCTTAATTATTTTTTTAATTCTCATTGTAGAAGTTTGAAGTTTGTCAGGCAGGTCCAAGAGCCACCCCCAACACCCTGGAAAATATTTACTTTTAAAATTGATTACACCCACTTCATGACGGGGAGACCGGGGTTTGATCCCAGTTGAGTGTACTAAGGTTTTCCTCCCTTAAATTTTTTATCACTCTCTCTCCACACAAATTCGGGTACATTATCTGTAAATTTAACCTTCATCATCCCTAACACATTAGTGTAATTAGTACATGAGCGTATAATCCAAACGGGTAGTAAGATGCAATGCTAAAAAGTATCCTTATAGAACGTATTTACATTTGTTTACATATTTAAGTGCATTATTTAATCAAATCAAATACAATTTCTCTGAATATGACCTTGAACTAGAAGGATACTACTAAGAGAGGTACCCCTCATCGGAAGAACTAAGGAGCTAGTCTGAAGTGGCAGCTACAACAAAGTACCAACAAGTACACAAGTACCAACAAATATACCAACAAAGTTACCAACAAAGATACTAACAAAGATACCAACAAAGATACAACAAGATACCCACAAGTTACCAACAAAATACCAAAAGATACCAACAAGATACAACAAGTTACACAAAAGAGTATTCAAAGGATAACCGTTTGTATTATTTGTTCCAGAGGACATTCAGCAACGAGCGACGCATCACGCTCACCAACCTCGACTTCGACGCCAGCGGCGCCTATTCATGTGAGGTGTCAACGGAGACGCCTATATACACTAAGCCTTCCAACGATGAGGAACTAACAGTTATACGTGAGTACTTTAACCTGGTCCCTAATGGTCACAGGCAACAGTTAGTTCCCTAATGGTCACAGGCAACAAGTAGTTCCCTAATGGTCACAGGCAACAAGTAGTTCCCTAATGGTCACAGACAACAAGTAGTTCCCTAATGGTCACAGGCAACAAGTAGTTCCCTAATGGTCACAGGCAACAAGTAGTTCCCTAATGGTCACAGGCAACAAGTAGTTCCCTAATGGTCACAGGCAACAAGTAGTTCCCTAATGGTCACAGGCAACAAGTAGTTCCCTAATGGTCACAGGCAACAGTTAGTTCACTAATGGTCACAGGCAACAAGTAGTTCACTAATGGTCACTAGCAACAGTTAGTTCCCTAATGGTCACAGGCAACAAGTAGTTCACTAATGGTCACAGGCAACAGGTAGTTCGGAACATGTTAGTAGCAAGTTGGCTTGTGCTAATGGTCACTGGCAACAGGTAGTTCGGAGAATGTTAGTAGCATGTTGGTAGAAAGTTGGCTTGCTATCGGACATTAAAAAGCATCAAGGAGTTTGTGTGGACCTTATACGTGAAATAACAGTGGTCCGAATAAACACGGGGTTGGTATAACGCACTAGAATTATTGATCTTCCCCTTTTACAAAATCTTTTCGTTTTGTACTAGATTCTATTATTCAAACAGTCTAGAACGTTGATAAAACTTTTATATATTCCTGTTAAAATAAGTCCTTTTAGAAATGGTTCCTCGAGAATTACCATTCAATTTGGTTTTATGTTGTACAAACTATTTATTACGTGTAAACTAATTTTCTGCAGACCAAACAACTCTAACAAAGGACAAACATGTCTAGTTTTACTTCTATCTCATGAAACATATCCCTCTTAACGATTATTTTTTTGTATATTATCTTCAATATCTTATTTGGGAATAGCTTTTGTTCATGGGGAACATGTCAAGAATTATGTTTTGAGAACAGGGGCATTATTTAAGATTTACTTTACTAAGTCTTTTTATTTTTTATAATGACTTAATTGAAATGGAGTGAACACAGATTAACTTTGCAAAACAAGGATAATTTATTTATTATCGAAAATATTTGCGGAAATATGACCAAAATCGGAAATTTTCACTTGTGTCAAAGAACCTTAAAGTGATTTTCATGGGAAAACTAACATAGTCAATTCGTTTGTAAAGTTAAAAAATGCATATATACAAAATGTGATCAAAATGTGAAAAAGTGAATTTTGAGAAAATCGATTTGATTTCTTATTGTCCTTTGAAAGTAAATATTTAATCCTAAAGGCCCCTCAGGGGACCTTAAGAAAAACTCTGTATAAAAAGCTTCAGCCCAAGATACAGACAAATATAAACAGACGAAATCACACACACAAATAAAAACAGACGAAATCACACACACAAATATAAACACTTTTTCAGTTTCAAGATATCTTGAAACATCGGCATTTATTTAAATCTTGATTTAGATTTTTTTACAATCACAATACTTCTCTCTCCAAGGAGTTAAAATTTTAAAAATAACAAAGATTCAAAAATAATATAACACAAATGACTTATTGTTTTAACGGAATTCCTCCTAATTTACTCCCTACTTCTCGTATAAAATAATTAATTATTAATATTTGTACTATCCTGAAAAGATGTGTAATAGTTTGAATATAAAAATTAAGTCTAAAGCTGTAGCCAGGACCAACATTTAAACACAAGCCGGTAAAATTCAACGCAGGAAGGTTCAATAATCTAAAGGGAATGAGAGTCAAGACAAACGCTTAACAATCACAATGAAACAAGATTTTATCTTCACATCTCCCAGTAATATTTACTAGACTATACGGACTCTTTCAGAATCTAAAGATTGGAGTAGGAAAGACGAAACTAATAAATAATTCACTCTCCATCTGCTCGATAGTTTAATATCTCGTAAGTGGAGAAGAAGAGGATTGTAAATCAATGAGGAAATATCTGTGTGATTGAGAGAGGATGATATTTCTCGCACGCACACACGCGTCATGGATTGGTCTAATGAATGTAGCATTCACAAGTCAAGGATAGCCGGCCTACTGGTCGCCTTCAGTGGCTGAGATGCACAGTTGCGCGCGTATTACCCTCCTAGCTCCTCGCAAGCCTGACTCTCCGGGTGAGTTAGGCGGAAAGGCACCAGGCTATCTTGACAAAATGATACTGGCACATTCATTTCCTGCGCTTGCTAAAATGTCACTACGTTTTGTTTTTTTAAATTAACATTAATTATTATTATTCGTGTTTAGAGGCCCATCGACACACTGAGGTAATTAGGGCCTTAGCATTATATGGATACATAGTAAAATCTCCATAGGAGAGATACAGAATATTACACCTGTTTATATAAAAAGGTGAAGAGACAATATAAAAATACAATATAAAAGGAATAGATCTCAATATGAGAGAGAAAAAAAACATTTGAGACACTCCATAGGAGTACTCAAATGGGCTCAAGTACAATTGAGTGAAACACCTGCTAAAAAAAACCACAGGTGTATCACTCTAATGAAAAACAAAACAAACATATTAAAACAATATATTAATTAAAAAAAAAAAACTAACGTGTTAAAATAGTTATTTTATTAAAATCTATTAAAATGGATAAAACGATAAAACAAACACATTAAAGTATATTAAAATGTTAAAAAGGTCTCAATACGAGATAAAATCCAGATGAGCCACTTTATAAATTAACATTAAAATTTTAATTTTAATTTTACTTTTGTTTTATATTGGGAGATGTTTTCTTTCCTTTTTTCAACACCTTTCAAGTTATCTGAGTTTATCCTGCCTACCCTGACGTCTCGCTACTGGCTACAAGTAGTCAAGTGGCAGATTTGTAGCAAATATTGTTTTTTAAAACATCAGAGCAAAGTTATGAAGTCCAACACTTAATCTGCTACTGGACGCATACTCGACCACCATAGTATAAACTACTGATATTTCGTCATTGCCACAGTCCGTAGCCAAGAGTGTGAAGTTATTACTACTACATTGATATCGTATTACGGTAACAAAATCACCTCCAGTCGTATGATCAGCGTCAGCTCCTGACTACGGCCTTGATTTAAGTGCCTGCTAAGATTCATGACGAAACACGAAATATCCCCCTCACCCACACAAACACATACTCCATACCTCAGTTCATGCCATACCAGCAACGTCAGCCGCGACATATGATTACCGCTTACGTCAGGTTTTTTTTAATCGTCATTGATTCACTCACTCATGAGATAGCGTGATGGTATGTATCTTAGCCTGTTCCCTTAAAAATAAGGAGTATAAATAGAAGATCCGATGAGTACTTTTTGAGTTTATTGGCAACAAACAGACAATTGAATGTATATTCAGTTTTATTATATGTACCGATATCATTCTTAGGACTACTTAATCTATATCCTGGCAGGAAGACTCCTAATGGATATTTTCATGAATATGCTCAATTGTCTGAGTTTTAAACGATTCATACAAAAATTACTTCAAGATCAGAGAAACAATTTTCTAACAATGTAAGATTACTTTTATAATTATCTATGAATGTATGGTTTCCGTTTTAATGTTGTATTTTTTAAACTAGTCGAATGAAGCTTAGGTATATTAACATGAGAAATCCTATTCAGACTTGACTACGTCACAACTAGGCAGCCTCCTTAAACCAGATATTCAAGATTTAAGTTACTGTCTAAGAATAGTTTTTTGTTGTTGTTGCAAATACATTAAAGCAATGTCTTGCTATTCCCAACCTGAGATTGTCAAGGTGGTTGGTAATCAAGAGATGATAAAAATAAAAAGATATAATAAACATCAACTTTGTCTCAATTTATTTATATATTATTATTCATAAATTAATTATTATGTATTATATTAATCTGCCTTTGAAAAACATTCCAGCATCTTCGAGTCATTTTTTTTACTTTCTCACCTCAATAGCCACTCAAAACACATACATAAAATTTAAAATTAAATATTTGAAATGGGAGGAGTAAGTCATTGTCCCCACCCCGCTACCATATTTTCAAATCTGATAGAATAAAGCACTTCCTGTATGGTATAAAATTAAAATATATCGAAATACATATAAAAACGCAAGAAGAGAGAGAGAGATAGACCCATAACAGCCATAAAAGTTTAAATATAGGAAATTTCAAAACTGGTCTCCGGTAAATTGAGATGTGGGTCTATAAATAGACAAATCACTTTAGGTGTGGTACAACATTGAGATTTGGTACGCAGGTAGAGGTATTATTCCTGATAATCAATTGAGCCTTAAAATATGAAATTTGGAATTTGTAAAATTTTAGAGGGGGTATTCAACCTTTTTAAAATTAATTTAACAACTACTTCCCAGTGTGGTCTAGAACAAAATTCAGTAGAAAGTTAAAATATATCACTCAAAAATAACCATTAGGTTGTAGCAATATTAAATTTTAAAAGGGAACTCCAAGAAATAAGCGGGAGATGGGGTATTAAAAAAAAACCTTTAGGTAGGATGGAAATAAATTGCCAGTAATGTAGTAGAATTACTCCAAATAACAAAATAATTTTAGATATTTGAATTTCCTAAGGTGGGGTTTGTTAAATTGTGGTGGTTTTGAAATTTTCAAAACTTATATAAAAAACAAAGTGTTTGAATTTTATAAGTAGATATTTTGAAATGGAGCGTGAGAGGGGGACTGTGAGTTTCAAAATTTCCATTACTTAAATTAAAAAGCTACATTTTTACCATGATGGATGTTTTAAAATTTATCAGGAAGCTATAAGAACCATCTCAAAAACTCTGAAAATCCATTAAATTTCAAAATGAAGAACCGATAAATAAAAAGAGGGGAGTCTTCTGCAAAACTTTTCTAACCCAATTTAAAATAACACTTTATGTATGGTCAAAAATTGAAATATTTACTTACATGTAGAGCGAAAATACTAAATAACTAGAATAATTTTAATTTGAGTTATTTTTAAACAAGGGTCAGTGAATTGGGAGAGGTAGATTTTTATTTTTTATAGAAAAAAACACTTTTTGTTACGGTATAAAATTGATATATTTGCAAACAGAAACAAAGACCACCCAAGACCATCATAAAATAATGAAAATTTCAAAATTCCTTCTTAAAAATAAGGGGCTCAAAATTTCAAACTTACTTAGAAAAATAAAGTTTAGTGTGATAGAAAATTGAAATGGCGGGTA
This sequence comes from Timema cristinae, assembly GCA_039000515.1. NCBI lineage: Eukaryota > Metazoa > Arthropoda > Insecta > Phasmatodea > Timematidae > Timema > Timema cristinae. The sequence goes on from JBCFYV010000001.1 coordinate 3,932,557, forward strand.
ATTGCAGGGACCAATATGTATATATAACGGTCCATTATTTCATTTATGCTGTTTCTTGAACTGTGATGCGCTTTTTATAAGTTTTTTTAAAAACATTTATTATATATGAATTAGTTTTACTATTCTTATGATCACTGCTAAGCAAATATACCACAATTTTATATTATATCACTCTTTTAATACTACGTTCTAGTCGTCCTGCCTTTAGTTACTTAATTTAAAACAATAAAGGATTTATATTTAAAAATAATTTAAGATTTGGTTACTTTTCCTTTGGTTAATTTTATATATTTTTTTAAAAAAAGAACAAAGTCACTTACTATTTCCCCGTGCAAAGAATGCGCATAGTAGCTAGTCATAATTCATGTATATAGCTAAAGATTTTAAATACAAAATAGGGACATGTAAATTATAATTGCACATCTGTAAAACTTTTAGGAATTAATTTTTTTGTGTGCGTTCTTTCAGACAGTACAATACTAAAACCTTATTTATGCTACAGGCTGACGATTGGCAAGGTTCATCTACGATGCTCGACTGCTACCACTGATCTCATTACAAGCAGCGCTGTTACGCGGCACTTCACACAACTAACGATATTAGGGACGTGTTCAATATTCCTCTACTACTTGAGCATGTTAAAACCACAGAGCTGTATTTTAGCCGAGAATCAAACCAAAGGCAGAGGGATAAAGCTTCAGACCAATCAGTTTATTAAAGAATTCTTGCTGTACTACACTGAGCCTTCAACCAGCCACGTAACTTGAGTTATCCCCTGAAGCTCGTCAAATTAATTAATTAATGAGAGAGAAGTGGGAGGTAAACGCAAATTAAGCGTGACGTAGAGTTAAAAAAAAGATGATTAGAGAAGTGAGACCTCGTAGAAATGATGAACCCAGAAAATTACTTTAGGGCTCACATAATCTATTAAAGCTATTATTTTTAGTAATTTTTTTTATAAATTGGAATTAAAGGAGCACTTTTTTTTTAAGATTAAATAATTGATTAAAAAGTTGTTAAGCCTGATCTTAAAAAAATAGTCAAAGCATTCGATTAATCTTCATTGTTCTGTAAAATAGTGGTAGTTAATTTGTTATTATCAAATTATTTTCGATTTTAGGAAGATACACATGCCCCACGTGACCCTGTTCTTCTGGCTCAGCCACATTCTTGGGGGAAAATTTAGCCGTGCTTAAAACTATGTAGCTGCTTTGTGGTTTGTTTTGTTAGTGGTTGTACACACGATGGGAGTTAATACTACCTAGGACCCTACTCAGAATTAATTCTAACTATTCGAACCTCATATTGTCTTGCATAACGTGAATACCTAACCTAACCCTATATGATAGATATGAACCAATGTCTCAGTTCAACCTTTGAAACCTTTGTTCCTTATGTGCTGCCTTAGTTTGACTATCACTGCAGATCAAACTATCATATTTCGGTAGTAGGGAACTAAACCTAGTGGCTGGATCTAGTAGACCTAGACGCTAGTAGGAGTAGGGGAAGACACTAGTAGGACGCTAGGCCGTAGTAGGACGTGGACCTTGAGGAGCTAGGACCTCTAGTAGGAGCTAGACCTTAGTGGAGCTAGACCTCTAGTAGGATGCTAGGACCACTAGTAGGAGGCTAGGACAACTAATAGTACCCTATAAGCCCTAGTGGGACACTAGGGCCATCCAAATGAACTGTGAATAGCCCCTTAGTAGAGAACAATTTAAAATACAAATGTACACACACAAGCCCAGCCGGTGCTCGAACTGGCCCGGTACCAAGGGCAAAGTCTGGTAGCCCCCCCCCCCCCTTCTTTTTGTAATATTAGACTTCAGTTGTGGCGAAACCTTATTTGTTCAGGGGCAGTTAATAAAAAAAGGGAGGTTTGAGGTGTATTGAGTGGGTTTGCATTGTTCGGTTTTATACTCTCCCTCCCAACAAATCAAAGTACATTTTATCTAAACTGCAACCTTATACCTATCTAATTAGTGTTCATATGAAATATTCCGGGTGGGTTATATAGCGTGGTGCAAACCTTAAATGAGATGGCTTCACCCTCTTAGAGTAAAATATTTTAAATGGCCGTCCGTGAATGTTTTCCACCTTCCCCTGCTATTTCCTCCAAGACTCTCAGGTTAAAAACATGTGAAGTCGCTCCCATATTCTCCTATGAAAGAATCATCAAGTGAAGAAGAATAGAAGGAGCCCATATTTGGGGGGAGGGGGGAGGGCAAGAATGGCAGGCTCTTTGTCTCACCCGGGCGAAAAGGCTGGTCTGAGGTCGGAGCGCGGGGGAGAGCGGGAATTTGATTACCGTCCCAAGGACTATAGCGGTGGCTCACCTGAATACCTGATATTATGGTGGAGTTCACACGAGTACTATTGTAAGAGTGGCTCCCCTGCATACCTGATACTGAGACGGGGTTCACACGAGACTAGCTATAACCCGAAGAGTTAGTAAGATTCATAGTATAAATACTAATTGTTTTTGTTCAGTTATCTCATCGTGTGTTTCAGAAGCCCAGAGGGAGCCCCCTATCATATCGGTGAGGAAGAGCCGCTATCTCGTGGGAGATGTCCTTGAAGCCAACTGCACCACCGCCCTGCAAGACCAGTCCCAGACATCACGTGGTTCGTCAACGGGCGAATGGTGGGTGAGCTTTACCTGAGGCTTGTTAGCCCCTACTTGTTACGTTCATAAGTAGACAAGTACCAGACTCGATGAGGGTAGACTAGTACACTACTGTATTTGTCAATACAAATTCTTTGGCGCTCTTAAATTACAAATCATATTGTTAGTAACGTCACAGGCCACACAATTCCTTGTATGACCAATAACTTTTTTCACCGCGTCTTACTACCCGTTCGGGTTGTACACACACTAATATGTAACGGTAGGGTGGTTGTGAGATGAAATGAAGGACCTACAGTTTAACGTGGGATCCGAACCATGGTGGAGGCCTGGTATTCCACACATTCACAAGTTGTGACTAATACACGTCTTGTCAGAGGTGAAGGAAGGGTTTGGCAATCAGATAAATCTGTGCCGAGACCGAGGATTGAACCCCAGACCACCAGCACAGAAGTATGACACCTTACACCTATACCATCAGGTCACCGACGGTCTTATTATTATTATTATTTACCATTTAATGTTTTGGAAAGGTGTAGTTTATCTTTAATGGAATGTAGATATAGTTGACCTATTTAGGATGTCCAAATCCCTCTGTTTGTCAAGAACTTGACTAATATAGGTAGTGGTAATTAATTTAGGAATTAACACCTTTGATAGACCCATCAGGGATTCAAACCCCAACCTCCCCTTCACCGGAAAATCAGACTAAATTAGATACTACGTCAATAATATATATTTGATCCAACCGGGGTCTAAACCACAGTCTGCCTGAAGTAAGTCTTAACACTTCCAACCAGGGCTGTTAGTTACAATGAAAATATATTGTTGAAGAGATAATAGTTTATTTTTAAAACCTCATATCTGCCTCATCAAATGTGTCACATATGCTCCTGATCAACAAGACCATTTTTAAACCAAAACCTTCCATCTGACATTTGGAACAGTGGAGACATTCGTGGAGCAAAATGACCTTAGATACGACACAGGTGGATTTAAAACATGTCCCTCTAACATGTACTTAGGATACATATTTCTAACATGTACTCAGGATGAATATTATCTACTGTAATTGTATTATGCCATCAAATGCCACGTCACACTAACCATATCATCAGCATTCTATTCATTAAATGCCACGTCACACTAAGCGTATCACCAGCATTCTATTCATCAAATGCCACGTCACACTAAGCGTATCACTACCATTATATTCATCAAATGCCACGTCACACTAAGCGTATCACTACCATTATATTCATCAAATGCCACGTCACACTAACCATATCACCAGCATTCTATTCATCAAATGCCACGTCACACTAAGCGTATCACTACCATTATATTCATCAAATGCCACGTCACACTAACCATATCACCAGCATTCTATTCATCAAATGCCACGTCACACTAAGCGTATCACTACCATTATATTCATCAAATGCCACGTCACACTAACCATATCATCAGCTCACGTAGTAACGACCAGTTTAAATGTTTCCGACCTGTATTTTAGCAACGCAGGAGAGGGTTAGAGGGGGGGGGGAGGAAACCCGTCCAGTCATCTATATAGCGTGCCCAGACATCGATCACAGGGCCGACTGGTCAGAGGGAGCCTGAAGAGGATCAAACATCCCCGTTAATCCTATCTCCCCACCCCTGGCTAACGGTCGGGAATCCACTGAGAAATTAAATTGTAATTATCTCGTTGGTAACAATTTGCATCTGACGCTGTGACCGCCACCGCTAAGAGGAATTTGCTGGTACAACTCCCCCTGCGTCTGGTGAGTGGGAAGTGGGGTGTTATAGCCCCCCCCCCCTCTCTCTCTCTCTCTCTCTCTCTCTCTCTCTCTCTTCTAACAAACAAGTTGTCACGACTCCAACTTACATCTATACACACTTTTATTATTTAATTCATAATTAAATAACTAAAGCTCGTTCAGACGACAACCAGCTATTGCTATCTTTCAAATTCATTTTTGTTCGTATATTATATAGACAACCACTCAGTCACAGTGGCGTGTCCCGGTGGGGAGATGGACAACTATAACACATAACAGGGGTATCCAACCTGTCTTCCAACTATAGTATAGAACAGGGGTATCCAACCTGTCTTCCAACTATAGTATAGAACAGGGGTATCAACCGTCTTCAACTATAGTATATAACAGGGGTATTCAACCTGTCTTCCAACTATAGTAGGCCTATATAGCAGGAATGTTCAAATAATATAAAGGTCGTTAAAGATGTTAAAAGTGCCCTTTAAGGTATCAGTTATAAAAAAGTAGACAGTTTTGAATGACCTCCTTAAGTCTCATTGCATTCACTTGCATGAGAGTTGAGATTAAATGGGAAACCCATACAAAATATCCCTAATTCACCAGCGGAAACGCGAGCCCTAACCTCCCCACTATAGTACATCACGGGTTTACCGTTAATACCACCTCATCACAAATATGTGCCCTAATACCAAATCCTACATTCGGAAACTGTTGTTCGCTTTATCAGTCTGGAGATAAAATTAATACATTGTTATCAAGTCTCTAATGTCAACATGTATTGTCAGTTAAAATATACGTATTTTAAACATGTATGTTATTTAGTTCAACTACTGTCCACCAGCGAACAATACATACAAAATACTAATCAATACTACTATTTAATCTAAAGTCTAAAATGGGGTAGGCCCACGCTGGTGTTTGGATGATTGTGAAAGTATTTGATAGGCTTCGACAATCAAATGTCATTCGAATATAAACGTGCTTTTTAATTTATTTAATTTTATTAAAAAAAGTTTTTAATATGCACGAAAATATTTCGTCTTACTGGTGAGGGCTAGAGAGAGAATATGGCAACGGTTTCCACCAGTAATACGCTTATGATTATTTAAAATGATAATACTTATAAAAATATTTTATATTATGTATACGTGTGTGTTTTTAACAATGCCTGTTTCCTTTTGTAGAAACAATACCGTGCATTATTTTTTGTTTCCTTCTATTCGGTATAATTCTTGTTTATTCTGAGATTTCAAGCACCCACATATAAAGCTCGATACAAAAAGCAAAGCGGGATTGGAAAAAAAAACACAAACAAAAAAAACCTTACGCCTTTGTATGCAAATTCCATGTTGACGTTTCAAAGAGAAGCGAAAAGGGAAGTAGATGCATTTTTTTTTTTTTTTTTTCAAAATTGACATGCCACCTCCAGCCTAAACTATGTTAGCTGCGTACCTCACAACGTTCATTTTGTAGGAAATACATTCTTAGAGGGGTTATTGTGTAGGTTTATAAACAGATTCAAAACTAACATTGTTTGAGATTGCAATACCATAACTATTTGTTTTAATAACCGTTTGGTTTGTACGCTTATGTACTAATTACGACAGTGGGTTAGTGAAGAGGAAGGTTGATTTTAAAGGACGTGTAGTTGAATTTGCATAGGGGAAGAGTAGGAAACCATTTCGTAAAAACCACCCTAACTACATCCGACCAGGATCGACTCGCAATCTCATCCATCATAGGTCATTTAGTCCATTGCGAGAGTAACGCCTTAAGCCTCGTTTGCTATGTAACAAGTTGGACCCAACATGTCGGGAGACAAGACATGTGGAAAACAAGGCTTTGTTTACTGTCGCGAACTTGTTGGACCAACATCCTGAGTCCTCCGTCTTTTTTTAATTGGTCTACACATTTCTAGCCATGGATAACGACATATTATTGCAGTTTCTTCATGTATAGACGTTGAATTGAAGTTATGTACATGGGAATAATGAATGACCTACATTTTAAAAATGGAGTTGATAGCTTTGTACACATGTAACATCACAAAGAACAGAATACTTTTGATATAAATCAATTAAGTTATTTGCATTAGCCTTGTTCTATTACATGATCACAAAATTATGCAAGCCCGATTTTAAAAGTTAAACTTATCTTAAAATAAAACAAGTGCTTCGCGAAAGTTAGAGACTCATTCAACTCGATAGCGCATGCGCAGAACCTCCCGACTCAACCAACATGTTGGGTTGGTCATTTATTATCTCCAACACAACCCAACACAACTTGTTGGCTCTGACGGGCTCTCTCAACACCAACATGTTGGACAAAATCCCCAACAAGTTGGGAGTGCGTTTATATTGTAACACAACTTGTGATCGTGTTGGCCAACATGTTGTGTTACAATATAAACGAGGCTAAAAGACCACGCGGCCAGTGAAACGGGCAACATAAATTATTGAGAACATTTGCTGAAAATTAAATTCATTTATTTAATTAAATCGAAGTCAGTTCTATTTGAATAATAATTTGGTAAAGTGTTTCTTTGTTAACATGTTCCTTTCCTCACCAGTTATTATGAAACATTTATCTCTCTCTCTCTACTATTAAAATAATAATAATATAATAAATTAACGCTAACACACGAGAGGCAACTACTTTAAAGAAAAGAGAGAGGTTCATTTGTTTTTTTGAAATGCTAAGATCATCAGAAATTTTCTATTAGATTGAATCAAGGAAGAAATTAAGAAGAAGATAATTAATGGGAACTTTATATTTTCTCTCCAGGCGATTGTTGGCGTACTCATATAAAATCTTACATTACCGCCATGATGGGACAAGACAGACACTCTATAAATCTGCCCACGTATACTAAATTATTATTATTATTAGCACCACGTCTTACTACCCGTTCGGGTTATACGCACCTACGCTAATGTGTAATGGTAGGGTGATTGTGAGATGAAATGAAGGACCTACAGTTTAACGTGGAATCCGAACCACGGTGGAGGCCTGGCATTCCCCACATTCACTATACTAAAATAAAAGTAATAGTCCTAAAATTTGTTAAACTAATACTTTGTCGTAAAAAATGAACTTATTAGAGAAATAATTCTGGCCAAACCTGAGGAGAAACATTTTTTTTAGCACCACGTCTTACTACCTGTTCGGACAATATGTATTTAAATTCGCTAATGGAGAAGTAGAGATGAAAAAATATTAATTTAAATCAAATTAACTAGAATTTACGTAAATAAAAAACGGGAAATAATGTATTCAAAAACATATCCAGTGTATCCATTCATATTTGAATCCTGACATTAACGTCTTGAGATAAATGATCTTGACGTTTTGTACGCATGATCACAGACGATATAAATAATGCTATACTTTAATTTAAGCTTAGGTTATGAATTATGACAGTATTATTAAAACCCTACTAAACATGGTTATAACGGCTAATTAATCACAGCCTTAACAAACATTTATTTAAGTCCAGCTATCACCAAAATGTAAATGTGTTTATTTTTTTCTGAACGCGATATCAGAGGTAAAAAAATGTGTATTTTCACCCGGCATAAGCGAAAGAAACTTTGTGTAATGGATGGTCCCACTGCAACTCTTAAACAAGGGCCATTTAAAACATTTACCCTGTTTATTCTCGACAAATGGAAACAACGAAATCCCACAGGCAATAAGTTGAACCCTTGAGATTCTTGACGGGGACTTGGATGACTGCCTTTGTTTGTGTTGAAAGAGAATGAGAGAAGAATTGATAAATATATCACAAGAACGAGACCAATAAATAAATTTGAAAGAAGCAATCTGATTACTCAAGAAAAGGGGGGAGCTAACGATCAGTAACAATTTTTTTATGATACCATTTTAAAATGACTTTTCTTCTCTATTTTATAAGGTCTAAAGAGTCTGAAACTCGATTATGGCGAAAGCCAAACTTATGTTGTTGTTGAAATAATTATTAATAAAAATTGCGAAACAAGCTATTTGTGCATTGCAATGTATTTGAAGTGTATCTAGATTAGTGTCCGAGTGCAAGGCTTACCCTCTCTGGTCTCTCTTTCCGTCCTTGTTTAGCAGGAAAATAGCCGGAAAAATAGCTAGGTCGTTTAAAGGTGACAGGGGTAGTGCATTTGAAAGAAAAGGGACACGTTCTGTCTGGGTTAGTTATTTTCGAATCTAGTAGCGTAGCCTAGAAATTGATCAATCCATGCTCTTACCTGTGACCTGTATATATAGATGGTCAGTGGACAGCGAAGTAGCTCTGGTCCGAGTCAAGGTTAGCCAGGTGAGTGGACTAGCGTGTCCGGGATAACGTTCCCGGGAGTGGGCACAGTGTTCAGCGAGTCTAGCATTCATGAAACGCGGGTCAGCGCAGTATGTCGTGCGCGGGGACTTCTAATTTTCCCTACAAGTGTGTCCGGCAGCGTGTCGGGACGAGTACAACGTGTCCACGTGTTTGTGGATCGAGGTCAGCCCAACGTACTGTATGTGGACTATTGTGTCGGTGACCAGTAAATGACATCTTTATGACTGCTTTAAAGATTTATAGAGACATGAGTAAGACCAAGAGTTATAATATCCCGGTTACAACGGATATTTGAGTTTAAAACGAAACTTTAACACGAGCTTTCAATATAATATCTAATTGTATTAATTTTTGGTGATTTCTACAAAATACAAGTAGGTAATTCTTCCATACTCAAATTGGTGTCAAAAATTTCCATGAACATGGTGCGTGAATCAAATAATATGCTATAAACTGCACAGGCTCATATAATCTGATTTGCTGGTGACAGAGGTAAGGGTTTAAATCTGGGCTGGGTGTTAACATTTAACTATAGCGCTGCATCTTACTACCCTTTTGGGTTATACGCTTAAGTACGTATTACGCTAATGATTTACGAATTACGAAGGTTGAATTTAGAGGAAGTGAGCCCATATTTATGTTCAGGGAGAGCGGAAAAATATTTGGGAAAAACCATCCCAGTTTACCCGACCAAGATTAGAACCTTTACATTCCGTCCTCGGCAGTTTAGTTCAACACGAAACTAGTGCGTTAGCTAACTACGCCACCGAGGTAGGTGGCTGGGTGTAATGAGAGTTTTTTTCCTAGTCATTTGTTTGCTCTTTCCCCACAAAATTTCTGGTATTCTACATTTCCTACCTCCCTATCGTGGTTAGAGCGCTCTTAAGTTGTACAAGTAGTAAGACGCAGTGGAGAATACATTCCATAATCAAATATTTTATTCCTAAGGAAAATCACACCTTTGATCTTATAAGATACAGTTTGTCAAATAATAATGTAGAGCAAATAGTACGGTTTCTTTCTCTATATTAAAATGTGAATGTAGACCCAACTCCTGAAATATAGGATAAGATATTGTTGATATCAAAATAATTACAAATAAGTATCATTGAAACATCTTAATTCGAGGCATGAGACAAATTTTGAAGATTAACATATTTTTAAAAGGATTTGTACAAAGGCTAGTATTCTCGTAAAACTATTGGATTATTAATAACAAGTTAGTTGTGATTATGCAACCTAAATTAATCATGAAAATTACGTAACAGGACTTTGTACTCAAACGATAGTGTAAACGTGTATATACATTCATTAGAATGATAATTATAAATATATGTAGCTCTATAAACATAAATCTACAAATCATATAGGCTGTATACAAAAAGTTAAACAATTTAGACAAATATTTATTTAAACAAAATTCATATAATGCTTATATATACATATAACTTATATTAACTTAACAAAAAAATATTATTCTTATTCTTATTATTATATTATGGCACTGGTTATACGTCATGTTAACGTATTTTGTGAAACCTATATTTTAAAGACAATTATTAAACATAAGATATAATAGAAGTTAGATATTTTATATGGTACGAGCAATTTGAATATGATACTAAGTATTTAGAATCTCTCTAACACTACCAATGTCTATTTTCAGTTATCAATTACCGAGATAAGATGTTAGAGTGAGGCATAAACCATTTTTACCCCTAATTTTAGGCCGGTAATGTTGCCGACAGTGTTATCGTCTCCGGAACCCACAGGGCTCTTCCCCTCGGATATTCCGGTCACTCCCAAAATCCCCTTCCCACTCCTTTCTATGAAGTGGCTAGAAATCATCAAAATAATCCTTTTCTGGACTCTGCTGAAACTTTTATCAAACTTCCAAGATTATCTCTCACATAAATTGTTGTAATTATCTCTTAAAACTTACTAGAAAGAGAGAAAAAAATGGTACAATGTATTACACGTACTTTCTCATATTGTGTATTATAGCTCCAAAGAAAATTTTCAAAAATACCTCAGAGTATACTAACCTTAGGTAAGTTTACCTCATTAAACCAAACCCATTTTATTAATCCCTATAAACACCCTTTTTACATAAATTTCAAACCAAACTGTTCAAATTATTTTACATTGTTTCAACATTAATAAATGATTCGTTTGTAAACCACCCTAAAATTTGTAATTTGTGTAAAAATATAAACGTATTATTATTTATCATGAAAAACTATTCCTATATTTTTTTAACTCAGTCTTCAGGGGCAATTTCTAAAAATCTTAAATTTTCTTTAATTTGTCATCAATAAACGACCATTAAATTAAACTGTTTTAGAAAAATAAACAAAAGCAATCTCCCGATATTCATTTTGAACAAAATATTTCAAGCTATTTTCAAATAAATTCTAATATTACAAATAGTCATGCTACCATAAAATGTATATTTAACAGATACCCAGTTTTAACAAAATCTCTAGGTCACTATTTTAAATATTCAAATTTAAATAAAAATTCATCACTAAATTACCCTTAAACGGATTTTCTTACAAATAACAAGTATACTATTTGTTTTGTCTTGTAAAACACTTCCAGATATAATTTCACAAAAAGTCGTTAGTGCCACTTTAAAATTAATTATAATTTTTGAAAATAACTAATCAGTAACGTGTTAACGAAATTTTGCCCAAAAATCAAGTATGTGGTGATATTTAACAAGTCAATCACTCCCTATGTATCAATTTTAAACAAAATCTTTATAACCATTTTTGAAAATTTGTAATTAAAAATCACTCTTCATTATACACCATTTGAGTGCTAGAGTAAAGAAAGAAAAACTCCAAGGTATAACCATATGTAATCTAAATATCAACTTTTATTAAAAATCCTTCAAAAATGTTTGTCCGTGACCAGGAATGGACAAACAGCCAAATTTGGGGGCAGACAAAATTCTTAAAAAAAATGTGTTCGGACACACTGTAAAACCTTCCTCATGTTCAGGAGGTTTTTTAAAATTCACCATACTTATTTGAGTTTTCTTATTTAAATATGAATTGAAAATGTCTTCAACAACATAGACTAAAAGTAATTTTATAAAATAGATATGTAAAACACATTAATCTCTTTAAAAATATTGTACTACTATTATTATTAGCACCGCATCTTTACTACCCGTCCGGGTTATACGCACTTACGCTAATGTGTAATGGTAGGGTGACTGCGAGATGAAATGAAGGACCTACAGTTTAACGTGGGATCCGAACCACGGTAGAGGCCTGGCATTCCCCACATTCACAAGATGTCTTGTCAGAGATGAAGGAAGGGTTTGGTAATCAGATAAATCTGTGCTGGGACCGAGGATTGAACCCCGGACCCCAGCACACAAGTTCGACACCTTACCTCCTAGACCACCAGGTCACCAAAAAATATTGTAAAATCATGTTTCTACGTAAATGTTTATATTATCATTAAAGTTACATTTTGCCTTAAATTGTAACTATATTAGTTCCATGTACTGTAAATGAGCAATTAGAATATAATAATTATCAGTGTTACTCGATATTGAACCTGGCAACACAATGAAAAGCGTGTGATTAAGGCAAATGTTTGATAGCATGAAATGTGTGTCAAAGAGCGATGCTGCCACGGTTTGTGGAGCGGTATTCACGGCTCGCTGGTTCTAGAGTCTCACTAATTTGTTAACATGCTCCAGTTCATGAAGGTGACCAACATAGCACATGTTCTCGAATGAGAGAACATGAGCTCACTTACACGCCGTGGTTGGAAACACGCATATTAAACAATAAAGACTAACAGACTAAATATATATACACTTTAATTAGGTAAATTACATGTTATACAAAGCTAACTTCACTAGCACTTAGATTATAAATATCGTAGATGTTTTTGATATTTTAGATTATGTTTCAACCGCAACTTAATACACATTGAGGTTATACGCATACATTAATTTATACTAATGAGATAGGAAAACTACAACTTCAGAGGAAAAGCACAAAAATTTGCGCTGTTTAAGCCTGGGAAATGATTTAGAACAAAAACTCACTCTTAGTCTATCCAATCGGAATTCAAACCTTGATCTCCCCTTCATCGGCAGTCCAGTCTGTTGAGAGAGTTACGTCTTAGACCATGTAGCCATGTAAGAGGGTAGTTATTTTGGGATTTAAAATATTGCTTAAAGTAATTAGAATAAATATTTTGAGGTGTTAATTTGTTTCTTTGGTCAGATATTTTAGCAGGGTGTCTACCATCCGGGAAAATCAAGGAAAACTTGAATTACCCGGAATTTGAAGTGATCGGGAAAAAACGGAATTATGTTGGGAATTAATATGATATACAATAATCATTAAATCAGTAAATTAGAATGTCATTTTTTTTTTTTGTAGCTGTATAATATATTTTTAATTCCTAATAAACAATTTTAATACATATTAAAAATAATTATTCAAATTTTAAAAATTATTCATAAAAAATATTAATAGAAAAACGAGGGCGGAAGGGAAAGGGGGGGGTTTATAAGGATGTGACATTATTTTTAGTCGGGAATTTTAGGAAATGATCAGGGAAAAGGTTGGGAATTTCATTGGTTATGTTGAGTAGACGCCATGACCATGTTTAAGACCTTAGCTAAGTCATGAAGTGAATATTTTAAAACAAAGGTTAATTGAGTTTGTGTGTGAGATTCATATGATCCTTGGCTAAAGTAGTTCCCCGAAATAATATTAGGATTAGGAAAACATGGCGGGCGATATGAATATATTATTTCTTTAGCGACCAAACTAAGAATCAGTGTAGATAACATTTTAAAATGAGTGTTCTTACATTAGCAACATTGTAGAATCACGGTCTTGTATTGTAAACTTGAATGAACACAAACATCTTGATTTGATTTAAAAACATTATCTTATTCATATACATTCTGTTTAGAAATTACCTGTTCCCCAAATTAATTATAATAATAAAAAATGCACCCTATCTATCTAAAGCTATTTTGAATTATGAAATTGTGGAAACATATATACATATTGAAATCAAACGATATTTTTTAGCACCGCATCTTACTGCCCATTTGGGTTAAACGTCAGACTAATGTGTCAGAGATTAGGAAGATTGAATTTAGAGGCAGTGTACCCGCATTTGAATGGAGATGGCTGGAAAAACTATTTAGTAAAAAACCCTCCAGAACATCCAACCGAGCAACCGAGGTCGAATACTGATCTCCCAGTCTTCGGAAGTCCATTATGGGAACACTTTAGATCATTCGGCCTTTCAAGCGGGTATCAAACAAATTAAATTAAATACTATTGGGTTGATTTAACATAATGGATTTGAACAAAATTATCAAATTTAAGGTTTTATGTTTTTATGAGTTTTAATTTGATTTTAGATTTGATAATTTTTTAACTAAAAAACATGTTAAATATTAATTATACCTTAGTTAAAAATGTTTACTTAAAAAAGTAATATTTGTAAATGAGCAGTCAAAAAATGAATTCTACAAAACTGTTTTATTTTCATCTTAAACGTAATATAGAGAGAGCAAACACGCTTGTGCCTTATAGCGTAGGCTACGTGCATTACATGGCCACTGAAGCTTGGGAGACCGAAATCATCCGTAGGTTGCGGATATAGCAACATAAAGTACCATATTTGGATTTGATTCCAGTATCTAGACGTTTTTTTTTAATTTACTAATATATTTAAAAGTACTAGTGTCAGTGTCTAGGTATGTTACATAAGAGACAGTTCCCTCGTGATGAGTCAGCCAAAGTATTCAGAACAATCAACAATATTAGTTTACACATATATCTTGAAGGTCAACTTTGCATATGTATAGTGGCATACCAGAAATTACATTTTTCAAAACATGACATTTTTAAAGCGATATGTAAGTGTGAAACCAGGATAAAGAGGCTGGTTTTTTGGATAGCCTTTGAAGAGTGTTGAGAGGGTTTGGATAGTGTGCTGTGAGGACCTTCGAGAAGGACCTATGTAGTCCTTGTCCAGGACGAGACTGAGTGGTCCACCGATATAGACGCATCCAAGAACTGTTTGCCAGACTGACTCACTCGGTCTAGAATTCCTATAGTATTTTACCAATTCACTATCTACATCTCATAATGTACTTTAATCTACAGTAAACCCATAAACATGAGTTTGACTATTTCCACCCAACAACCCCACCATTTTACAGGTTATCCTGACAGACTGACATAGATAATGGGTAGGGGTGGGCAGTGACACTAGTTTACAGGTTATCCTGACAGACTGACATGGATAATGGGTAGGGGTGGGCATGTGACACTAGTTTACAGGTTATCCTGACAAACTGACATAGATAATGGGTAGGGGTGGACAGTGACACTAGTTTACAGGTTATCCTGACAGACTGACATGGATAATGGGTAGGGGGTGGACAGTGACACTAGTTTACAGGTTATCCTGACAAACTGACAGAGATAATGGGTAGGGGGTGGGCAGTGACACTAGTTTACAGGTTATCCTGACAAACTGACATAGATAATGGGTAGGGGTGGCAGTGACACTAGTTTACAGGTTATCCTGACAGACTGACATAGATAATGGGTAGGGGGTGGGCAGTGACACTAGTTTACAGGTTATCCTGACAAACTGACATAGATAATGGGTAGGGGTGGGCAGTGACACTAGTTTACAGGTTATCCTGACAGACTGACATGGATAATGGGTAGGGGGTGGACAGTGACACTAGTTTACAGGTTATCCTGATAGACTGACATAGATAATGGGTAGGGGGTGGGCAGTGACACTAGTTTACAGGTTATCCTGACAAACTGACATAGATAATAGGTAGGGGGTGGACAGTGACACTAGTTTACAGGTTATCCTGACAAACTGACATAGATAATGGGTAGGGGGTGGGCAGTGACACTAGTTTACAGGTTATCCTGACAGACTGACATGGATAATGGGTAGGGGTGGACAGTGACACTAGTTTACAGGTTATCCTGACAAACTGACAGAGATAATGGGTAGGGGTGGGCAGTGACACTAGTTTACAGGTTATCCTGATAGACTGACATAGATAATGGGTAGGGGGTGGGCAGTGACACTAGTTTACAGGTTATCCTGATAGACTGACATAGATAATGGGTAGGGGGTGGGCAGTGACACTAGTTTACAGGTTATCCTGACAAACTGACATAGATAATAGGTAGGGGGTGGACAGTGACACTAGTTTACAGGTTATCCTGACAAACTGACATAGATAATGGGTAGGGGGTGGGCAGTGACACTAGTTTATTTTTCCACAAGCAATGAGACTGCGGACCACAGTTTTATTGTGTAACACGGCCGTGAGAGGACTCTGCCAGGTGCTGCTGTTCGCACGTGACCACGGCCTCCAACTCCCTCGCCTCATTTTAAACTTAGAACATTATTATTCTAGCAACGACTCTGTGTACAAGTAGCATCTTCCTGCTCAATGAGATACCTACTGTCTGATTCTCGTAGGAAGAGCTTTATTATAAAACTGTAAACAGTGCTGCCACAGTGGGGGACAAGAAAACTAATCGTATTTACATTATACTCCGTTTAATTAATAATGTAAAGCTAAATTGTACAATATTAAAAGTAAACATATTGATATTATTTAATTAATTTCCTTATGATCCTGTTAATATACAAAAATGAGTTTATGTCCATTTGTTCTTTTACGTAAAACCACTAAACCGATTTTGCTGAAATTTCTTATGGGCATAAACCCGCCTAGGTGGCGTAGTTGTCTAACGCGCTAGTCGCGTTGAGCTCGACTGCTGAGGACGGGGAGATCAAGGTTCGAATCTCGGTCGGGTGAAATGGGGGTGGTTTTTCCTAAATGGTTTTCCACTCTCCCTCCACGCAAATGCGGGTTCACTTCCTCTTATTCCACCTTCTCAATTCCTAATCCATTAGCGTAGTTAGTACTTAAAACGTATAACCCGAACGGGTAGTAAGACGCGGTGCTAATATTATTATTATTATTATTATTATAGGCATAACTTGGACATCCGGTAAACATAGAGATTAGTTACTTATTTACGTCCGCCTGTTTGTTTCAAGCCACTGTTGCTACGCCTGAATTTGCACCTTAAACTTAGGTACATTTTCTAGTCATTTTATGGCTCTGCGTATAAATTAGGTTTATTTAGTAATGTTTCTTGGATAGTTGTTTAAACAAAATGTCTTACGACCTGTCCAGACTTTACACTTGTGTACTAGTTAGGCTAATTAGTTAGGGATGAGCAAGATAGAATTTAGAGAAAGTGTATCAATATTTTTTGAGGAGGGAGAGTGGAACACATTTTAGTAAAAAAAACACCCTCAGTACAACCTAATGGGATTCAAACCCCAATCTCCCTGTCATTAGTAGTCTAATCTATTGCGATGATGACATCTTAGACCATTCAGCCTTCGAAGCGGGTTTCTTAGATAATAATTTGAAACTATTTATTTTGGTGTTCATTGCAATAATGCCTTTGCGTCAGCTAATTATTTATGCAAGGACTGCAAACTATAAACAAATTATGTTGGTTCCTCACCACACGTAGTCGATGTATGGTTTCGTCGACATAGAAAACATTTCCCTCGCCTCAAGCGTGTTTGGTTCTGACAGTTTAGATGATTCACTTTATTAAGTTAGTTTATCCGACTTAAATGCGAGTGAAGACGCAGGCATACTCTAGTATATAATAAACACAGCAGGGACAAAGTACTTAGTTTTGGAAAGGTATTATTGACCGGTGATGACAGAGCCAGGAATGGGATAGGATAACCATTCCACTATCTGCAACCAAGTCGAGGAAGGAACTGGCGTTTCCATGGACACGATAGTTTAGTTCTAGGGTTTACTCAATGCAGACGAATAGTTGGTGAATGTCAGTTCATTTCAAATACAGAGTAGAGTCACGATTACCCAGCAGTCTCTACTAGCCCACAAGTTATTAGTTTGTTTAGATAATTTATTATTACCTATCAGTGGCGGCTTGTAGCTCAAATTAGTGGGGGTGCTGCTCCAGAAATTTTTTAGCTTTTGTTTTAAAATTGTGTAAAAGGAAAAATACATGTATAAAAATAAAATTTATTCAGGAACTTGATAAAATATTAACAAAAAATACCAAACTTCTATTCATTTAAAAATGAAATCCATTTTCTTGTTTTAATTTGCTCAAAAAGTTCAATAATTTTCTCCTTGATCTTTGGATGACAATTAAGGAATTTTTTTCTCCATTGAAAGTACTGCAAGCGCATTTAGTCTTTCTGTTAAATAAAAGAACCGAAAAAAAAAATCAAATTGAATAGCTGGAAGCAGAATAATAACCTAATTCTACACTCTTCTATACTTTATCACATTCAAGAATATGGTACACGGTTTTTAAGCACAACACACGCTGAGTAAAAAAAAAACTTCCTTCCATCATCACGCCAGAGCCGGCACTGCTAGAGCAACAGTGCTCTCTCTACCTGGCAGTCCCGCCTTCCTCCCCACTCCCTAGTATGTGCGCATGCGTACAAAAGTCAAACACCACGTCACTGGCACTGTGAAGCAAACAGTTCCATACAAAGATGTTTGTATATTTTTCATAAACTGGGGTATGGCTACTGAAGTACTGGCATTAAGCTTAAGGAATATATTATGTACTACAAAACAAAGAAAGAATAAAGGACTCATTGTATAAAATGTTATCGATAATATCAAGTGTAAATAGGGGGTGCTGCAGTTCCACAGTGCCTATACACGAGCCGCCACTGCTACCTATAGTATTTTATTAATTTATTATCTAAATCTGTATCACATTTTGATATAAAATAAATACAATTATTCACAAGATACGCAGTTAAACATAATATCAAGAATAACAATGAATAATAAAATCACACACACAAATAAACGTATAATATTATGTTAACCTGTTTTAAACATTTAGATCTCACTTTGTCGAAGTGAATTTTGTTAGATATTATTATTTATTTATTTATTTATTTAGCACCACGTCTTACTACTCGCTCAAGTTATATACTTAAGTACTAATTACGCTAATGGGATAGTAATTGGAAAGGTTGAATTTAGAGGAAGTGAACCCACATTTGCTTGGAGGGAGAGTAGAAAACCATTTAGGGAAAAAACACTCCCAGTTCACCAGACTGAGATATCCCCGTCCTCAGCTATTTAGCTCAACACGAAACTAGTGCGTTAGCTAACCACGCCACTGAGGCCGGTTTGAGGTTATTGAATCTGGTAACAGAAAACTTAATATAAGAAAAAGTATAAAATAATATTAAAATATACTAATAAAATTTGACGTATTTATATTTGATTTAAATAAAAAATATAAAGCTCAGTTTTAATCTTAAAACCCATAGTTATAATTTCTTAGTTTCACCTTTATTTTATCTCTGCTGTTGGGAAATGATGTGAAATAACACTTTAAATGATAATTTTAATTTTGAGTTGCAAATAATTATGGGTCAATATACTAACGTGTGAATTGATGCACCACTGAAGTAAACTATGCTCTAAATTGTCAGCAAATTTATGAATCATAGTTTACAGGTCAAGGTCTAATACTGGTAAACATTACACTTGATTCAACAAGTCAAGCAATCAATCTGTAAGAACCAGTAGTGAACTATGAAACTAGCCAGGAAGAGTATTTATACTATTGAGCCGACTCGCTCCTTCTACATGCGATGACATCACATACAGCATCATGCTTCATGTCCCTGCTATACACTGTCACCCTTTGAGGTTTAATGTCCCTGCTATACACTGTCACCTTTTGAGGTTTACTGTCCCTGCTATACACTGTCACCCTTGGAGGGTTAATGTCCCTGCTATACACTGTCACCCTTGGAGGTTTAATGTCCCTGCTATACACTGTTACACTAAGAGGTTTAATGTCCCTGCTATACACTGTCACCCTTGGAGGGTTAATGTCCCTGCTATACATTGTCACCCTTGGAGGTTTAATGTCCCTGCTATACACTGTTACACTAAGAGTTAATGTCCCTGCAATAACCTGTCACCCTTGAGGTTAATGTCTCCTGCATACACTGTCACCCTTGAGGTTAATGTCCCTGCTATCACTGTTACACTAAAGGTTTAATGTCCCTGCTATACACTGTCACCCTTTGAGGGTTAATGTCCCTGCTATACACTGTCACCTTTGAGGGTTAATGTCCCTGCTATACACTGTCACCCTTGGAGGTTTAATGTCCCTGCTATACACTGTTACACTAGAGGTTTAATGTCCCTGCTATACACTGTCACCCTTTGAGGTTAATGTCCCTGCTATACACTGTCACCCTTGGAGGTTAATGTCCCTGCTATACACTGTTCCCACTAGAGGTTTAATGTCCCTGCTATACACTGTACACCTTGGAGGTTTAATGTCCCTGCTATACACTGTTACACTAAGAGGTTTAATGTCCCTGCTATACACTGTCACCCTTTGAGGGTTAATGTCCCTGCTATACACTGTCACCCTTGGAGGTTTAATGTCCCTGCTATACACTGTTACACTAAGAGGTTTAATGTCCCTGCTATACATTATGCCACCCTCTCAGGTTTTATGTCCCTGATACACACCATTTCACCCTCATATCAACCTTGTGGCACAACCCTCCCCTTTATTTGAGGTAGCACAAACACAACAAACACAACAAACGATGCTCATTAGTGGGTGTAAACCTAGTAATCTGCAAGTGCACATAAATATTTTAATTTATGATCTTTATTCGCGCTTCTTTTGTAAATGTGTAATTGCTATAATTTATTCAGGGGCTTACAGCAAGCTGAAAAAACTGAATAAATTGTATATGGGCCTACACAAATAAACTGTAGAGTGTATGAACGTGAATAGAACCCTCTCCATGTTTAGTTAACATGTTCTACTACACAGCGACCTAGGGTAGAAAATTCCGTCACAAACATGTTGCGCTATAAATAGAATGGGGAACATTACGTCATTAAAATAATCCCCTATAAATACATAGAGGGAGGAACATTCCGTCGCAAAAATGTTCCCCCATTAATAGATAGAGGAATTAACATTCCACCATAACAACTCCCCCATAAATGAAGGAGGAATATTCCGTCATGAACATATTCCTCTATAAATAGATATAGAGAGAAACATTCCACCCCGAACATGTCTTCTTATAAATTAATAGAAGAAGGAACATTTATGACAATCCCGGGTTGCAGCAGTGGAGAAGGGCTGTTCATGCAGCTTGTGGAGAGTTCTGACGGTTGGGCGCCACCTCGTTGGTGGCAGTGAAATGAACTATAACGAGGAATTGGTTCGTTTGCAGGATGTAAGTTTGAATAACAACACTCCCCTAGTAAGACAGACCCGGACTGATAAGTCACCGTTCGGACAGGGATCAACTTCCACCCTTTACTTAGACCACCAATAAATATTACACCCATAGGCCTTCAAATGTTTACCACGACCAAATCTGCAAAACCTGCTAATAAACAATGTAGACTACAGTTTGTCAAAACCGTGTAAATTTTCCCATAGCGTTCCTGTAATAATTCCCAAAAATGAAAATGACTTATACCAGTTAGGAGTACCCACAATAAAAGGAAAATCAGAATAACTATTGCATTATAAGGTTATTCCTCTGGTCAGGTATTCTCCCAGCCCTTATTAAGTATCCAGCTTTAATCCATAGGTAATTAGGAGGAAACTCAAAAATTAATCAAGGGAAACTCGAATTTTATTACACACACGAAAGTAGTTCTAAACATCTTTAAAATGGTACGAGTATTGATCTGGTACACCAGTCTAATGGGCCAACCATCATCCTTACGAACTATAATAATAATAATAATAATAATAATAATAATAATAGTCCAATCCTATTAACTAACCAACAAGATACAAATACCGGCTACGATCTACCAAAGACAGGTTGTGAGCTGCCCTGAACCAGATCAATGCGCACATATAAGTTAGAGCTAACGCTCCCTACAGCAGGTACAGGAGTCCCAGGTTCGACGACCGTCACTAGCGGTCACTTCCTCGGATAGTTCCACCTAACGTTAATCTTCCTATGCCGGCATCCTTGAAGCTAAGTTTATAAAAAAAACATCTAATGGATCACTTATCGGTCTCTGTGATTATTGACACACGCTCCAAGCAGAACCTCAGGGGTGTCCAAGTTGGTACGGGACTCGGCAAAACTTCACTCGTGAGAGCTTCAGGTACCACGGATGTGGTTTGTAGTTGGTGTAACACAGTCCGGGAAACAAACTACAGTCTCCCAGACGCAGAGTCAAAAACCCTACAAACCCCGTGAATAAATAGTATGGTTCCAACGATAAATGTAATCCTTTATAAAAGTCAATTAACAGTTTTAATTAAAGCTACAAATTGTATTATATAATAAGTTTAATAAAAAATGGCGTTACAACAACATCCCAAGTATTAACGTTGATATCAAACCATTCTAATAAAAAAAAGGTCTTGAATTTCCCCAAAAATAATAGTGTGGGGCACGCTATCCTATACAGAATGTTTTTAGAACAGGTAGTACCTCAATTATCCGAATAATTATTTTCACGTAATACAACTAGGCCGGACGAGGATAAACAATGAACAACCCATACCAAGGGATAATTAATATTCTATACATTAACACTACCTTTAAAATTATAAATATCACTAACATTTTATGACTCAACATTATTTAAATCAAAATTCTAATTACAGATCCAAAACTATCGGTCTTGTTCTACGAGTAAACTACTTATATGCTTAGGTTTTTAACATAAGAGCTTATGTCAGAGAGAAAAAACCATAGAAGCTCATAAACATCAGATCCCTGACATTTGGTAATAATCAGCAAATATAGTCCCCCAAAACATTGCCTCATGTATATCCATTACGGACACAAATTAGTCAAATATCACAGTTCAGTTAGAACACTATTATCATAAATAACACTTAATTCAATCAAATTAAAGGGTTGTATTATATTAAACGTTCTTACGCAACGTAGTTTTCCACCTGAACGACCGGTCAATTTCTTCATTCTAGTCCCATTAGAACTGTTGAAGTTTGTAAACATTACGAAAAGTAAAACAACTTAGAAAGTTGTAACAGACAGTACAAGTGATAGTAATTAAATAACATTAAAAGGTCTACTTACCTCTGCCACTAAATTCTAGCACCAAATCCTCCCAACGGACACAGAGGGTCTTCTCAGCACAAGCGTTCAAGTCGAACACACCCCAAACACACAAACACACACACTGACGAGACCGGTACGGTGGACAGCCTCACTCGCCTAAACAACTCACTGATCATGTTCTGACGTAGGTCACAGATAATTCATCGCATAGCCGGGTTTTCTGAAGCGCCCTAGCGGATGAAGTGGGCAAAGTTGACGTCCAAGTATCACCGGAAGTATCAGACTATTGTAAATTGACGATAAGTTAATCCACATTTAGCGGGCCAGGCTAGATATCTGAGGAGAGATCAATTACAAGTTTCGTCACGAAAATATTCCCGTCTAGTCCGCAATACGCCTGAGTGTTACATTTCTAACCGCCCTGCTAATATTATGGCAACTGTCCGCATCCATAACGTGTATATACCCCGATCTTCTTAAGAAGGGACATACTGATGGTTATAAAAATATATCTGTTTCAGGTTTTGATACATCAAGTCATTTGAGATGCAGCTGTTACTTTTGACGATGAATATCAATAATTATAAAATAACACTTATAATTTGATTAGCTGTCATCAATGTGGACCGCAAACAAATATGTAGTATTTTATAAAAAATTCTCCAAATGTTCATTTGTAAGAAACTCAAGGTATAACAGCTCCTGTAAGTGTATAAATAGTGTTGTGACAAGATTAGTGTATAATGGTGAGACCAGTGCGCTCTCATTGTCTGCCCTAACTGCTCCTCTCTCTCTCTCTGTTTCCCTCCTTGTCTAGCAGGTATGCAGTGGCTGTCCCAATTGGCTGGGGGATTAGTGGGGACAGGGGGGAGGAGAAGGAACAAGTCTGGAAGGGTCTGGGTCCGTTCATTTTATACACACACGGACGGCGATAGCCACGGGACCCTTAGTCCTAGTTGTGGAGTGAAGTGAGTGGACCGGCGTGTCCAAGAGTGGGCTAGCGTGTCCAAGAGTGGGCTAGCGTGTCCAGGAGTGGGTGCGTGTTCAGGAGTGGGCTAGCGTGCCCGGGAGTGGGATAGCGTGCCGGGAGTGGGCTAGCGTGTCCAAGAGTGGGCTAGCGTGCCCGGGAGTGGGCTAGCGTGTCCAGGAGTGGGTTGGCGTGTCCAAGAGTGGGATAGCGTGCCCGGGAGTGAGCTAGCGTGTCCAAGAGTGGGATATTGTGTCCAGGAGTGGGTGGCGTGTCCAGGAGTGGGCTAGTGTGTCCAGGAGTGGGTGGCGTGTCCAGGAGTGGGCTAGCGTGTCCAGGAGTGGGTGGCGTGTCCAGGAGTGGGCTAGCGTGTCCAGGAGTTGGATAGCTTGTCCAGGAGTGGGATAGCGTGCCGGGAGTGGGCTAGCGTGTCCAAGAGTGGGCTAGCGTGTCCAAGAGTGGGCTAGCGTGTCTCGGAGTGGGATAGCGTGCCCGGGAGTGGGCTAGCGTGTCCAAGAGTGGGCTAGCGTGTCCAGGAGTGGGATAGCGTGCCCGGGAGTGGGCTAGCGTGTCCAGGAGTGGGATAGCGTGTCCAGGAGTGGGCTAGCGTGTCCAGGAGTGGGATAGCGTGTCCAGGAGTAGGCTAGCGTGTCCAGGAGTGGGATAGCGTGTCCAGGAGTGGGATAGCGTGTCCAGGAGTGGGATCGCGTGTCCAGGAGTGGGCTAGCGTGTCCAAGAGTGGGCTAGCGTGTCCAGGAGTGGGCTAGCGTGTCCAGGAGTGAGATAGCGTGTCCAGGAGTGGGATAGCGTGTCCGGGAGTGGGCTAGCGTGTCCAAGAGTGGGCTAGCGTGCCCGGGAGTGGGCTAGCGTGTCCAGGAGTGGGTGTCGTGTTCATGAGTGGGCTAGCGTGCCCGGGAGTGGGCTAGCGTGCCCGGGAGTGGGCTAGCGTGCCTGGGAGTGGGCTAGCGTGTCCAGGAGTAGCTAGCGTGTCCAGGAGTAGGCTAGCGTGTCCAGGAGTGGGTGGCGTGTTTAGGAGTGGGCTAGCGTGCCGGGAGTAGGCTAGCGTGTCCAGGAGTGGGATAGCGTGTTTAGGAGTGGGCTAGCGTGCCCGGGAGTAGGCTAGCGTGTCAGGAGTGGGATAGCGTGTTCAGGAGTGGGCTAGCGTACCCGGGAGTAGGCTAGCGTGCCGGGAGTGGGCTAGCGTGTCCAGGAGTGGGCTAGCGTGCCCGGGAGTGGGCTGGCGTGACCAGTGAGCGAGTCGGCGTGTCTAGTGTTTGTGTACCGCGGGTCATCGTATTGTGTCGTGCGCGGGGACCAGTGGTGATTTATTTTAAGTCAATACGGGTGTTGTAGACATTTATAGCTATTGTGAACTGTTTTAATATTGTACATTTTTGTGACTGTTGTAAATATTTGAATAGTTTTGAAATGTTCTATAGATGTTAATGTTCTTATTTTATTTTATTCTATTTTACGTATTCTTATTCTATTAATTTGTAGACTTAATTAGGGTTATTATTTAATTAAATGACTTGTTTAGTTATTCATTTACATATAATTTAATCAGTGTATGTATTATTTTATTTTTAATAATATAACCCCTGAATATTTCAGGTGTATTTTCATTCGTGTTTAATTATCAACTCACTCCAGTATCCGGTGACGTGTGAAAGGCCCGCGGCCCTTCCTAGTCACGCGTGCCCTGCGTTACAATATGTATACCGCACTGTGGGGCTTAATGCCATGACGTTCCAGATACGCATTTTTCCTTGGACTCTGCAGCTGCCATGAACATTTCCCTGTGTCTAACCTAACTTAATTCAGCCTAACCTAGTTTACAAAAAATAGTTAACTTTATAGCAAGGGATGGCAAAAGGGCGGTACGCTAAGCTCACGATAAAAATTTAAATCGGTCAAAAGTCTCATTATCCGACACCTTAGCTCAGTGGGTATCGTGTCTTTCTACTGAATTAAGGGTTTCGGGTTTGATTCCTGGCATGGCTAAAAAATGTATAATTTGTGAAATATGGGTTTACCCTTTAACAGTGATGAATTAACGGCTGGGGACTGGATGTTGTGTCTGTCCTAGTCTTAAGTTAGATTGTAAGGCATATGAAGCTAGGACAGGCCTAGCTAGCCGGTAGTGTAAAATATATGTCTTGAATAAAAACTGACCTAGGCCACAAGCTGGAAACAGTAGTGGATGTAACAAGTCTCGACTGCGAGCGAGCTTCACGCCTATATGTTTAGTGAGTGTTTACTGAACTGATGTGCTGATGTGCTAAACAAAAATCCTTGGTATCTGTGGTAAATTATGTGTTATACTACCTAGATAGTAGGCTAATATTTATTATCATTAGGTGTTCTGTCTTGCGACAGGTACATTCCTTTTGTCAGTGAACCTATACACCAATGTGATTTGTTTTGATTCCTCCTTCAGCTCCCAGAGTTTTCTTCTTTCCTTCAAGTTATCTAGTATTTGAATCCTCCTCCTTCCTAAGCTCCTCTTCCCTTCACCCTTTCCTTCTATGACGTCGTGCAGAAGACAGTTCCTCCTAAGAATGTGTCATTATTGACAATGACAATAATGTTGGGTGCTTGGTAATAGTTAGTGAGTACTCCAATTGAAATAGTTTGTAGATTTTATATCTATATTTATATGCACTACAACAATATATAGTGAGAGTTTTTTTTATGTGGCCAGAAAACCCATCTCAACTATACCAAGATGTAGCGTAGATAGCCCCTTACTAAATTCCCCACCCCCTTCATCCACTACACCCCACAAATCTGTGAAACGTGCTCCCCTTTCTCACAAGATATAACTTACAGTTCACACTCATCCCGGTCATAACTTTTCAACAAAGGCCGTGATAAACGAGGCTATAATTTTCAGTCGAGACAACCAGAGGCAAGGGAACATTTCTTTCATACGGTAGATACAGAGGTGTGTAAGAAACATCACATTCACACGGTAGATACAGAGGTGTGTAAGAAACATCACATTCACACGGTAGACACAGAGGTGTGTAAGAAACATCACATTCACACGGTAGACAAAGAGGTGTGTAAGAAACATCACATTCACACGGTAGACACAGAGGTGTGTAAGAAACATCACATTCACACGGTAGATACAGAGGTGTGTAAGAAACATCACATTCACACGGTAGACACAGAGGTGTGTAAGAAACATCACATTCACACGGTAGACACAGAGGTGTGTAAGAAACATCACATTCACACGGTAGACAAAGAGGTGTGTAAGAAACATCACATTCACACGGTAGACACAGAGGTGTGTAAGAAACATCACATTCACACGGTAGACAAAGAGGTGTGTAAGAAACATCACATTCACACGGTAGACACAGAGGTGTGTAAGAAACATCACATTCACACGGTAGACAAAGAGGTGTGTAAGAAACATCACATTCACACGGTAGACACAGAGGTGTGTAAGAAACATCACATTCACACGGTAGATACAGAGGTGTGTAAGAAACATCACATTCACACGGTAGACACAGAGGTGTGTAAGAAACATCACATTCACACGGTAGACACAGAGGTGTGTAAGAAACATCACATTCACACGGTAGACAAAGAGGTGTGTAAGAAACATCACATTCACACGGTAGACACAGAGGTGTGTAAGAAACATCACATTCACACGGTAGACAAAGAGGTGTGTAAGAAACATCACATTCACACGGTAGACACAGAGGTGTGTAAGAAACATCACATTCACACGGTAGACAAAGAGGTGTGTAAGAAACATCACATTCACACGGTAGACACAGAGGTGTGTAAGAAACATCACATTCACACGGTAGATACAGAGGTGTGTAAGAAACATCACATTCACACGGTAGACACAGAGGTGTGTAAGAAACATCACATTCACACGGTAGACAAAGAGGTGTGTAAGAAACATCACATTCACACGGTAGACACAGAGGTGTGTAAGAAACATCACATTCACACGGTATATACAGAGGTGTGTAAGAAACATCACATTCACACGGTAGACACAGAGGTGTGTAAGAAACATCCGTAGTAGTATATAACGCACCGTGTCTTACTACCCGTCCGTAGCAGTATATGACACACCGTGTCTTACTACCCGTCCGTAGCAGTAGATAACACACCGTGTCTTACTACCCGTCCGTAGCAGTATATAACACACCGTGTCTTACTACCCGTCCGTAGCAGTAGATAACACACCGTGTCTTACTACCCGTCCATAATATCTCAGTACACTGATGGAGTAGAATAGAGGAATATGGAATAGTGTGTGTGAGGAGAAATTGGGAAGCCATTTAGGAAAAACCACCTTCGTTCTTCTAGCTGAGACTTGATCCCCGACCTCTCCATGACCTTAAATCAAGAATAAACTATAATTACTCCTTTAACTGCATGATCACGTGTATGTGTGTTAGATTATCACCTCGATGTTGTTTTGTTTTATTCTCTCCCACATCTTACTTCTCATCCGAGTTTTACTCATCCAAACGATCCTTATAGAGTAGTCAGGATGGGTAGGGTGTTATTCAGAGGAAATGTGCAAGCATTTGTGTGGATATGAAACCCTAAGATGAAATCGCCTTTAATGAACCCCGCCAGTCCTTGACAAACAAGATTAGATGGGATTGGCGTTTAGTCCGCGCGCCCACCGATGCGGAAGTTATTATTATTTTATCGGGAGTACATATATTTATATTCAGTAAACACGGTCAAGATAAGCTTGTCAGTTGCTGCCTCGTCATAAATGTCACACATTCATGTAATGCGTGATGCGTACTAGGACGATACGATTTATATCGTGCGATCATTGCGAGGTGCGACTTTTATTCTGCAGAACACCAAAGCGAGACGATCTTTAGACAGGAGACATATTTTAGAGTCAGCTTAGCAGTTATAATCATGAGCTCTTCGAGTGAATTTGGCGTTCCCACGATGTATTACTACCTGAAGATCAGGAACACAATGAAGTATCGGGTGCATCCGTATAATTTAATTAATGTGTGACACAGTCCCAAAGTATTTTCAAGAGAACTATCTCAACACGAAGGAAATTTTAAAGAATTTTATAAGACGAGTCCCGGGTATTCCCAATTCTTATTGCAACTCGTGACTCCATCCCTTAGTTAGAGAAATTAAGAGTGTTTCTTCAACTTGGCTTGACCTAGACATGTTGACACCTTGAAATATTGTACGATAATGAGTGAAAAGACTAGTATTGTGTGTCACTTTAATACACAAATCTCACGATAGATGTCGCCATCGTACTTTTGTGTACATGTTCTATCACTTACATACAATTTGACCGCCTATATCTATCTAATAAGAAAACCATCGCGTGTGGCTTACGGCCTTACGATATGTATCGTATCGTCGTGGTGTGCGCGTGGTGTGTCTCCCACCACGTGGTGTGCGTCCCACCTAGTAGTATAAAGCTATAATAAAAACATTTCATTCCTTTAAGTCTATTCTTACAACATAACATAATTCTAATACTTAATTTAAGTTTCTTAAACCTATTTCATTTGGTTTAAGCAGTCTCGAGTTCATTGTCTAGCTAATTTGTCATATTTACTCACTCTAGTAATATTTCATTAAGTCTGTGAGACAGTTAACAAATTTTTATTTTTATTATAAAATTAGATTTTTTATCTATTCCCAAAAGGGTATCCAGTAACTTGTTAAAAAGTGTTGGTATTGGTATTTTCAAGTATTGTATTCCGTATTATTTATATATAAAGAAATGTTATATTGTCGTTTAATGGTATTGTGGCCGTGACCCTGTCCTACTTTATAAGTTTCTGAATAGAATTACTCAATTATTATTTTATAGTTAAACATGTTTATTTACTGTCAACGATTTCTAATCCTAATGTATTAGTGATGTTGGTACTAGTGTCGTATTCACTCAATATTTGAAGGACTTTAATTTGAATATTTAATAGATAGTGATAATAATAGTAATCCTAAGCTCGGTGTTCACTTACATGTTGAGAACAGTTCTAATTGGGGGAAAGGTGAGCCGGTTGCCTAGCTAATTGTTGCAGGTGTATTTGTGTGTTATATACTGAGCTCGGCTCACAACTTTAGTGGAACAAGGGACTATAACACATAATAAATGTATCTTTCTCGTTAAGAATTGATTGTACCGCATTTAGCCCAGTGGCGTAACATGAACAACGTGGGCCTTGGTGCAACATTTGTTAATTGACCCCTAAAGTCAAGGTTATGTTTACTTAAAGAGGTCTTTATAAGCTCATATATCACCACAGGTTTTTAGAATATCATCTTCCTTCCTTCCCAGAGTTCTGGGCCCTGGTGCAGTCGAACCACCAGCATCATAACATGGTACGCCACGGCATTGAGCTGTTTTACGAGGGCATGTTAAACGCATATTTCTCCTTAGTCACGTGTCTTAATACCCGTTCGGGTTACACGCATATGACTATTAATTACGTTTATAAGTAAGGCATGAGAGAGGTTGAATATATAGGAAGTATACCCACATTTGAGTGGAGGGAGAATGGAAAACCCCTTATAAAAAAACACCCTCAGTACACACGGTATGGATTAGCACCCCTATCTTCCCGTCGTTGGCAGTCTATTCTACTGCGAAAGTGATGCCTTAGACTGTGCGGCCACCAAAACGGGTGCAATTATCTCAACACATTACTAACAAGTTATCTCAATCTATGATGTATTAAATAACTGAGCTATTATATTAGTTAACAACGGTTATAGCCGCATCTAGCTATCATGATATTTATATTTTAAAAATGACACCTGGACATGGGGATCGAACCTGGGATCTTTGGCTTAGTACGCCAAGGCTCACCACCTAAAATGTTAAAATTAGAGCTCAACCCCCACCATTTTTCAATATTTGGTTAATATACCCAAACTAAAAGCAAGTACAGAAATCTTGGTGTCAACGCCAGAGCTATGTTTATAAATGTAGTGAGTCTCACTAACCACTCGGCCAAGAAGAAACAACTAAGAAAATATACTCCTTACACATATGTAACAATGCTGACAATTTCAAACTCGTATTTACATGGTTGTAATTTAATTCATTGTGCTGTGTAGTGTGACAGGACAAGATGTGTTTCATTCATTGTAGCTGTGTGTGTGAACAGACAAGATGTTTATTCATTTGTACTGTGTAGTGTGAAAGACAAGTGTTTTCATTCATTTGTAGCTGTGTATGTGACAGATAAGATGTGTTCATTCATTTGTAGCTGTGTAGTGTGCACAGGACAAGATGTGTTTCATTCATTTGTAGCTGTATTATATACAGCACATACAGTACATACTAGTTTTAAGGCTACTTGAGCCGTTTAGAATAGGGTTCAGTACTTTAATCATTACTACGCTATTTTTTTTAAATAGTGTGCATCTTAAAATAAAGGTTTTAACTGACCACACACCACTGCGTTAATATTATTATTCTAATTAATTATTTTTATAAGCAAAAATCTAAATTTTAGCTTATACCGTCACCAATGATTACCAATTATCTCGTGTGGATTGAAAAGGGGGTCCTTTATAATTAGTACAAGCTCAGCCCTAATTAGTACTTTTAATAGTATGTTATTAGTGTAGTGTGGTGTAATCAAAATAGTGCTTGATCAAAAGAAAATATGTTTATCATTTTTCAACAGTTCCACAGTATGTTTAAATATTCCATAATTTCATACTTCATTTGTCTATCAGTGGGAATCCCTCTATTTAAATGCCAGATTTAAATTTTCTACTACAGCGAGAAATTTTGTCTATTTGTTTAGGAAACTTTTGGCCCCTCACATCTTGGAACCAATTTTTAAATTTCAAATTTTCATAATTTTGGTATTTTTTAATTATTTGGGCTGGCCAAATTTACAATCTTCAATCACACCAATAAATGTATTTTTATTAGTTTAAAAAAAATGTTAACCTATCTTTATTCCAAGTCTCAATCTTCAAATTAAAGAAATTTTATACTTTTCTAGTTAGCTGCGAGATTTCAATTTTCTATAGCATTACAAGGGTAGCCTTTTTCTATAAATCTTGGAAATGTATTCCACCCTCCTCTTAATTTCACTGTAAAACACCCCTTCCCTTCTCTTCTTGAATTTCAAATGTTAAGATTTGTAATCCTGGCCACCAACTTTAAATTTTCAGATTTTACTAGTTACTCGAGAAAATAAGGCGGTAGAGATGGATTTCAATTCATTCCGTGGAGTTAGGGATGATTTTCTACGCTAGAAATATCAATTATTTGAAAGTCTGTACAATTTAAAACTATAGTTAAAACTGATTAAAACAAATTGTTATATATTGTGGAAATAAAATTTTATCCGTGTATACTCAAAGTATTTATTATTAATGTTATCTGTAGAGTATTCTGAACATTTTCTAAGTGAAATAATGATGTAATATGTATGTGCCGTTAGCGATATAAGCCTTTATTCGCTAGATTGTATACATATTGTTGAACAGAATTATTCATTATACACGTGTATTCTTCTAAAAAGAGATATCACATTTCTACTTTGTCAAACATCAAAAGACATCACGAAAGTAAAATAGTAGTAGTACTTTGTCTGTAAAAAAGCAGGCAAAACATTTTAATTATAATATTTATAAATATTTTATTATCAAGACTTGGATAGAATTTTAATGTACAATGACTAGACATAAAATTTAACAGTGCAAGATTTACTAAATTCGTTAACCTAATAACACAAATAAAAATGTTCCTATAATAATTATATTCATCTGAGCTGAGATCAATGTACGAAAGTACTAAGATTTTAAGTTTTTTTTTTTTGTAAAGATATAAAAATTAATACGTAATATTTTGGCAGAAGGAATCGCTTCGCTGATCGACAGGTCTAAGACGTCACTCGCTCAATACACTGGACTATCAAGATCAAGTATCGAACTCAAATCTGTTTTCCACTTTTCAGCCACGCTTATGAAGTTGCATTTCCACTAAATTCAACCTTCCCCATTCCTAGCACATTATGTTAATCAGTACTATTGCGTACCGCCCGAAAGGGTGGCGAAGCGTGGTGCAATTACTTTTTATATATTCTGGCAGAACTAAGGGCGGCCTTATGACGCCTGGATAAATATTAATCTGGCAGATAAATATTTTTATCTGATGTATAAGTTAAAAGTGCGTCTTATGACCACCAGATATCATTTATCCGCCAGATAAAATGTATTTATCCATCACATTTTTATCTGGAGGTTTAAGTACCTGATAACTTTTATCTGGAAGTTAAAATGGTGTTGCCATAGTGACGCGTTGTTTTTATTGAAGTTTAACCAATCAGAATCTGTTTTTAGTTAAAATCTTGGTTCACGTGTTTAGTAAGCACAGGCCCGGGCTCTTAACTATATAAAGTTAGAACATTCACACTTTTATATAAGCTGACAAGCTATTTGTAGAGTTAGAGTTATATAAGAACAAATTATCAAAATATGAGTACGATAAATGAAATGCTGTAAACGTTGTACCCAACTATTGACCACATTTTGGACAGACACTGAAATTAGTACTTACAAAACATCTTAGCTTCTGCGCCCACGTGACGCCATCTGTTTCCTCGCACTCGTTTAGTCGCCATTATTTAACAAATGTTGAGCGTTATCACCACTCGCTAGGTTGTACGCATGCGCACACCAGTAAAAACAGTACCAACCTTGCTTTTCTGCAAAAAAATAATCCTACAGATAATTTATCCGGTAGATAAACTTAGTTCTTAAGACGCGTAAAACATTAAAGTGGCTGATAACCTTTATCTGGTAGTCATAAGACCGGCCCTATGTGAAATTACTAAATCAATAACTATATCAGTAATTATTAATCTCGGTGGTCTTTGAATAAAGTTCTCATCGCATAACCCAACGTTCGTGGGTTTAAATCCAGCTGGGGTCGACGAAATTTTCTTGAGCGGTAAAAATCCATAGTACAACTACCTTCTTAGGGGAGACCGAGGGGGTTGGGGTTAAAACATCTTTCCCATATTGATTGTGGCGTGTAAAAGAACGCTGGAAGTTGTGTGAAAATACCTTTCCTGGGTAAACATTGGTTTTTCTCGTAGACATTTTCGTTTGTTTATATAAATACTAGGATCAGTGCACGTTAAATAACCACAAATAAATTATAAAATAATATTTAAATGTAATTTACTATTGCAAATAGTATAGTATAATACAATAAATAACTACAAGATTTATATAACATTACAATTTAAATATAATAAGAATGTATCTAGCAATATCAAGAATATGTAATTTATGATATATTCAGAATTCAACCAAAAAAAGATAAAATTAATAACATTAATAATATTTAGTTTTCAATCAAAGGAAACATACTATTCTTAATAGGGCCTGCTGTAAACTTGTCTGCCTTTCATATTTGGTTGTTTTTCCTTTCCATCAAGTCCCTGTACGATCTATTATATAAAATAAAAGTTGAGTATTTTTGGTGCATCACGTCTTACTAACCATCCAGGGTGAGGATGAGGAAGGTAATATTAAGAAGAATTGCACTCTTGTTTACTTGGAGGAAAAGAAGAAAACCACTAAAGAACCATATATTGATACACCCGCCCAGGAAGTGAGGTCCCCAGGAAAAACAAAACGATTCTGAAGCCTTTGCTTTGCGCCTCCATCTGTAAATATTGGTTTACTAAGACAATTATAATATTATAATTTATACGTTGTAAATGAAACTGTTCCATAGAATTTATTGAGAATTTTGCACTCGATGAAACGTTCTTTACGGTAACTTCTAATAAAACACAATAATTTCCAATTATAGATAGACATATGGGTTTAATTAAATGAAAAATGACCATTTGGTCGTGAGAATCAAACCCGGGCTCAATTCCCATGTCCAGTTATGATAAATTAAACATCAAAGTTATTTCATTTGTTAACTACGGTTATAGCCGCATATAGATGTCATATTCTGTAAATTTAAAACTACACCTGGACATGGTAATCGAATCCGGTACATTTGGCTTAGTACACCAATGATTTAACCACAATTATAATTATACAGTTGGCAGCAGTCGAAGGTGGCTGTGTTTCTGATAGCTCGTTAATTGAGCACACATTTGTAGCCGATGATTTACGCACGTCCATAACAGAATTTGCCTTAAAATACGGGTGAAAGAATAACCCTGGGCACGGGACTATTCCTAGATAGCTCAGTGGTTAGAGCATTGGCGTACTAAGACAAAGGTCCCGGGTTTGATTACCATGTCAAGGTGTCACTTTTCAATTTACAGAATATACTAATTTTAGTTTTTACCTCATGTTAGTGTTTTGTCTGAAAATGACTCATCATATGTGAATTGACAAACGTGGATGATGAATGATGAACTTTTGGTGAACCAAACCCAAGAGTGCAGTTCCTACACTTTCATTAAGAACATATCTGGTTCGAGTTTGAACCTGGGACAGTGCTGTATTGAGGGATTATGTGTAGTGAGATTTCTTTCAAACATTTCCCTAAGAGCCATAAAAAGAAGAGAGATAAAGGCGAACAGAAAGAAAAATCAAGAGAAGTGCTTGTGCTAACATGTGACCTCTACTTTCAAGGGGAGAAAAGGGTATATATATATATAAAAATTCCGTCTTCTCTTTTTTAAACATGTCAGTACTTGTTCAGTCCGTTAATGTGGGGTTCATCCTGTGGCCTATCTCCTGAGGGGCAGCAAGAACGTGGGGTATTATCGTGTTGTTTATTTGCAGGGCGTGGTTCTCCTCAAACTGCTTGGTAATAAACGACCTCTGACAAGTTCTACGATCCTCTTTTGTCCTCCCAGATAACCAGGATTATATTGTCGTCTCCATCGTCCATAATGAACCACTTGAAATACAATCAGTCGCTAGACTAAGTATCCAACAAGTTAATCTTCACTAAATACACTTACCAATTTAACAATAACCAACAAATTAATTTCTACAATATACACTTACCAAATTATCAGTAGCTAACAAATTACTTGTTATAATACACTTACCAATTAACAGTAACTAATAAATTACTTGTCATAAACACACTTACCAAATTAACAGTACTAACAAATTTAATACATAAAAATACCTACCAATTAACATAATACCAATACTTATCACTAATACATTACCAAATTAACAGTAACTAACAAATTAATTATCAATAAATACACCTACCAAATTAACAGTTAATACCAAATTACTTGTCACTAAATACATTTACCAAATTAACAGTAACTAACAAATTAAATGTCAATAAAGACACTTACCAAACTAACAGTAACCAACAAATTATTTGCCATTAAGATATTCTAATTATTTAAAATAGGTTTACCAGCTATATTCAAACCGTAAATTTTCAACGTGTATTTTTACATAAATAATTCTAAGCAAGTGAATCACTATAGAAGAAATTTTTTCACTTATTTGTTGGTACTACAACTTTTATTTATCAAATTAACTGTAATTAACAAACTACTTACCATGAAATGCATTCACTAATATAATATATAATTATTTAAAATAGGTAAAACAGCTAAAGATAAACAGGAACTGTTCAACGTGTATTTTTTTCATAGAAATAAATCCAAACTAAAGAATTTCTATAAAAGGAGACTTTTTTTCATTTAGCTGTTGGTATTACAAACTTTTTTTTAAATCGAAGAAAGAAACTTTCTGGTTCTATTTTTGTATAAAATGTACAGAAGCAGCAATAGCGCCGGGTACAGATGAATTCAGTAAATCAGGAGAGGTATTAGGGAAGTGGAGAATTTGGGAGAGGAGAGGGGGGTGGGTGGATGGTTGGAGGGGTATGTAGGGGTCCGTTGATTGTCGAATGTTTTATTCATCAGCAGCAGGTGCAGGGGGTTAGGGGGGTTAGGGGGGCTGAGTTAGAGAGAGCGGCCAATTGAAATGTTCTCCCCGGTAACATCCTGGGGTGCTTCGACCGGGGAATCCCCACTCCCCTGGAGTATAAACATCATGTTTGAGGCTGGAAGTTGTGGGAACAACCCCCCCCCTTCATACAATCCCCAAGACGTGCCAATAATTGGGGGTGCTATGGCTTCTGCTGTTTTTAAAACTGATGTCACGTGCAGATGCCTTTAACAAGCCAGAGAGGTATCTTATTAGTGAAGCGACAACTTTCTTTCTTTCTTTCTTCTCAGCAATTTTCTCGGTAGTGCAAGACTAAGGCTTGATTCCCACGCTCACCAAAAATAGGAGGTAGACTCTGCTTGAGTGTCACAGCAATTCTTACGATGTATGTTGACCCATGATGCATTGCAATGCAAACATAGAACAACTGACTATCATCACATTTTATTTTCTAGTGGATAAATATATATTAGATCATTCTCCCGATGGTTGTTTACAAATTATAACGCTTGTCGGGCTCAATCCAATACATCAATAAACAAGCTTTACATTAACGAGTTATTTAAATCTCCTCACAACGGACAAAGAAACTGTCTGATAGCTTCTAGCTCTACAGCGCATGCGCACTAATTTGAGATGGTTGGTTCTGAGAGTTGATTGGTTCTCCTGTGCAGAACATCTCGAGCAGAGTGGACAAAGTAGAGAATAGTTGAACTTCAGCAGAACAGCTCGCGCTGATTAAACGGAAATGTTGTGATTGGCTTAGAGCGCGTCACGTGACCACGTTTCTGTTCTGCGCTAACGTGTGAATCCACAGTAAGGTTTCATTCACACGTTTGTTGAATATACAGACCAGAGTATGGGTCGGTGGGGGGGGGGGGGGGTCATTGATCAACACGTTAGCAGAAATGTGTGTTGAATATAATTCTTTTCAACATGAACTAAATGCAGATCAATTTCAATGGTTTCTACTGATTTCTAACGAATCTTTTGAGAAAGGAAGTATTGTGATTGTAAACAAAATTAATTTCGACATATTTATGACGTCCTGAACCTAAAATAGTGGTCTGCGTGTATCTTAGTTTGGAGCCGAAACCATTTCACCGGTTGGACTACTGGATTTTTCATAAAGTTATCCAGGGAGGTTTTGGAGTTAGATATCCAACTCTAAGATTAGGGGTGGTTTACTTTAAACAAAAAGGAGAAAGAGCAAAATATAATTTTCTATAAATTGTCTCTAATGATAATTCGTATTTAAGCACTGTTTAGTATTACAAAAAAATGGTGACTCATTTTCCCATTAAAATGACTGTGGTTTCCTTACAAGAGCCAAAATTTCAAATTTTTATCAAATCTACAAAACTGTTTGAAATAAGACTTAACCTATTATTTAAAAAAACTTATGTTCTCTCCTATTACAAATAAAATACGTTACTTTACATTTTATGTATATTTATAAAAATAATTGTTTCCGAGCTATTCGCAAAATAATTAATTGAGCTCTCGAAAATTGGGAGATAATTACTCTTTGGTGAGATAGTACTTATTTCTCAACATATTTCTGTAAAAGTGTATATTATTTAATTTCTGCTCTGGTGGAGTGTGATGATCTTGTTTATATGATATTTCTGCAACAATGTATATTATTCCGTTTTACAAATCTTACGAGTTGTAAGTAAATATCTCCATTTTTAGATAAAGAAGAGTGAATATCATTGTGATACAGCGAATAGGGATAGGTAGATATTAATATCATGCTTGATGGATTTACAAATTTTTGTTTTGTGTTGTGAAACAAATCATAACAACACAAGAGTAACATACCCACTTTTCATTTGAGTTATTACTAATCCCCTCTCAACAACAATAAACGCAGTAGTCTGCTTTCATCTCACCTTTGTAGGCGCATGCGCACTGATTGGGTCCTCAAAGCAGATGGTGCTACAATATGGCGATTGGCTTATAGCTCATCACGTGATTATGTCTCACGTACGCTCTTGTTTTTCAGAGAAGTTGTGAAACGGTATAAACCAGGCACGTGGCACAGATGTGACAGGTCATATCGCTATCAACTAAATCTCTCCTTCGGGTATCTGTCATATGTTATTTTAGGGTATCAGGTGACCTGGCGGTCTAGGGGTAAGGGGTCAGACCTCTGTTCTGGGGGTCCGGGGCTCAATCCTCGGTCCCGGCACAGATTTATCTGATTGCCAAACCCTTCCTTCATCTCTGACAAGACGTGTATTAATCACAACTTGTGAATGTGTGGAATGCCAGGACTCCACCGTGGTTCAGATCCCACGTTAAACTGTAGGTCCTTCATTTCATCTCACAATCACCTTACCATCACACATTAGCTTAAGTGCGTATAACCCGAACGGGTAGTAAGACGCGGTGCTAATAGTAATAAAAACAATTGAATTGTAGCTAAATATGTGTTGCATTAAAATATCCCTAAAAGTATATAACTTTTTTATTCTAATATCAGTGAGAGTTTTTCAATAAAAACATAATTTACTTATGGTAAAAGTAATATTGTAAACTCTAGAATAACTTTCATGGAGAAAATATTGATTAAATGATTATCTCTTTGGAACCTAGTGCGTTCTTTTTTTATCAATATTCACGCTAAGCACAAAAAAATATTATCTCAAATAACAAAATAGGTTTTTTATCTTCAATAAATGTCAATAAGTTTCAAGTAAAAGAAAACATTCTAAAAAGTCAAGAAAGTTCAGAAATAAGTTACCAAAAAGGGATAAATCGTATTAACTATATAAACAAAACTTTATCTACATACACAAGTTAGAATTCATCTTGCACCCTTCACTGTTTGATCTCATGGTATCATCTCCCAAACTTAACCTCATGATGGAACATGAGAAAATGGGAAAGTATAAATATATGACGAATGAAGTACATACCATCGCCTTAAACTATTTTTATAAACATTAGTTCTTTTTCCGAAACTTTTTTCAATTTGATAGAGACAGTATGAGCGGAATATGGAGTTATCCCAACTTCATTGAAGTGGTCTTAAGGCGGCCTTTACCATATATCAAGGGGAAACAATATTTTCGTGTCTGAATTTACTTTTTAAAGAAAATAAAAATTTATTTTTTAAATATAACAATACTGGTAGTTTTGTGAACAGTAGACCTCCCTCCCACACTCCATGTTATTATCGTTTCTACAAATATTTTTCTCTGGATTTCAAATTGAAGTACCGTATCTTCTATAATATATCATTGGATTTTAAATTGATAGCTTTCTTTGGAGATAAAGTTAAACAGAAAAAAAATTACTACTATATCCAGTAGTACATTGTAAATCCTAAAAAATCTCAATCTATTGTCATAGGGTCAAAAAAATTACCATCCACACTGAGTTTCACATCTGCACAACAAATAAATTTAATAACAGCCCAATTCCATTTGTGCCGGTTGTTAATAACCTTGGTTTACATATAAATGAAAACCTAACATGGAATAATCATGTGAAACAAATATGTAAAAAAGTGTTCTTTGCCTTACACTCACTAAAGCGCCTGAAAAAATTATACCAATGAATATTAAATCCACTCTTATCCAATCCCTTATCCTCCCGCTTTTCGACTATTGTGATGTAGTTATAATACCTACAGCTGACCTTGTGGCAAGACTACAAAGACTCCAGAACACATGTGTTAGATTTATATTCGACCTCCAGGTCACGTGATCATATTTCCCCAGACTATAAGAGACTAGCTTGGCTACGACTTAAAGAAAGACGAACTCTACACTCGATGACAATCATAAAGAAACTATTGACTTCCAACTACCCACAATACCTTTATTCACTATTCGTTTAATCAACCTAATAATAATTTCAACACTCGATCACAAGAAAACTCAGTTTTATTCATTCCTCTTCATAATTCCAATCACTACTCAAATTATTTCACAGTTTCAGCTTCTCTTTCATGGAATACCCCAACCAACGATGTAAAGAAATTAGAATTGAATGGTTTCAAGCAAAAAGTCACAAATAATCTGTGTGTGGAAGCTCATTCTTGAGATTGAGAGGGGTGAGACGTATGTGTGTGTGTGTGCGCGCACGCGTGGTGCGTAATACATGTGTATTTTAGCTCTATTTTTTTCTCTCTCTTTTTCTTAATACTTTTTTGTTTGTTTTTATATTTTATATATATTATATTTTGTTAAACTTCAGTTTAAATTGTATTGGTTAAGTGTAAGAAAAGGCAGTAGCCTTAACTTCGCCATTAAAGTCGATTATATTATTATATTATTATTACATTACGTTCATAGCTAACCATTGTTAACGTGGTTTAGTACGTTAATATCTCAATGTATCTCAATATTTGATTGAATTAATGGCACAGTGCACTACACAAACTTTATCGCTCCTTTAAACAATAAAAATTGAGAGATTTACTTAGAAATCTTAGGATTTGCTGAACAAATTATAAAACATTATTATAGAAACATAATGAGGAAAAAATAAAATCAAAGAAGTAAAATACATGGTTAGAGAAATCTATTATTTTCACTGCGTATTTTTAAATCCCTATTTTCAAAACTCTATTTGAAAAAATATATGTGCCTATAACTCTGAAAATATTGATTTTTTAAATATTATTTTGAATAAATGCTGTTTAGTTTTAGGAGTCCTACACATTCGCAATGTTAAGTTATTTAGTATTTCTAATAGTTGGTGATATATAATCAAAATTGTAAGTGCAGATTATGTGAAGTGCCCTCAAAATCATTTTAACGGGAAAACGATGTGTTCAATATTGTTTAAAATTCCAAACAATTCGTAAATACGAATTTTAACTAAAATCCCTGGAGCGATTTTGGAAATGGATTTTCTCTTTTTTTATCCATTAGTAAACTACCCTTAGTTTGAGGGTTAGATGTATAATTCCAAAAAATCCTCGCGAAAATTTATAGAAACACCAAGATACCAATTTTTAGCCCAATAAGTAAGAGTTTTCGGCTCTATGTATTATGTATGTTATTATATAAATAATTATATATATATTATATATATATATATATACACACACACATACAGACGGGACATCACAAAAAATACTTTTTTTTATTCAGTGAGAAATCTGGAACCATATTTTTTTTTATTCGTATCTAGGCACTGTTTAACGTTTAAAAAAAATTGGTGCATCTTATGTTCCCAATTGATTTTTTTCACTCATAACTAGCAGTTACTGGTGCACGTAGATTGTGCCTTACCTCCCTTTGAACTGGATGACAGTATTGGATGCACGGTGGTATAAATAACTCTGACTTGGGAGCTCGGTAATGTTAGTAGGACGAGTTG
This sequence comes from Timema cristinae, assembly GCA_039000515.1. Lineage (NCBI taxonomy): Eukaryota > Metazoa > Arthropoda > Insecta > Phasmatodea > Timematidae > Timema > Timema cristinae. The sequence goes on from JBCFYV010000001.1 coordinate 3,974,700, forward strand.
TATATTTATTTCACACGAGTAGTAACAGGTAGTGTGTCTGTCTATGAATTAGTTTGGCTTCAAGGACGCTTAACCTAAGTGCAACTGTTAACTATAAATCCTAACCATGTGCACTATATTTGAGGTTTTTGCATCCTATTAATGTTTCGCACTTTATTCAATCAAATATTAGTAAAGTTCTTTAAAATATGAGCTTATGTCCCTTTGTTAAGGATCTTGATTCATTTCCAACCAGTCCTGATTTCAAACCAAAATTTTAAAGTATCATAATACCTAATTACGCTTTGAGGCTACATAATTATTTTGTTTGGCGCAAACCAAATTAGGACAATGTATGAAATTATTAAGAGTGATCTAAGAAAAAAATTAGTAAAAAAAAATTATTTTCTCTCTTAAATTTTTTTAATGCACCCATCTCACCCTCAAACAATTAATTGCTTAAAATACGTGTGAATAGATATATTTAATCCGTGGGGGTGTGAGATATAATAATATGAATAATTTATGTCGATATTATTTGTTTGAATGTATGTAATTTATGTGTGTGGAAAGGTTTAGGGGCTGTAAACCAATATGTTAAATTGTATTAAATCAAATGGAACCTTTACATAACAAATAACAAAGATTAAACATTGGACACCTTAGCTTAGTTGGTAACGTGTCTGCTTACTATGGCCGTTAAAATTGATCATTGGTGAATTGTTGTTCTTCCCCTTCACAATGATGAATTGTGTAATGATGTTGTGTCTAATTTAAGCTAGTTTATAAGTCGTGTGCGGGTATAATCAGTCGTTTCAGAAATTGCGAGTAAAATACCTCAAATAAATAAACAAAAACATTCTTAATTTGTTACACACTCTAGTAGAATTTTCATTCAGTGTTGGGTGTGTTAGAATTTTGGACAATATAAGGAGCCTCATCCTAATTAAGGTTTTATAAGCATAGGTGTAGCCCCACTTTAAGAGATCAACCTATTCCAGGGTTCAGGCCCTGTACCACTATAGGCCAATTGTTTTATAGTTTAGAATGTACTATTTATATTTGTTCCCAAATTGCTACATTTAAGGTAATTTTAATTTTTCAACATAAATAGGTGAAATTCAAATTATAAGTTACTCTTAGTTGTGTATCGGTTCCATCAGTTGGTGTTTAATCTAATCTTGTTGCTTAGTGGTAATGACTGCTATAAAACCAGATCACAACATCTTCCTTGTCTTGAGACGGGAGAGAAATCTGGCGGCGGGGGCGGGAACTAAAACACTCCGCTCTCAAACACCGCCAGGGCTCCGAGGAGATTCTTCCGGACCGGAACTTTCTCAGGAGATTGATTTTGAGTGGAGAAACTTGTTCCTAGAGATAATATCAGGGTGAGAGAAAGGCTCGTAAGTTTTATTTAAAAGGAGAAACATTTACAATTTATCAAGAAGGAATATATAAAACTTAAAGGTTCAGCTTTTTGAAAAAATAAATCAATGGTTTTATATCACAAATATATTCTTTCATTCCAAGTTATATGACTTAAATAAAAAGTGTACTTAGAAAAATAGTTGGTTCAAAAAGAGATGAAAATAGTGGAAACTACAGAAGGCTACATAATGCTGAGTTACACACACTGTACTAATCACAAGAAAACGTTAGGGTAGTCAAATATTGAAGGTTAAGGTAGGCTAGACATGTAGCTTAAATGGAAGTATCTAAAAACGTGTTAAAGTCGTTGACTTGTGAACCCATGGGAAGAGACCTTTGGGAAGAGACTATTGGGAAGACCTAAGAGCAGATGGAAGGATAACATTAGACTGTATCTGAAAGAGATAGGATATAATGAGGTGGAATGGATAGAACTAGCTCAAGATATAGATATGGTGTAATTATAGGGGTTGGCTAGAACCAGGATAATAATTTCTGGACAGGACAGTGGTTTTTAAATAGACCTAACTATTGTGGGAGAACTTGCTTTCAAAGATTCCTCCCCAGTTTATATTGTGTCATGAAGGTTAGTTTTTTAGTGAAAGCAGGATAAAACCAAGATATGGCTGGCACAATTTTCAGATACTTTTGTAATAAAAAAAACATGCTTGGCTGTATTACTATGTGTGGAGATCTGTGAGAGACACGTGAGATACACGTGAGAGCCGGGTGATTTCAGATCTTACTCTCACGAAGGCACTGCCTCTTGAATAATTACGATAAACCCTCTGCCTGTAAGGAGCTGGTGTAGCTTTGAGACGAAAAAACGTTTATTTTAGTTTACCTAATATAACCGGTATCTTTAACTGAAGTTGACATGATGAGAGGATGTGTGTAGATCGACTGATGAACCATATATATATGAAAGTAGTATGTGTGGATCAAAAGGAAGGGGTAGGCCATTTAAGACGTGGTTAAATGTGGTGGATAAAAATGTGAAAAAGAGAAACAATAAGAGTTTTAAGAATAAAAAAGCATATGTTACTCAGTGTATGGATGTTGTTGAAATAAGGGGAGTATTAAAGGACAGGGAAGTGAGTGAGGATGGATTAAGTAGGAGTTGTTTTTTGAGCTATGTCTGTGCACAGTTCCTTGCCTACCCCACTAGGGGATGGCGTGATTAGGTATGTATGTTAGGCATAGTATGTATGTATGTATGTATGTTAGGCATGGTATGTATATATATATGTATGTATATATGTATGTATGTATGTATGTATGTATGTATGTATGTATGTATGTATGTATGTATGTATGTATGTATGTATATATGTATGTATGTTCTTGGAATTATTTAACTTACGGGTGAAAAGATAAAAATATCAAATTCATCAAAATTGGCTCTAAGAACACGCACTGCCTTACAAACCAAATTGTGCATCTCATTTTCAATTAAAATGATCCTTAACCTACTTTACATGAGCGAAAGCAACTTTTTGGGATACAAAATCACCTATAATTTAAAATTATTAGGGTTCTTAAAATAAAAATCTTTTATTTAAGAATCAAGTAAATATATTTTTATAAATGGACGACTGGGAATTGGGAGGAGGTGGGGGGGGGGGGGGTAGTTGATTTCTCTGCTCTTTGGTGAAACGATATATTCCTCTTTACTCAATTTATTTTTATAGCCGTTGTATTTTATTTCATTTATGCTCATTTGTGTAATTTTATGCTTCTTTTTATTTCCATTTCGTTTCAGCGATAATGTTTCTTATCTTGTTTAACATTTCTTACGAGCTATAAGTTAATATTTCCAGGAGCTAGAAAGTGTTTGTGGGGAACACAACTATTTATGTTATGATAGTGTTCGTTCTTCTTCTTAAGATCTCAACCCAAGTGTTGGTTTGCAGCAGCAATCCTCCATCTCTCTCTACTTACCGCCCTCCTTCCCCTCTCCTTATTGGCCACACATCCCATGCACGACATAATCTGGCACATGTATTCCACACATGGTCTTCCTCGCAGGTTTAGACCTTCAATGACGCGTTCTGATAGTTACGTTAGTAAACAGTTGTGACACAATGAGTGACTTATCAACTGGAAACCATCTCAGGTGAATCTGACTACACAAATCATTCATTTATTAATTTTTACTAAAATAATATGTGATAAGTGACCTGGTGGTCTAGGGGTCTAGGGTCTAGGGTAAGGTGTCAGACTTCTGTGCTGGGGTCCGAGGATCAATCTTCGGTCCCGGCACAGATTTATCTGATTACCAAACCCTTCCTTCACCTCTGACAAGACGTGTATTAATCACATCTTGTGAATGTGGGGAATGCCAGGCCTCCACCGTGGTTCGGATCCCACGTTAAACTGTAGGTCCTCCATTTCATGTCACGATCACCCTACCATTACACATTAGCGTAAGTGCGTACAACCCGAACGGGTAGTAAGACGCGGTGCTAATAATAATAATAATCATATGTGTATTTAGCAACATGACTTACTATTCGTTCGGGTGGAGTTAAGTATTTGAAGTAATAACACTTGATTTATTTAGAGTTGAAGTAGGTGTAATTTAAAGGAGTATACCCGCATTTGTGTTGAGGAAGAGCAGAAAACAATTTTTGAAAAAAATACTCTCAATACATCCAACCGGGATTCGAGCACCGAACTCCCAATCTTCAGCATTATAGTATATTGTGAGAGTAGTGCCCTATACAATGTGACCAAAAAGGTAGATTTTCTGAAATGTTTAATTTTAAATTTCTATAAAAATTTGATGATGTAGTCATATTAAATAAAATTACATCTCCCATCATTTCATAGTAGACTTGTTTATTGGACAGAAAATCATCCCAACACGACAAAAAGAGTGTAACAGTTGAATGGAGGTCAGACATCAACAGAGCAAGCGACTCTGTCGGAGATGAGAGACAACAAATTGACCATGTCGCCATCTTGCCAGATACACTCCCTGAGCTTTCAACCTCCACTAGGAGCTCACAGGGCCGGAAACAGATCAGATTAGCAACGTCTCGGAAATACAAACGAACAAATTGGGGAGAAAGAAGACACGATTATAAAAGAAACTTTTGTGGAAGAAAAGAAGCTTTTTAAAGATTAAAAAAATACACATAAAAAAATTCGAGATACATAATTTTCCTCAGTGATTCTTTTTCCCCATCTCTTTTGTTGTGTAAACTTAGAGAGAGTTTTGATGAAAGCAAAAATTATTTGTTGTTAAGGAAACAAGGAATGGTTTCAGTGCGGAGGTTTATCGGAAATTCTACTTTCTCTCTTTTAATAGGACAGGTTGATAAATGTAGTGAACTTATTCCATTTCTCTAGTAGTAAAATAGTTGATAAATATTGGCGGTTTGTAATGTTTAATTTTACCCTTTGTATAGATTGATTTTTCTTAGCACCGCGTCTTACTACCCCTTCGGGTTATACGCCTATGTACTAATTACACTAATGTGTTAGATATTAAGAAGGTTGAATTTAGAGTAGGTGTATACACATTTGCGTGGAGGGAGAATGTTAAACCATTTTAGGAGGGAAAAAAGCACTTAAGTACACCAGACTGGGATTGAACCCCGATCTTCCCGTCTTGAGCTGTTTAGTATATTGCGAGAGTATCGTCTTAGACTATGCAGTCACCGTAGTGAGTATGATAACTGTTGATGGCTTGAATGGTGCAATTGTACCAGCTTTCTAGTAGGATAGTTGGCAAATGTTAATGGTTTGAATTTGTCTCCCCTTTCTATTGTTTTTTTTAATATTTTGTTCCAAATAGACGATTGTAAATTTACTCGATTGACTCATGGATATCTCAAAAAGACCTAATATAAGGATTCCTTATTATTGGACTCAATGACCTTGAGTTTTCATCTACGCCAAAACAAAACGATATTAAACTCGGCAGCCAAGGTATAAAAATATCACAAAGTAAAAATACTCTGCACAGGGCTAATTTGATATTTTAGTAAAAAAACAAAATTTAGTTTTGCTTTTTCATAAAAAGAGATTAATGAACTTGTGAAAAAATTGTATCTGGATATTTTGGTGAAACTCGAGGTGTTATGTTCCTCTTAACTCAAAAAATGTCTGTATGTCTGTCTGTCGGTATTTGGGCCTACAGACAAAACAGTTTCATGGATTTCGTTAAAATTCAATATGTAGATGTATCTGTAGACCTAAACAATAGAATAAGACCCGTAACCAGGTATTAATATTAATATATTTATATTGCTATATTAATTAAATGGCAATAATCTGAAATAATGAATAGAATTAATGTATTCCTAAAATGGCATTAATATTATCCTTTATATTTATTTATAAGAAGTATTTTACATGATAAATAGTATCATTGTACGCTAGTTTTTTGTAATTTTTTTTAGTTTATTCAACTAATAACTTATTTAAAAAAATTATTTCAAATAGTATTTAATATATATATATATATATATATATATATATATATATATATATATATATGTATGTATGTAGATGTATCTGTATCTGTATGTATATATATATATATTAAAAACACTATTTGAAATAATATATATATATATATATATCATTTAGAGTCAATTCCCTCAATGAGGTTAGTAGGCGAACACAAAAACAATAAATATTAAATAAGGTAATTGCATTTCGTTGAAATCAAGTCATAGATCTGGCCAAAATTTAATTTTCAGAGTCAATTGTTGAAACGAACTATTAAGTTTAAGAGAAAAATAATAAGTTTGGCGATTAAAGTTAAAATAAATGTTAATCCTTGAATTAGGAGCAATAAATATTTTTAATAAAATTAATTAAGTCTAGTCGAAATTGTAGTAGATGACAAATGATGATTCATAAGTAAAATTTTAGGTTGATTTCATCTCATATTAATGGCGTCTTGTAGTCTTTGGCGTTGAAAGGGTTAGTGGTTTAGAAAACTCACTTAAGTGGTATGAAAGTTAATACAGCTGTTCCAGGTCGTTGTACCATCTTTTACAGTCATTTGGAATACTTTTTGTGAGATTTGCGCTAACAAAGTTTGTTATTCTCACTTTACTTTATTTTCCATTGAACCAAAACAGGTCTGTCTCGTTTGGGATCCAAGATGAAGGCAAGACCCTGCTTCTTCTCGCATATTCCGCATCTCAGCATTTCTTGTCAAGGCCCTCAAAATATCGCAGATATGCTGGTATTAAAACTAAGTTCGAAATTTCAAATATTTGTTTAGAATTATAGGACGTATAAACAGGGAATATCCGGTGGGGAGAAATAATCCTAACGAATCTTGATAAAATAGAAACTAATACTAAATATATTCTAAATCAGATATCTGACAGTTTGTTGGCGTTAACAAAAGACGAGCAATCATTGTTTGAAAACAAACTCTCTTTCTTATTTTTTTTTCCTTGTGAGATTTTTGAAATTAAAAATGCGTGAGACGCGTCTGTGTCGTTCAAAAGCGGATCCAGGGCATGTTGTCGGGACGGTGCACTCGCATTCGCGTGGAAGGGGAGTGGAAAACCATTTAGTAAAACCGTCCTCAGTGCACCCAACCGAGATCAAACCCCAATCTCTCCGTCTTCAACAGTCTAGTCCAACACGAGAGTAGCGCGTTAGACCACGCAGCCACCGAAGCGGGTCATAAGGCTTATTAAAGTATACATCGAATAGCTTTAACCAATTAAAAAATAAGAATTACAATTATTAATAATGTTAATAATAACATTATTAGTTTATAAACATAATTTTAATTAATTTATAATAACAATAAAGGACTTTTAAGAAAAAAATTCCATTTTTATTAACACATTTAATTTAAAACTCAAAACAAAAGTCACTGAAAATTATAAAATATGTACCGTACATAGGCTCATTTTTATATTTATATAAATATTATGTATTTTATCACAAAATAATAATTTGTTGTTATACTAAAATTAGTAATTTAACTACTACAAACATTTTAGAGTCAAACCACAAATTCAAATCTGCATTTACCACTCTTGCCAAAATGGTTTAAAACCTTGTCTACTTCCACTGGAACATGGCGGTGTAAGAGTAATAAGACAAGACCTGACATATTTTCTATCTTTTTCGTGTCGCGTCGGCCATTATGAATCTCGTAGGAATGTGAAAGAGACAGAGATAAAATAGCAGCTGATAAGTCTTGTTTAAAATGTGTACGGAATATTTTTATTAAAACCAGGTAAATAAATATATTTCTTGTTGGTCTGATAAAATATTGTTTTAATCTCATTGTATTTCCTTCGACGCAGTGCAATGTTCGTTGAAAACAATATAATAAGTTTGAATATTAATACAATTAATTAAAAGTAGTATGGCCTCTGGCCGCATGGTGTGCTAGTTGCATTAAGTTAATTACAAACATAAAATAAAACTAAATAAAATATAAACCAACAGAATTAAAATTCTTACATTACCAAAATTAAAATAATAAATTACGTTTCATTATGGTAGAAGATTGAAATTTGTCAGGCGTGTATAAGAACCACCATAAACAACCATTAAGTTCTGTCCCTTGAATTTCAAAACGAAGAGGCAGTAATTGGAGAAGATTGTTAAAACTAATATAAAATACTTTATTGATGTGACATGTAGGTCACAATAAGGCATTCCCGGTGAGCTGAATGAAGTATGACAATATCGAATTAGAAAATTTAAACCAATGAATTGGAAGAGCTTGAAATTGACACAACTAATATAGAATAATTTTTAGAGTTAGTTTCAATTCTTTTCGTACTTTATTGATCTTTGTTAACTTTTTATCTTAAAATATTTCTCTTGGGAATAGCCGGGAACTTCATGTAAAGAGCGTAAAGAGTGATGAATAGCAAACAGTAAATATTACATTTTTTAAAAGGATGAAAAGGAACAAATAAAGGGGGTAAAAGTGGTAAAAGGTGTAACTTAAAAATGGTAGCAAAAATACTAAAAAATATTGAACAATACTTTTTTACCTTTTGTCTATTTGATACATTTACTCCTTTTTACCTATTTTACCATGAATAAAACATTTTCCCTTAGTGCCCTTTTTACCTTTTTTTACACTTTTAATTCTTTTTTACCTACCATTTTGCAAACAACTACTTTTGATCAGATTTACTTTCTACCCTTTATGCCTTTTTTTTAATATCTCACTATTTTTACCCTAAGCTATTTCTTCCGGGTAAAGCCAGGCTCTTTATGGTCGTATACCGTAAGATAAAGTATAGGATCGTGTCTCAACACTTACTTTAACTAATAAATAAAGAATTTGTTATGTTAATAAATACTTTATAAACTATTTTAATATTACAATAACATTTGAAGACAGACCAGCCCGTTAAATGTAAACCAGACGCATAAAAAGTGTATTACCTTATGCTCAATGGGTGTAGTAAGTTTGTCTAGACTCGAACTAGGGACGCCGCATGGAGTGGTCTCGCAGCCGCATGAATATTTTATCCGTCCTCGCCGGATACTCTACTCTTAAGAAACCGTGAGCTCCTGACTTCAAAATTAGTCGTGAAGTTTTAATAGCGTGGCGGTAACCTTATCTACAGTTTTCCTTAACTTTGTATCTCATTGTCGGGCGCTGAAATTTGTGAACTTTCTTTGTCCCACGCTCAGTTCACAATATTCCCGTCAGTGGCGCTAAACGTATCTGGGTGTTAAATTCCGGCTTCCACCAGGACTGAACTGTATCAGTTTATTGGGTGTTTTGATCATTGTGACAAACTTCTGGTTTGGATTAAAGTTATTATTTGTAAAATAAACAATAAGACACAATCGTATGCACATTCTCATGTATATCATAGTTTGGAACAACACACGGTAAAACCCCACTATACCCATCCCTGACAGTCCAAAATTCTCACCTTGCACAGCTTTCATATAATTAAGTCACACTATTAGAAACTCACCTAGCAAATCTCCTATACTATAATGTCACCTTATCAGAAACACTCACCTTGCAAATCTCCTATACTATAATGTCACCTTATCAGAAACACTCACCTTGCAAATCTCCTATACTATAATGTCACCTTATCAGAAACTCACCTTGCAAATCTCCTATACTATAATGTCACCTTATCAGAAACACTCACCTTGCAAATCTCCTATACTATAATATCACCTTATCAGAAACACTCACCTTGAAAATCTCCTATACTATAATGTCACCTTATCAGAAACACTCACCTTGCAAATCTCCTATACTATAATGTCACCTTATCAGAAACACTCACCTTGCAAATCTCCTATACTATAATATCACCTTATCAGAAACACTCACCTTGCAAATCTCCTATACTATAATGTCACATTATCAGAAACACTCACCTTGCAAATCTCCTATACTATAATATCACCTTATCAGAAACACTCACCTTGCAAATCTCATATACTATAATGTCACCTTATCAGAAACACTCACCTTGCAAATCTCCTATACTATAATATCACCTTATCAGAAACACTCACCTTGCAAATCTCCTATACTATAATGTCACCTTATCAGAAACACTCACCTTGCAAATCTCCTATACTATAATATCACCTTATCAGAAACACTCACCTTGCAAATCTCCGCTACTATAATGTCACCTTATCAGAAACACTCACCTTGCAAATCTCCTATACTATAATGTCACCTTATCAGAAACACTCACCTTGCAAATCTCCTATACTATAATATCACCTTATCAGAAACACTCACCTTGCAAATCTCCTATACTATAATGTCACCTTATCAGAAACACTCACCTTGCAAATCTCCTATACTATAATATCACCTTATCAGAAACACTCACCTTGCAAATCTCCTATACTATAATATCACCTTATCAGAAACACTCACCTTGCAAATCTCCTATACTATAATATCACCTAATCAGAAACACTCACCTTGCAAATCTCCTATACTATAATGTCACCTTATCAGAAACACTCACCTTGCAAATCTCCTATACTATAATGTCACCTTATCAGAAACACTCACCTTGCAAATCTCCTATACTATAATATCACCTTATCAGAAACACTCACCTTGCAAATCTCCTCTACTATAATGTCACCTTATCAGAAACACTCACCTTGCAAATCTCCTATACTATAATATCACCTTATCAGGAACACTCACCTTGCAAATCTCCTATACTATAATATCACCTTATCAGAAACACTCACCTTGCAAATCTCCTATACTATAATATCACCTAATCAGAAACACTCACCTTGCAAATCTCCTATACTATAATATCACCTTATCAGAAACACTCACCTTGCAAATCTCCTATACTATAATGTCACCTTATTAGAAACACTCACCTTGCAAATCTCCTATACTATAATATCACCTTATCAGAAACTCTCACCTTGCACAACTCCCAAATAATTAAGGAGCACAAACCTTAGGCTAAACCCCTGCAAACAAATTTGTCATCAACATTAGCCTTGTGACCATCTTTAATTAGCTCCTAGAACAAATTAAACCTCACTTAACACTATTGTACTCCTGGCTGTTGCTGTGTCAGAGACAGGTCAACATATCACTATTATATCCCTGTTTGTTCCTGTATCAGAGACAGGTCAACATATCACTATTATATCCCGGTTTGTTCCTGTATCAGAGACAGGTCAACATATCACCAGTTTTGGTCCAATGACTGTACATAATGAGCATGATATCGACAGTAATATCTTAGCATTAAAAGTCGTATCATTGACAGTATAGTTCCCGGAGTATCAAACATCCAACCAAACATCTTCCAGGAAACTTGCTACATACCTCCCTTGGGAACATCATCGTCAAACTGCGCACCAAACTCACACGGCCGCGTTCTCTGTCCTTTTTATCAGCGCTATTTGTTGGAGACACTTAGAGGTGCTCATAAAGCAGGGAGCATTAGACTTAGAGGTGCTCATAAAGCAGGGAGCATTAGACTTAGAGGTGCTCATAAAGCAGGGAGCATTAGACTTAGAGGTGCTCATAAAGCAGGGAGCATTAGACTTAGAGGTGCTCATAAAGCAGGGAGCATTAGACTTAGAGGTGCTCATAAAGCAGGGAGCATTAGACGCTACTATAGAGAGCCTTACACCATCTCACAAACACACATTCTCTCCCTATACTGGCAATTTCACACCTTATCTACCTATGCTGATCATTTCACACCTTCTTGACAAATTCAATTAATGCTATCAATATACCCATATCGGTGGACACGCAGAGCTAGAGTAAGGTTCATCTAGTATGGTTTGCTAGGGATGGGAAATATCGAGGTTCTAATCAAGGATGATAGTGCTGTAGTTGGTTTTTACCCTAAAGGGCTTCCCACAATCCTACGCACGTAAATACGAGTACATTTATTCTGAATTATACTTTCTCTTGTACCGTTTGTTCACGGTACTGATTTACTTTCAGTTTGAGCTTTTGTGACGTCACCTCCAGTGTAGTGTAACGCTAGTGTAGTGTAGCGCAGCGTGGCTTAGAGGGTCGGCGGTTCGATCCCAGTCGTCATTTAACGTAGAAGAGTTGTGAGGGAATGGCAGAACGCCCGCCTCTGGCCACGAGTCAAAGGAGACGACCGGTTGGTTGCCGCGCAGGAAGGAAGACAAATAGTGTTTGTGAAGCTTGACACCAACAATAGGGTCTGAAAGCAATGAAGCAGTAATTGTGTCTTACTGTTGTAGTCCCTACATCCGGTCAGCTCGACACCAACAATAGGGCCTGAAAGCACGGAAGCAGTAATTGTGTCTTACTGTTGTAGTCCCTACATCCGGTCAGCTCGACACCAACAATAGGGCCTGAAAGCACTGACGCAGTAATTGTGTCTTATTGTTGTAGTCCCTACATTCGGTCAGCTCGACACCATCACTAGGGTCTGAAAGCAATGAAGCAGTAATTGTGTCTTACTGTTGTAGTCCCTACATCCGGTCAGCTCGACACCAACAATAGGGCCTGAAAGCACGGAAGCAGTAATTGTGTCTTACTGTTGTAGTCCCTACATCCGGTCAGCTCGACACCAACAATAGGGCCTGAAAGCACTGACGCAGTAATTGTGTCTTATTGTTGTAGTCCCTACATCCGGTCAGCTCGACACCAACAATAGGGTCTGAAAGCAATGAAGCAGTAATTGTGTCTTATTGTTGTAGTCCCTACATCCGGTCGACGCGGAAACATACCGCCAGAGTGAGACTATTGGTCGAGCCGGATGTTGTACCTGGGACCATGCGGTCCAGAGGTTGGGCACACTCTATCTATCAGCTAGTCCATTGGCTTAGATAACGTCAACCGACCATTAACATTTTATTGCAAGATTTAAACGTGTGCTTAATTATAATCAATGATTTCAAACCATCACAGATCTCTAGTTTTACGACATCAAACTTGCTATTTTGTGCTGTTTGCGTACCATTGTTAAGGTAAAGTAATTAACTCATGGCCCACCTTAGTGGCCTCGTGGTCTAACGCGCTACTCTTGTAGTCTACTGGACTGTCGATGACTGGGAGATCAAGGTTCGAATCTCAGTAGGGAGTACTGAGGGTGGTTTTTCAACGCTATAGCCTTCCTAACCCATAAGTCGCTAACGTAATTAGTACATAAGCGTATAGACTGAATGGGTAGTAAGACGCGGTGCTTATAAACAAATTAATGTATGTGGCTGAAAATTAGTAAGTATAGTGAGAAACTTATATGAGGTGTACAGAATGAAATAATTAAGTATACTATTAATATTATAGATATTTCATTCTGTACAGCTCATTTAAATATAAATATAAAATTTCAGCCCCAAACTTTAGTTGCTTTATTTTAACAATGGTACGCAAAAAGCATAAAATTATCAAATTTGATCTCTTAAAACTCGTGAAAACTGTGATTATTTGAAATAAGTGAATCATTATTCATGGATTATAACTATGCACTCGTTAAAAGTGTAATGGTCAAATGACCTTAATGGGTAGCTTGGTTGGGTAGTAGGACAATGTGTGGGATTATCAAACGAGGCGGACAGTCTAAAGTGGTCCACACACAGAGCAACATTAGCCCAAGTTGAATTGCAAGGAGTGTAGGTTGCCATGTGTGTAACCATAAATACTACGTGGGCTGCGGATGAAATAAAACACAGAGACAGAAAATAGAATATCTACTGTTTCAAATGACGCACACACATGGTCAAATAGCCCACACATGCCCCTCCCCACTTACACTCTCTTCTGTCACCTCACTTCACTTTTGTTCAGATGTAAGATATTTCTCGTTTTGGTTTTAGTTATAAGTTTTCTACAGATTTATATTACTTTTAAAAACTATATAAATTCTGTATTTTGAAATTATTTTTTTTATTCTAAGAATATTTAGTGAATGCGGGATATGATCATGCTTAGCTTAGGGTTGTTTAATTTTATTTATATTTAGATCTAATTTTTTTTAAATTTATCTTTGGTATCTGCAAACATTTGGATTAGTGATCCAGATTTTATGTTGTTATCAAGGCTAGTTATAAAGTGGAAAGATAGATAGATACTTAACTCTAAATTTGTTTTTATAGTATAATTTTAAATCGATACATTAAAATTATCATTTAATATGATTTTCACATGTAAACATCAAACGTAATTTTAAAAAATGGCACATGTATACATGCATTTCTCTGGATCTATTCAGGTGGTGTTTTTTACACAATGTATACTACCCGTCCATAAGCCCTACTATCATTTAACTGCACTAATGAAGTAGATACGAGGAAAGTATGTTTTATTTTAAGGGAAATCTACCCACATTTTTGTGGAGAGAAGACATGGAACTCCCTAGGTTGTAGTTCGGATATCTGTTTCCATATTATCAATGTTCTGTCCACCTTGACCGTGTACTGTAAATTCATGTCAAGTTATCAATATGTAGTTGATTGACTGCACGATAAGAGCTTTGGACTGCGTGTGTTGTGTTTATATAAAATGGAGTCGTGTATATATTGGAATTATTTAATGTTCATTATCCTATTTTCCATGGAAGATAGATATGTTATTAATTTCCAAACTAAATGTATTATTCAAAGGATGGAATTAATACCTCTATTCTCAATAAATCTATTAAAACAATCTCTTGTTATATTATAAAATTATGAAAGTACTATCCACATATCGTTGTCATACTTGAAGCAGGAAGTTTGTTTGTGAGAGAGTTCTAGGTGTGAAATAATGTTTACAAAATTTTGAACAAGAGTATAACCCGGACGGGTAGTAAGACGCGGTGCTAAAAAAAACCAGTAAGAAATGAAACATAAAAGAGGAATCCAAGTCGGCTAAATAAAATAATAAAAGGCGCCTCAAAGGCGGTGATCGGACAAATAGGCCCTTGTAAGAAAGTATGTGGGGGAGTGGGGGGTGTAGACTCGACCCTGTAATTGTACCGTTTCGGGGTTATTTTGGGGCCAGCAGCCAGCTGAGAGGTGATATCGATCGTTGAGCGGGCCCCAGGAACCCACTAGGACTCCTAGATATATATCTCGTGTTGCTCATTCTTATAAAACACTCTCATATCATAGACACAACATGGAGCACCCACTATAACTTCTAGATATACAATAGTCATAGTGGGTGCTCCATGTTGTGTCTATGATTGGTTTGAAAACATGAGGACGAGATGGGCTATGATCCCCGTCGTACCTGAAAGATTTACAAGATTTACAAAATACATCACCCTACACGGCTGTGTGATAACTCAAATATAGTGTTGTTTATATGTACCTATTCAGCACAGTTTGACGATTACAACAGTACATTTTTATTTTATTTTGAGAATGTAATAATATTATTTATACATTAAAAAACAATACGACGAAACTTTACGACCTGAGAAAATTACTGTGAGAGGAAATTTTTAATCTTTTAGCCAGGATGTTTTCATCAGAGGAAAAGTTTTAGATAATAGTCTGAAGTTAATCTTTTATTGACTTTTTTTTTTCATGCGATGATTGGTTTTGCAGAAATAATATTATTAGTTAAGCGGTATGATAACTCAATTCCGCGCGCCAAGATCTAACAGCGGAGTAGGACTATAATCTACATTTCCTACTCACATTATAACTCATACTAGATACACCAAGTAATGTTATTATGTATTTAGTACATGGTTATTGTTATTATATATTTAGTACATGGTTATTGTTATTATATATTTAGTACATGGTTATTGTTATTATATATTTAGTACATGGTTATTGTTATTATATATTTCATTACCGCAAATGAAATTATAATTAAGCGTGTTAATAACATCCATACTTGCCTATCACAGAGTATCTCGGAGTTTTTGTGTTGTCATTAATGAACAAGTTTTATAATACCAGTATTCAATATTTCAGATATGATTTTGAAGTCAGAGTCTACAAAATATGTGTTTCTATCAGTTAGAAATCAGTCCTCTCACCATTATTGCTTGCATTTTTTTGTGGAGAACTAAAATTTGATCGAACCATGGATCATACTCATCATTATTTATCTTCATTTCGTCATATTGAAGAACTGAAACTTTTTTGACGTGTTTCCTTATTTTTCCCGGATATCTTCAGTAAACGCATCACGTCTTATCGAAATCCTTGAAGGATACCAAGGGTATTGGCCCATTTTTTTTTTATTTTAGAATCAACAAACCTGGTAGTGGATAATGATACTTTTGTTGTTGTAAATACACATACGTTCGTTTACCTAAATATCAAAGAGTCAAGGCAACTACAATGAACCTCCAACCCAAGTTGATACTCTAAAAACCTTTGGTCTGTAGCACAGTTCAAACCAGACATCGCTTCGTAATCCGACTGTCTATATTCGAGTTTAGAAAAACTGTGGAATTGAGACCAGTGAAACCATTTTGACATGCATAAAAAAATTGTGAAAAAATATTTATTCTAAGAGTAAAATACCTTCAAAACTGTTCCCATTATCTCTGTAGTCAAGTAATAGTAAAAAAAAAAAAACCTTTGATACTTTTTCTGGTCAAAGAATAGCTTTACATCTTTTTTTTTAAATAATATTTGAAGTGGTTAACGTGCTCTTCTGTACAGACTAATTATATACACAACACCCAGACCCCTAGCCGTTAATGTATCAACGTGAAAGAATAAACCCACCTTTCACGTACGATACATTTTTCGGCCATGTCAGGAGTCTAAATAAGGACTTTAGGTTATGTGAACAGACACGCCACCAACTGAGCCAAGATTTCGGCTCTGATAAGGGCTCGTAAGAGAAGTTTCACTCTAGTGCCAGTAGATGGAACTATCTAAAATACAAAGTGTGACATTACTTTCGGACCATTCCGGGGAATTCCCGAATAGATTCAGTCAAGCAATAAGGTAGTGAATATTTCCCCGGCAGGTGTCAGCAGTCAGTAAGTATTCTAGTTGGTGGGGGTTGGCCCACGTTATGAGCCCGACCGGTCCATATTACGAGACCGTGTCTCATTAACTCCAATAATCGACGCCTGGCGGCTCTTATCGGTAACAGCGCCTCGCGCCCCTCCCCCCACTTCCCCTGCTGCGTCCTCATTACATGAAGACCCTCGACTGGCTGACTCCCCCACATTCAGAGAGATAGAGTCCATTTGCCAGGACGAGCACACGCTTAAACGAGCCCTTGATACTCCCGTACTAGAGTGATATCAGTACAGTCAGTACAGTCCTTTATAAGGAGCCTTTGATACTCCAGTGCTAGAGTGATATCAGTACAATCAGTACAGTCCTTTATAAGGAGCCCTTTACACTCCAGTGCTAGAGTGATATCAGTACAATCAGTACAGTCCTTTAAGACCCTGACACTCCAGTGCAGAGTGAGATCAGTACAATCATACAGCCTTAAAGGACCCTTGACACTCCAGTGCTAGAGTGATATCAGTACAGTCCTTTATAACGAGCTCTTGATACTCCCGTACTAGAGTGAGATCAGTACAGTCAGTACAGTCCTTTATAAGGAGCCCTTGACACTCCCGTACTAGAGTGAATTATTGTTTAAATTAATATCGAAATAGTTTTTAATTCTCGCTAATTTAGAGGTAGAGAAAGTATTTTGATCGTGAAAAAATTTAACTCGAAATTTTGATGAATTTCAACGTTTCATGACCTTCCCCCCCCCCCCCCCTCCACACAAACCCTAAAAAGTGTATTTTTCGATACCGTTTGTCTGTGTGTCTGTTAAATTAAGAGTAGTTTAATAAAGGGCGAAAAGAGAGAAAAAAACAGATTTTTTTCTTCAAAATTGGTTCCTACAATTCTCCAAAACTCTTTGAGATACTAAATAACTTATCATTGCAAAGTTGTAGTTCTATTAAAAATAAAAACTGTTATATGAAATATATATTTTTATAAAACCAATAGTTTCCGAGATATTGGCAAATATATTAATACAATTCTGTGAGATTTAGTTGTACAGAGATACTACTTAAGTTTTAACGCAATAATCTCCAATGCCAAAGAGTAAGTAGATAAGTAAATCTCTCAAAAAGTTGACGTTCTTTTACCTTTAACCTCTTAGGGGAAATGTTTGTACGTCATGATCTTTCTTTATCATTTTAGGTTCAATAGTCATTATTTACCCTTTCATTGGTCAAAATTTATAAATGAGGAATTTAATAGCAATGCAATAACCATAAGTTGTGCAACCCCTAATAATCTGTCGAAAATATTAACCAGAATTCGAAAGTTTAATACAAGTGTTGACCCTTGTGGACCCCATATTGATCTTTTTTTTTGTACAAATATACAAATGAGGACTTTAATTATTTAAGAATAAAATATTTAAAATTTAAAACTGAGATTCAAAAAGTTTTATGTAAGTATGACCCATTTTTTTCTCGTGTTTGCTAGTGTATATTATTTAGTTTCACATATATTATGAGTTTTGAGTAAATATCTCAATTTTTAAACAATGGAGGTAGAAAGTTATTGCAGAGTTCCGTACAATTTATTTTTAGCTGTAGTGATATAAATCCATGGATGTGTAAAGTAGACGATAAATTAATTAAATACAAAAATTTTAAATCTCGTTTTTGATGTGATATTTCTCAAAGGAATAGTAGCTGATCTTCTTCAAAGTAGAGTTACGTCATTGAAACTCTACTAGGATGTCTGACAAAGAACATTTGATTATATCACTGAAGCTCTATTAATATTCCCTCACATAATCACGAAATGGCATCACGTAACCTATATTAAGATGAATACTCGGTAGCACGCATATAACTCATTCTAAATGAATGATTAAATCACCGGCATAAAGCCCGAACAATAGAACACAAATGAGTGATGCCAGGATCACAACACACTTAAAGATAACTTAACGTAAAGGATATCTTCTTGTGTTTAAATGGAAGCGATCACGATGTAGTTAATTTAACGTAAGAGATGTACTGTGAGGTCTTTTATTTTAAGTGAACGTAACATGAAGTGTATCACGTGATCTAGACAGCCAATCACTATGCGAGTGACGTCAACAGGGCTATTTAGTAATTCATTTGTTGGTTAATATATATTTATTATATCGATTGAAAAGTGTAAACATTCACAGATCATCACTGTACAAATAGTCTAAATCAAAGATCATACTCGAGAACGAAGATGTTTGGCTCTAGTTGTTACGTTAAGTTAAGTGAATCGTGACCACACATCTTTTTATTTTCTCACTATCTTACAGAAAGAAAGTAATGTGATGGTAAAAAAAAAAAATTGAAATCAAGATTTTGATGAATCTTGACGTTTTATGACCCCCCCCCCCCCCCCCAATCCAAAAAAGTTGTTTTTGACTTTTGTCTGTCTGTCTGTCTGTCTGTCTGTACCTCCAACTAGAGCCTAAACTATTTTACCGATTGGGCTAAAACTTGGTATCTAGGGTTTTAATTGGGTTTCCCCGAGAGTTTTTGGAAATGGATATCTAATCCTAAAATTAAGGGTAGTTTACAAAAGAGGAAAAAAAAGAAAAAGTCAATTTTATCAAAACCGGCTCTAACGGTTTTGATTAAATTTTATTTCTAAACATTTATAAATATTCCAAACAAGATGGCTTCCCTCAATATTTCAGCAACATGACTTTAAGGGCTCCGATCTGATGCATAAATTATCTTTTTTTTATAATATCTCCTAAGCTATTTGAGATATGAAATTAAATATCGTTACAAATATGTAGGTCACTTTATAATACAACTATTTTATAAGAAACATATTTTTATAAAACCAATAACTTTCAAGTTATACGTAAATATATATAATTTTTAACTTTCCGAACACAAAAGGTACAAGTATTGCGACCGCAAAAGAAAATCTAACCTGAAATGTTGATGGATGTCGACGTCTCAGGACCCCCCAAACCATAAAAGGTGGTATTTGCAATGCCGTCTGTATGTGTGTCTGTTTAAACTTAAAATTAACAGTAGTTTAAGAAAAGGCGAAAAGAGAAAAAATTGATTTTCCCAAAATTGACTAATGATTTTGATTAAAATTCGTATCTAGGTGTTGATTAAAATTATAAATAAACTGGCTATTTTCATTTTACCATGAAAATGAATTTTAGGGTACTTTACAAAAACAGAAACGTCCGTATCTCCGCAACTATTTGAGATACTAAATAACAATGGAGACCACGCCTTTTTGTAGTTTACGAAACAAGGACAAACTATATCAAAGAAGTCACCTGCATATTATAAACAAACAAATTAAATACTTATTAGTTATATCGACTTTGGTCGCAACAGTATTGGCTGACTATATCACGTGGTTTCTTTCCCTTAGCATCCACGTAACGTGAAACTTCTCCCCTGAACAAGTCTTACGTTAAATGAACGCCAAGTATACGTTAAGTTAACTGCATCGTGATACAAAGTACTATTTTTTTTTAAAACCATTGGTAATTACTTATGATTAAATTTGGACACTATAAGCTAATACTATTAAAATTTATTTGAGGTTACCATTTGAAACAAATTAAACTCTACGTTTCCTCTGGAGAAATATTCGACCTATTTTGACCAAAATATGTGTTGATATAAAAAATGTAAAAGTACTGCCCTTAACTCCCATTCTATACATCTCCGCCTTACACGCATTTTTCCTTCAAAACAAATACACAGTTTTATTTGACACGACATGTAATACTTAGATATACATTTTTTACCCAAATACTTTGATTTCTAGAAAATCATTCGTAAGTAAACAACTCTTAATTTGAGTTCTAAGATTAAAATCTAAAAAATAAAAGTCTCAAGGTATAGTCATATAACATATTTCTGATTAGTGACCAGGGACAGACAGACAGACAGACAGACATACTTGGGGGCAGACAGAATAATTTAAAATCAACTTTTTTTTTAGTTCGAACATATAAAACGTAAGAATTAATCATACTCACGAGTTTTAAATGTTCACTATTACAATACTTTCACCTGATATGCTATCAATATATATACTTGTATTTACCAAAAGGTACTTCCTATGGTAATTGGACTGTTATTTTATAAAATATGTTATTGCTCTAACCAAATCTAACATCTGGTAGGATTCTATCCAGTCCACCAATTTGATATTTTCGCACTACTTTAAGGTTTCAAAAATAACATTAAGTATACATAAACTAACCAATCCTCAGAAAATATGTGTGTATTACTAAAACAGTAGAGACACTGAGAAAATATAAAATGAGAATTGTTTCAAGAAATTAAAATCTTTCTTTTATCATTAAAGTTTTAACCCAAAAGGAAGAGAGAGTGAATGTAAGAGAAATGTTAAGAGGAGAAGATCCAAAAGATGACGTACGAATATCCCCTTATCAAGGAGCGACGGAAAAATGATTGAAACTCCCTTTAAACCTTTCCACTTTCACCCTTGCCTCCCAAAACCCCTCCTCCTGACCTCCTCGACCTACTCTTTATATAATGTTAGCCTCATGGGAGATCCTCCTCCCCTCCCCCTTCCTACGTTAACACAATTCACGGGCATCTCCGTGATCCAATCCCCGGATTTTAGGGAATAAGTGCATTAATATTCAATTACTTGCTAATCCATGATTAAACACAGCCAGAAGATCGCGTGTGAGAGAGAAGGAGTTTATTGCTTGAGAGAGAGAGAGAGAGAGAGAGAGAACAGACAAGGAGTTTCTCCGCTCTAGCGTCAAGTCTCAGAACTAGAGGGTTATTGCGTTACCTGGGACGTACCAGATTAAACCCCACAGTTTATTTATTGGATTTGAGGTTGTTCTTTGTGGACGAGGGGTCAAGGAGGCTGTACTGTGAATTATAGAGCAATCTAGTTCCCTCATAGGTAGTCACTTGTGTATGGCCTGATTTTTGCCTATAAACTAATTAACGGTGTTGAAATGTTGGTTGATTAGAGAATTAAGGAGGAACACTGTTGGGGTGCTGGTTGATTATAAACTTAAAGAGGAACACTGTTGGGATGCTGGTTGTTTAGAAACTTCAAGGGGATCACTGTTGGGATGCTGGTTGATTAGAAACTTAAAGAGGAACACTGTTGGGATGTTGGTTGATTGGAGACTTCAAGGGGAACACTGTTGGGATGCTGGTTGTTTAGAAACTTCAAGGGGATCACTGTTGGGATGTTGGTTGATTAGAGACTTCAGGAGGAACACTGTTGGGATGCTGGTTGTTTAAAAACTTAAAGAGGAACACTGTTGGGATGTTGGTTGATTGGAGACTTCAAGGGGATCACTATTGGGATGCTGGTTGATTAGAAACTTAAAGAGGAACACTGTTGGGATGCTGGTTGATTAGAAACTTCAAGGGGATCACTGTTGGGATGTTGGTTGATTAGAGACTTCAGGAGGAACACTGTTGGGATGCTGGTTGTTTAAAAACTTAAAGAGGAACACTGTTGGGATGTTGGTTGATTGGAGACTTCAAGGGGATCACTATTGGGATGCTGGTTGATTAGAAACTTAAAGAGGAACACTGTTGGGATGCTGGTTGATTAGAAACTTCAAGGGGATCACTGTTGGGATGTTGGTTGATTAGAGACTTCAGGAGGAAAACTGTTTAAATGCTGGTTGATTGGAGACTTCAGGAGGAACACTGTTTAAATGCTGGTTGTTTAGAAACTTCAAGGGGATCACTGTTGGGATGCTGGTTGATTAGAAACTTAAGGAGAAACACTGTTGGGATGCTGGTTGATTAGAGACTTCAGGAGGAACACTGTTGGGATTTTGGTTGATTGGAGACTTCAGGAGGAACACTGTTGGGATGTTGGTTGATTGGAGACTTCAGGAGGAAAACTGTTTAAATGCTGGTTGATTGGAGACTTCAGGAGGAACACTGTTGGGATGCTGGTTGACGAATGACCTCTACGCGGGGTCACAGTCATTGTTGATGGAGGACCAGTGTTGTTGATGTTCTCTGTCCACAGATGGATGATAACCAGTCCAAGTTCTACCCAGTTCATCACCACGACCGTCTTTCCTCCGCCACGATGCAACTCAGTCTGGAGGTGACGGAGATGTTAGTTGGTCCTCTTGACCACTTGGAGCTCTCTTGTCTCTCCACCATCCCGGCCTACCTGGGACCAAACACTGAGGACAAGGAATATGTTGACCGGAGGTTCAGCTCACTCACAGGTAACTCTGACGTCACGAGCTGTCATCTTGACCAAATATAGGATTATTAGGGGGATTGTTATCAGTAGTGAACAATCTCATGTATAGAGCAGGATGGAGGTGAGAGGAGTTCTAGGATAGTATAACATACTATAACTGTCTCATCTTGATAACTAGATAAACCAGTGAATAATATTAGAATGGTATAAAATACTATAACTGTCATCTTGATAATTAGATAAACCAGTGAATAATATTAGAATAGTATAAAATACTATAACTGTCTCATCTTGATAACTAGAAAAACCAGTGAATAATATTAGAATAGTATAAAATACTATAATTGTCTCATCTTGATAACTAGATAAACCAGTGAATAATATTAGAATAGTATAAAATACTATAACTGTCTCATCTTGATAACTAGAAAAACCAGTGAATAATATTAGAATAGTATAAAATACTATAATTGTCTCATCTTGATAACTAGAAAAACCAGTGAATAATACCAGAATAATATAAAATACTAAAACTATATCTTATAATAAACTAAATAACCTGGTTAATATAACCCAAATAGTATAAAATGCTATAGCTAAATAATCTTGGAAAAAACTGATAAATAGTATCAGAAGATAATATAATAATATAGTTATCTCATCTGAAAAGATAACATCCAAACATAACCTAGATTGTCCAACATTGAATTTAACTAGTATGTCTAAATAGCAGGTTTAGGAAGACGGATATTGATGGGATGATTTTTTACTAACTTATATCACTATACCACTGTGTAATGTGTTGGGTCAGTACGTATTTAAACTATGTCAACTAATTGCGTGAACAGTAAGTTGTGTTAGACACCCAAACCACTCATATACAGTATACATATACAGGTGGGCGTGTTCTATATGTTTTTCTAGAGCTAGTAGAAGACGTTAGAAAGATTTTAAATGTAAACATATATCACAAATTAAAAACTTGCTAATATCGATTTAAATCTTCTTTTTTTCATTTATATTTCTATAGTTGGTTACTGTAAAATACGACAAGGACGCCTCCAACTAAAAATAAATACAAACTACCAATAAATTGATAAACATTGAAAATGGCCTTTTTCCCCGATAGGGTTTTTTTTACTAAGAAAAACATATTTTAAATGTTGATTTGGAGAGATAATAACAAAAAATACTAACAAGTCAGTAGATATGAACGGACGTGGTTAATCCACCACTTTCCATTTTATTACAACACGAAATTTAAACATCAATTCTGAAATCGTCATGCACTCATGAATCTACGAAATTAAAAACAAAAGCAAAGTCACTTACAACCGCTGTAAAGAACATTATCACTGTCGCACAGCGTGTGTGTGTGTGTGTGTGTGTGTGTGTGGGTGGGTGGGTGGTGGGTGGGTGAAGGGAGAGGATAAGAGGAGGGGGGGGGGGGGTATTACATAAAAAATCCCACAAGCAGGAAGAGTATGTTTTAGAAATAACTAATAAAAACAAGCCAATACGCTGGTAAAAACAATAACGGTGGTCACAATAACCATAACGCTAACGGATAGTTAACGAAACAATAACGTCTAAAAACACGACTCAAACAACAACAAAAGGCAATTTTTCCGTAATGATATTACAGGATGGACGGAGGAAGATGGCGGAAATAGCGGAGTCCCCGAGCTGTGATCCTGAGGATAGGATGCTGCCTAGATTGTACAAAGTGTTATCATGCGTGCGATTGTATAGTCAAGAGCAGATATATATTATAATAAGTGTTTCTGGAAAAAAAATGGTATCACTCCATTTACTAGATTTACAACAACATCTTTTGAATTTATTTAACGGATCATAAGTTGCCATGTCTTCATCGTTTAGGGAGACTTCAGATGGCAAAAATCTGAGTGAGAGTTTTAGTAATAATAATAATAATATGTCCCAACCCTGAGCTAGAGTGGGATCTTTATTTTAATTTGCATAAATTTGTTGAAACTACGTGACTGAAATAACTGGCCAAGCAAACTCATTGCAAAGAATTATTAAACATTGAGAAAGAATACTGACTACTCATAACAATCTTGCCCCAGTTGTGAAGTAACTGGGCCGGATGGGGTTATAAGAGTTTCTGTTTTTATGGCTATCAAGGCTAACACATCAACATCTATTAACAGACAGTTACTCTATCCGTCATCGGACCGTACGGTTTGTAACCTTGGGTCATCAGGAATATTTGTACTAGAGGGCAACCGCCGTGCCCAGGGTACCGGGTTCATTGTCGCGAGCAGTGTCAGTCGAGTAAACAGTTTAAGTATCCCTGACTAAGCCAGTTCTCTCACGAGCACATACGTCTAAGTTCTTATATTTCCTTATAACACTTTTTAACAACACAGTTTGTGCTTGTGTTAGTGCTACTAATAAACCCAATAAACGGAACCTCCAGTGTAATTTCGAACCCAATCATCTACCTTGTCACCAACCCTACCCTTCGCCGTGAGTTATCCTGACAGATCCGGCCCACGGCGACCAATAATAATAAAAACAATAATTTTAATATTTTGTATTCCATCCATTCTTTCCAGCATTTCTTGGAGATTCTCTTCACTTTTAACACAAAAAGAAATGTCAATTATCAAAACAAAGTGTGTTGATAAGTTTTTCTCCTATTATACCATTACACAAATCGGAAATACGTACAACGGAAGCTTTCACATATGTAATTGTTTCTATGGAGTTTCCGGTAAAGTGATGCTGCCACTGTTTTCTTACGAAACTATCTATTGTTATAACCTTTAGGTTTAAGTGTAGTTTATTTGGATGCTTAGAGTCAATATGCACACAACATTTTCAAAGTCAAGGAAACACAAAATGTAATGCCAGATTATCATCCATGATTTGCTTTAGTCACGATCATCAGACCTTCTTTGTACTACTTTTGTGTGTGTATGAGAAAGGAAAATGTATTTTTATGGCCGGTGTGATCGCGATAAAATATTTACATTATTGTGTAACATCAAGGGTTGCGAAGTGTGAACTCAAGTCAAGGTGAACTTTTTTATGTTGTCACATTAAACATATTTTAATTTATAAATTATCCAGGAAGTGCATCTAGGCAAGGAGAAAAAATTAGATAAAAAAAACGCACTATATTGTGATATTTTAACATACATATGAAGTCGTTTTAAAAATGGTTCTAATTGGAAATATGTGGTATTTAGCGATATAGGTATTTCAAATATGTTCATAATACATTCTGGATTTCTTCTTCATTCGAAATATTTAAAGAATGTTAGGTTTTTTTTTGTGAAGATTGAAGTTGAAGCGAAAGAGATTTGACCTTCAACTTCGATATTTCAAAGCTTCGTATAGTTGATATATTACTTAGTTAATCAGTATATTCCTGCACAGCAGTGGCTACAATATTTTAACTCCGTGAGATAGATCATGAAACTATGTGTATTACATAACTGTGTAACATATAGTATCATCATATATTACAGGGGCTATTTTAATTTAACTACTGTCTATGTTTTCAGTGGAGGTGGAGATCCCTAGCAACTGTGTGAGCTCCACCGGTTGGCCTACCCTGATGACATGTGTCCTCCTATTGGTCGCCTGCTTCAGGTGGCAATGAGGGTGTCCTGTTTAAATGTACTCAGGGTCACAGGTTACCAGAGGACCCTTCTCAGATTCATCGATTATGTTTTTAAATATAATGTAAATAATATGTTGAGCATAAGAAAATATCAATATTATGTAAGCTTCTATGCTGCGCCGGATCTAAATCTAAATAGGGGTCGTACACATATATCTACTAATAGATAATTGAAACGCTGTTTCTAAATAGGTAGACTTAAAACGAATACCTAAGTGAGAATCAAACCCGGGTCAATCTATTCAAGTGACCTAGATATCTAGCTTTGAATCTCACCTATGTCCCTCATTATCAAGTTAAATATCTTTATTGAGGTTATATAAAGACACGACATTTGAGAGTTAATATTATAGTTAAATGGTTTTTTTTTATCATAATTTATTTTGTATGAATGAGAATGTAATGTTATTCCAAACTTAAGGGGGCCGGATTTTTTTTAGCGTGAAACGCATTGTAAACGTTCAGTTTTCTCATAAAGTGTAAATATTGGTTTAATATTACAGGATAAGGGTTTCTTTTAAAAAAAATTGAAAGATACCAACATAATAGAAAACCTTTATGGCTTGAATAACTTTAAAATATATGTGTAGAAATGTAAACTGAGATTCCTTTAACGATATTTAACGCAAATTAACAAATTTCTGTGGAGGGTATAGGAAACTAGATTTAAACTACCTTAATAAAATGCAATTGATTATTGTTGAAGCTATTCTATAATATAGAATTAGAAGTTATTTGAATAGTTTTTTTTATAGTTCTCATAAGAAACCTCGCAGTGTAAGTATATTTGCCTTCAAGAAAGCGGCGCCCTTAAGTTATATGAGTATGTGAGATATAACTAATGTAATTTTACAGAAAAAGAAAACACAATGCCATTAATAATGTGGATGTCTATTATTTTGTTTCTGTAACAGTGTCTACTACTAGGAAACAACACATGTGGTTTATTTTTTATACATTCAAGGGATTTTTGCTTGCAGTGTCAGCTTGTGTAGTTTTTTTCAACAAGATCTCATGACTCACTTCATATTTTATTGGAATATTTTAATCTATAAAATTGATCATTTATACAAACATACGTTTGAAAGTCAAAATAATGTTTTTAATGTTATAAAACCAACCCCGTTTATTCATGTTAGTTTGTGAAAAAAAACTGTTGCTTGTCTGATAAAGTGAATATGATTTATTTATGAATATTAAAATTGATCAGATTGATTGATGAAATTACCAGATATTGAATATAACACATTTTTATTTATTAATATGACCATGACATTGATTAAAATATATTGAACTTTAGTGTTACTTAAAGCATAGATGCTCAAATTATTAGAGTTTTTTTTACAAAATTTTTAAAATAAATACAATTCACGGCTCTATAAGTGAAAACTTAAAACATATCTTAAAAAAGCAATATTTCTAAAAAGAAAAGTTTATAATAATATACAGATTTACCAGACATATAAACTGAAGGAATGGTTGTTTAAAATGGCGTCTAACGTTTTGGATGGTGGCTAAGATATTACTAATTTTATTGCTCATATTTAGTAGAATTAATACTTTCTTTTAATTTTATATTCAACCCTTTTTTTGATCTGAATCCTAAGTGTGATAGCTATCTTACTTTCAAATGTAGGTACCTAGATATGCTTCAGGCTCTAATATTCCCTTCATGCTATGGAGCTGCAAATCTTCAAATAAAAGTAAAGAAAGAATTTGAACTTTACCAAGAACCAATGTAATAAATACATGTTTTAAATAAACTAATATCAATTTAGATATACTTTTATAGCAATGAGCGTACGGAAATAACACTCCTTAAATAGCAATTTACTAAACAATTTCAAATTTTTGTAAATGATTCTTCTGTAACCTTCCCTTGAGTAAATTTCTCTCCAAAGAATAAGTATACGGTGTTATTATTTAAGATACTTTCAAAATATCTATTTTAAACAAAATTGTCGATGCGATTTTAGAAAATTTTTGAATTTTCAAATATTAATAATCAATAAATTACGTAACTGCCCTTAAATCTAGAGTTATAATCATAATCACGATTTTATGTTGAGCTATGACCATAAAACATCTAAATAACAGGTTTATGTAAAATACATAGAACCATTTTGTTTGTAATTACAAACAGTATCAGACAAACATGCAGAATTGGGAGACACTTTATTTAGTTTGGGTGGACATAAAAATACGATATTCACTATAATATTGAGATCAAAAATGTTCATGGCCACAATACTTTATCAATGATAAATTATTATTATTTATGAAAATGTATTGTAATGACATTTTAACAAACTCAAAATTCCTAAGTCTTTCAGTTTTTCCAGTAACATTGTTAAAAAGTATAATTAAAAAACTATATATACTTATTATTATTCAAATAGGTAGGCTTATTTTGAGTAAAAATCCAACCTAATAAAAGTTGTTATATACATTAGAAGGGGTTTAAATCAATTTCCTTTGAGAACTGTGCTTTTTAACGAATATACTGTACAATATCGGTCTTTAACACTCTGGACTAGATGTAAATGTGCGTGTTAAATTGTTTTCCAATCTAGTAATATACAAACAATTTTTGTTAATTAATTGTTGAATGTTTTCTATTTGTTTCACCAAGATTAAATAAGTAGGTGTGACTTAATAATCAGTTTTTATATGCAATCCAATTATAAGTTTTGTAAATACTAATTGTATGTCTTTGTTTTTAGCTTATTTGGAACTACATATTTAACTTTATTTTATAACTTTTTTCAATGGGCCAAATTAAAATGTTAATTGATCTTCAAACTTATTCTTTTCATTTTTTTAATGCAAAATAATATAAACTGTAGTTTTAATTAAATATTAACAATTTGGTTTTATATATTTCACCTACTTATTATTTATGACTAAGGTATGTGCATAGCAAAGATATAACTAGACATAATAATCTATATTAATAAAATTAAGAGTTTGTTTGTCATGAGCATTGTGCGATATCTACCAAACGGAGAGGGTTAACATTTAAAAATTGATGACCCTTGTATACAAACATGTGCACCTCGCAACAGGAATTTTAACATTTTTTATTTATTTTTATTATTATTTAAAAACTGAGTCTGAATGGATATAATGGAAAGTTTTTTGTTTGGTTTTTTTGGGTTTGAAGCAAACAAAAGCATTGCCACACATTCTATTACGTGGTTACCCCAGGCAGTCTTCTGTTAGTATAATAATAAATATTATTTTTCCCACGAAAAAACAGTTTAAAATTGTATATTTTAATTTGTACAGAAATTTTTTGCCAAATAACCCTTATATTTATAGGCCTATATGACTAAAGATCATGTATGCCCGTTGAAATTGCTGGATAAGATAGTAAAAGTTGATACAAAAAATGAATAAACCTGTTATAAATAAAATAATAAAAACTAGTACAAAAAATAAATAACTAGATAACAAAAAAATATAAGTTGATGAAAATGTATCCTGATAAAATTAAATAAATGTTCAACTTATCTTTAGGAAAAGTGGTAATGCTTACTATGAATAATTAAATATAATAAAATAGAAGGTATTTTTAAAATATGCTACTAGGTTTAGCTATTACAAATATACAATAGAAAAACTTAACTATCGATTTAAAGCTAGTACTAGATTTGACTCAACTGCTTCAAGTCATTGTTTAAGGTTTGATCACATATTCACCGAAAATAGAGATCATATATATTTAATATGTTTGAATGTTGCAACAATTCACACGCTGACAGAAATGTGTATTTACCCACAATGATTTGCAACTTTAACTAGAGTAGATGAACATATTATATTTTAGGTCAGTGTTTTAGTATTGTTGTGCTTGTATAGTAAAACAAATCAACTCAACAAGAATGCTACATTTGTTTTCCATTTAACGAGTTAATTCCAACTCGACACAACAGTAAACACTCACTTGTCAACACATCTGTTTACAAATCATACGCTATAAGCACATGAGCATTGATTGAGTTGGTTGGTTGGTTTTCTAATTTGGTCGGCTTCCCTAAGATGTCGAGATCAATCAAGAAAGCCAAAATTATTTGACGTTAATCCAAGTTGATAACGTACGGATGGCGCCAAAATCTTGTAATTGGTTTAGAGCTAGCCCCACATGAGAGGGTTTTGTTCTTCACTTGTTTTTCGGTGAATGTGTGTATCAAAGGTAAATTATCTATCAAAGGCTTAAAATTTAATCTAGAAATAAATCTCTAGCTCTTATTATCATCTGCCTCAAAGTGAATATATAATTTTATAACATGTACATATATACAAACTACGTCTAGTTAAGTTTCCGACATACTTTTAAGGTGCCAATGTCTTCCTGAAAATCCTACTTTATATCTATTTATATATAAACTTTGTATAAATCCTTTGTAACAATGAGTGCTTTAATATTTTATATTGGATACTAATTTTCTATGATATTACCAAATACCTACATATAACAATTGTGAACACTATGATAATGTATTTTAAAACGGTCTCTAATTTGTTAGAAATAAATCTTAAATTACTTATAAAGGTCAATACAGATAATATAATTTCCATTACCAATTAGTGGCTGAGGATTTCACCCTAAATGGTGTGATGGTATAAGCAGGGGGGGGGGGGGGGGTATGAGTACATTACTGAGTCAGTTTAGTCAATTCTGCCTCAAGGGTCAGAGCCTTCAACATAACTTCATAACAAATACTTTCATCCTGGGATTGATTCCGATACACTAACCACGTAGCTAAACCTGCGATAATGTAATACCAATTACAATTTCACTGTATTTGCTTAACATATAATTGAATTCTAAATCCTGTCAGTATTTGCTTACTTTATAAATTGGTTCAATGAAAATTAACGTTGAAGGAAAGATTGCGAAAAAAAAACCCCTCAGTTGTTATAAAGATATTTTGGTTTTTCTACCAACATACTTTTATCTTAAGCAATATTTATTTGGTTGAATTCAATGTTCATAAAGAATTACCATGCAACATAAAGTTTATTTTAAATATTCTTTGTTAACATTGATTATATCAATTCTTTGATAGTACAATTGGTTTCTTTATGTATAAGGTCTAACTAAATTTAAATAGTTGAAGTGTAGAGAGTTAAAGTAAAATAAAACTACGTTTGGGATTTAAGGATACATCTTCGTGTAAGCGTGAACACAAATCCCACATCTTTACGAGTGTGTTCTTTACCTGAATGATAGAACCATTTTAATTTGAAAGCAAGCAAACAACTTAATTATCTAGTGTCTTTCTCCTGAATTTTAATAACAACTACCTTACAGTGTACCCTATATGGTCCTAGCTGTACTATTTGTTGTCAACTGAAATTGTTGAGCTTGTACATGAGTGTCATATTTTATAACAATCATAAATTTTTTTATCTGATTCCTGTTAAAAACTTAAGTTCTATAAACAAATGAAACGAATTTATGTATTCAAATTAATATAGAGAATTGTTAAATATGAATTTAATGTAAAATTCAGTGCAGCTAAAAATTACATCCAACATTCATACTTTAAATAGAAAAAATAATTTCAGATTATGCATAAACAAAGATTTATTATGCTTTTTAAGTGGGCAAATTATATATAAAATATTTTATAAAAAAAGACCAATTGCACAAACCTGTATGAGTGGCAAACCAACAAGTAGTTATAATGAAAGTTGGCTTAGATAAGTTGATCTATAAAATTATAAAATTAATTTATTAACTAAGTAGATAAAAAAGGGGTTAATATAATATGTGAAATTGACAAGCACTAAAATGTACAATGTAAATAAAATCTCGATAGAGAAACATAGTCTCTGATATGAATAATTAGATAAAATTTTAATGCATCATCAACTTAAAATATAATATTCAAAGGAGTTGATTAATAGTCTTAACACATAAAATTATACATTAAAATATTAGTACAAAAATATAATATACAATGTTCTCAAGTTCAGATATGTATTGAGATTAAAGAATAAAAATTAAGTCAACATCTGCTGCTGATTATAAAATTAGTTGAAGTTTTATGTAATACAGGCCTCCACGTGTTCGTATCCACGTTAACTGTAGGTCCTCCATTCATCTCACAACCACCTACATTACATTAGCGTAAGTGTGTATAACCAATGGGTAGTAAGACGCGGTGCTAATAATAAATTTATGTAATGTAGATAGAATGTTCTAAGTCTTGTCTGTGTTTGTGTCCCATTAGTCCGTTTTGACATCCACCACTGAAAAAAGTCTGGATTACTTCAGTCCGACATGTTTCGGTACTATGGTACCATAATCGTGGAACTGCAAATAAAATTAAAGATGGCATGGAGATGAATTAGGATTAAAGTTATTATAAGAAGTATTGATACATATTTTGCTGTGTTATTAAAATAGTAAAGAGAACACAATTAAGTATGTTTCTTTTAATAATTTCTCTTTACTATTTGACACAAACCACAAAGATCCGGACAAGCCTGTACCCATTGATGCCGGTACCCACAACCAGGACTTTCAAACCTGCTACACCACCAAATATTAAGAGCATTTCCCAAACAGTGCAACAGTTCTCAACTTAGACAGTGGGAACTGGCCCACCAATGGATTACCAAATCAAGATAACCACCAGGCCTCAACAGAAGATAGTTTCTTTCTATAATATTATTTTTCAAAATTAACATTATTATTATTATTTTCTTATATATATTATCATCATCATCAGTTTAACCATGGCCAAGGAATTTATCTTTACTCCCAAAAACAGTTGGCACAATTTGTTTTTAACAGTTTCATTCAAAATTCAAAATGGAGTAAATCCATTGTTTGTGTTATTTGTACTTTCTTCTTTGTGTTTGATAAAGGTAACAATGCCGAAATATTATTATATTTGTGTTAAAATGTTGTGTGACTACTTCTACTATAGAAGACAGAAGAAAGGAAGAAGATGTCACCTTTGTGCATTGGATTCTTCACACATCTTTCCTCTTTCCCTAGGTGGGCTTTCTTCATCAAATTTATTCTTAGTAGTTTATTTTTCCTTTTTCTTTAGTTTTATCAATTTCCTTTATTATAAAATTATCTAGACATTGGGCCACCACATTTTCGAAACTCTTTACTATTTTAATAACACAGCAAAATATGTATCAATACTTCTTATAATATCTTTAATCCTAATTTATCTCCATGCCTTCTTTAATTTTATTTGCAGTTCCACAATTATGATACCATAGTATTGAAACATGTCGGAATGAAGTAATCCAGACTTTTTTCAGTGGTGGATGTCAAAAAGGAGTAATGGGACACAAAGATAATACTTAGAACATTCTACATTACATAAATACTTCAACTAATTTTATAATCAGCAGCAGATGTTGACTTAATTTTTATTCTTTAATCTCAAAACACATCTAAACTTAAGAACATTCTTCGTAACACATTATATTTTTTTACTAATATTTTAATGTATCAATTTATGTTTTAAGACTATAAATAAACTCCTTTGAACATTATATTTTTAGTTGTTGATGCATTATAATTTTATCTAATTGTTCATATCAGATACCATATTTCTCTATGGAAATTTTATTTACATTGTACATTTTAGTGCTTGTCAATTATTAATATTAATAGCACCGCGTCTTACTAACCGTTCGGGTTATACGCACTTACACTAATGTGTAATGGTAGGTTGATTGTGAGATGAAATGGAGGACCTACAGTTTAACGTGGAATCCGAACCACGGTGGAGGCCTGGCATTCCCCACATTCACAAGATGTCTTTCAGAGATGAAGGAAGGGTTTGGTAATCAGATAATAGTGCTTGTCAATTTCACATATATATTAACAATTTGTTTTAACTGCTTAATTTATAAAGTAATTTTATAATTTTCTAGACCAACTTATCTAAGTCTTAACATTCAATAAGTTATAAGGTCAAGTCTAACCTTAATCAAGACAAAATGGATACAACTTAAGCCATGTAAAAGACAAGGCTAAGTTTATAATGAAAACACGTGCATATTAATTGGTTTTATTAAAATTTGTCCACAAATGTTACAAAATTAACTCTTTAAAATATTGCAACTAAACCATTTTCTTACTTATAAAAATAGGTTATTTGTAATAGAGCACTAGGCTAAATCATGGTTTAAATTAGGAGGGATAGCCAGAACACCTACCTTGGTGATACTGGAGTTGAAATTGTTTGAATAAACAAAAAAAAAAAAACCACACAAACACATTTTTAAGGACAAGTTTTTTATGTCACAAGCACCATCAGGTCAGAGAGTAGACTAATGCCTTTGGTAGAACTGCAAGGTTGACTGTTTTTCAGTTATGATATCACTGTATAAATGGCAGCAATATGAATAAATAGATAGATAGAAAAACTAAAATTTTTGTTATTAACTGTATTATTAATGTGACATTGAATGTAATAATAAGTGTGCTGGTAGGAAGGAGAGGAATTGCCCAAGGTTGAGGTTAGGGGCTTGTGATATGTTGATGTGCCAGTTCCCATATCCTTAGTTGTGATGGGTTGCATACTTCTCTGTTCAGGGGTTTGACCACCTTGGTTGTGTAACAGTGATTTAACTCCAGCTTATGGGTTTCTGCATGTGATGCTACAGGCTTATCTTTATTTTTCATTTTTGTGTCATGTCCATGACCAATCATTTTCCTGCTTAGTCTTTCTGTTGTGAGATCAATGTATTGTGTTTGCATTCCAATTAGTAGATGAGGTTTTCTACCAAGAGCAACAGTCTGCTCCCTTGACCTGATGAAGCTGTCTGTGACAGTGAAAGCTTTTCCTTAAAAATGTGTTTGTGTGTTTTTTTAGTGTTCTATCCTAACAATTTCAACTCCAGTATCACCAAGATAAGTGTCCTGACTAGCCTCCTAATTTAAACCACTTTGTATAAAAATATAATTGACAGACAGTAAAAATGTACCATTAAAGGCCTCCCTTACTTTTAAGATCATAAAACCATGCGGTTTAAACTCTGAAAAACTTAATTAATCACAAGATGATCAATGTTATTGTTTTTTTAATATATTTTATATTCAGTCCATGAATATGCAATAAATAAGATGTACACAACTTTGGTATGAAAGTTGGATCTGATTATGATGAACTACTTTTAAAATAGTTTAGAGTTTCGGTGGGGTCAAAATGGTCTTAATCTGATGTGAAAATATATGGGGTTCCTATTATTTGGAGTTCACTAAATTGTGGTACCAGTGTTAGTTGTATCCCTGAGTGAAAACAATACTTGCTCCTCCCTTCTTTAAATTCTTGATCATCTAGAAATCAAATTAAACTTAACTGTCACAGAGAAACCTAAATACCATCATCGGTCAAACATCCGACTGAATGGATGTCCCCAGGTAGATTGTGTACCCCTTGTGTCCACTCCTGAACTCACCGTAGCAGTCTCAACTTCCCTGTCCACTGGGGTATGACATTAAAGAACCTGTGCAGAGTTGATTGACGATAAGAACGAGACAATATCAGACAAACATAAAAGATCATGCCATGATAATGACTATATCAGTGATATTTGTAAGCACATCAACAGCTAAAAAAAAAATCTAACTCGCACCACACAGAAGTATCTTAAAAAAACAGAAAAGAAATGAGACCTAAAATAAAAAAATGTGTACAATACTTTCAACTTAAAAATACGTATTTTACCTACATTATCAAAGATGTTTTCCAATAGTTTTTTGAAAACCCTCCCTTATATTTCCCTATGATTGGGGGCCCACAAGGTATTCTAGAGATAAACTAAAGAGCTTGAAGTATCCTTGATTAGGTTTTATCCCCTCCTGAGTGTGTATTGTGTGGTTTGTCGATTCATCTAGACGGAAGCCCCTTGGCGATAATAATACTAATAAACAAAAGGTTATTTGAAATTTTATAAACTCTAATTACCATATTTAATATTTAAAACAAATTTACTTGAATGTGACATTTATGTATAGGAGGGTGAACACAATTTTATAAATTGTTTGCATTTCAATATTTATCAAACTGAGCTATAATAATTTAAGTATCATTCACTGTCACAATAATGTTCAGAAGGGTGTTTGAATGAAAACATTTTTGTATCGAGAAAAACAGGGTCAAGATAAATAAATAATAATAGTAATGCCAATTAAACTAACTTAAATTGTCAACATATTGTGTGATGGGCAATCGAATAATATAAACTTGTATCACTTCAAACAGGATATTTTAGTGTTTTATTGTGTATATAAAGTGCTTTAAGACTTCCTTATTTGAAACAATAGACTTTATTATATACATCTCACAAGTCTAACCCTTCAGACAGGACCAACATCTCTATGACATTTCACTGTTAGAAACTTAAGCTATGTAATCAATTATGTACATCTTGTTGCGTCACTAAAGGAAAATGTGTTGCAGATTGCCAAATATGTTGGTCCTATTGGTGTATCAAGGAGTTTATTGTTTGAGTGCTGCTCACAGCATAGCTAAGGATGCCCTAACATCCCACCAAATGAATGCAAACAAATCCAATACAAGTAGCGCTGTGTAAGGGACTAATGTCCCCCAATAGCCGAGAGGGTGGTGTTTCTAACATCACCGCTGTAGATAAATATACCTAATAGATGTCGTATTTACAAGTCAATAATTTGTCATCATCCATTACTATAAATACCACGAAAATGGAATAAATCTGTTACCACCACCAAAAAAAACACCAACTAGGTTAGCTTCTTGAAACAACTGAGGTGAGGATTGTATAGACACAAATTACATTATTTGGTTTCTACCCAACTGTCCGAATGGTTATGGCAGCTAAGAACAATTTGACTGCCAATTAATTTCTTTTAAGGGCATCCTTAAAGATGATAATTTAAAAATATTATGTGCGAACTGAAAGCTTGAAGTCAATTTTTGAAAGTAACCACTAAAACTGTTAGTACATAGAACCATCTATCCTCTTAAAGTGTAGAATTTCTCTATTCTATTCTAAATGTGCATATATTTAGCGGGGTTATGGTCAAAGACTACATTGCTTTATAATTTACAAGAAAGGTAAGTTTTAAAATAAAACAAATGTTATATAAGTTACAATAAGCTTGATTATTGCCCAAATTAATTTATGTATTTTTATGTAAAATAAAGGATTTAATAAAAAGACGAATAGTTTATTCAATTTATGGTTTACTATCCAATAACCTGCTTGTATATTATATTATAGTGGGGCCAAAACAATGTTTATACATTTCAACACACCACTGAAAGTGTTTATAGCGACATTTTACAAGTCACACACAGGACCTTAACTCCTCCTCCAAAGAAAGTTGTATCATGGATTTTTTTAGCGCTCAGTAATAAATCAGTCAATCTCAGCCAGGTTTGAGCCCACAAACTTGTACATTTATATTAAATTTAGTTTAAAAATCTGGAATTTTAGAACCTACAAAAGAAATTCGAGTTGAAATACTTGTCTTGATAATATTGTTTTTTTTTCACTAGAACTCGACAAACTCAATGTTTTGATTCTAACTAGGTTCAAACTCAAAACATTAAGGGGATAATGTCTACTCGCACCACCCTAATAAATTTACACCACATGAGAGTAGATTTCATCAAATGATTGGTATTTATTTATTTTCTCAGAGGCATTTGGAAGTGTTTAAACTTCAGTCACAGTTAGGGACCCTATTAGCTATTATATTTGTAAATGCTAACATTTTTCCAAACTTTTCTAGATTCGGAGGTGAAATATGTGGCTTTAAGCCTAACCCAGACCTGTTTTTTTTTTTAAAGCAACACGTCTTACTACCTGTTCAGGTTATACACTAATATACTAATTACACCAATGGGAAGGATTAATTTAAAGAAAATGCACTCGCATTTTCATGAAGGGAGAGTGAAAAACCATTTAGGAAAATCCAACCTCAGTGCACCAGTTCAAGCCCGAACCCCGATCTCCCTGTCTTTGGCAGTCTAGTCAACCAGAGATTAGCGCATTAGACGACACGGCCACTGAACAGATTCTTGTTGCCGTTTAAACATTTAAAACATTTTTAATAATTAATAAAGAACATTTTATTTGGAGCAAAGTTAATAAAATTAAAATTATAAAAGGCATAAGAATGTATAGTAAAACAAATATTGTAATGCTCAAAACAAATAGTTTATCAAGAGTTTTATAGTAAACAAAACAAATCAAAACTCTTTAAGAAGTACAATGATTTGAGGTTTAACATAAACATTAGCATAATAATTTGACACTTTCTAACCCCTAAAATTGGTGTTACATATAAAACTCTTTGAAGAATATTTTACAAGCATAAACAATCAACATTTAAAAAAACTAAGTGAATTATATATTTCTGAAGAGCGTAGTAGATCAGCTACACACAAACAGAGATAATTAAATGCAATATAAATCACCATTTCTTTCACAAGATGCTTGTGTCATATTTAAACAGCACAAATAATGCTAAAACTAGACTTTAAAATAAGTATATTATAAAATAAACAGTAACAAAATATGTTTGTAGACATAGCCACTATACCACGGTTGATCACTTCAACAAACTAGTATATAAAGGTAAATACCGTTAGTACATCAAAACAGAAAATTAAGCAATATAAGTTCAGTACAACAACAAAAATTATTTAGAGGTTCACTTATTACATTGATAGTAGATTTCTTTAAGAGCTCCATTTTATACAAAGACTCCAATAAACATTATTTGATTTATTTCTTTCACACCATTTATTGAATATGAAAATGCGGCACAAGTAAAAGTGTATAACTTATGTTGTGATACATCGTAGACTAACATAAATACATTTAAATATGGCACTGTCAATATATACAACTTAAGAATAAAATAACTGTGGGGACATTAGGTCCCGTCTTGTTATCGAACAAAGAGGAATAGAAAGGCTCTACTTAACAAGACTTCAAATGTAGGTAGGTACATAGTTAAATACATAAACAATCAACATAAGAGTTAGTTAATATGAATGTAATATATCATTTAAGATCTCAAATGTGTACATTGAATTATTACAAATCAAATTATTACAGTGATGTATCAACCCATGTCTAGTAAAGTAGTTTTAAGATAAGGGAGTAGTTGAAATATAATACAGCAAGAACACAGTAGGAAGGGCCATTTTGTGTTGATATTGATACAATTTTACCATTATATTATTAACTAAATATCGAAAAGATCCGAGCTCGAAGGACTCTTGAATCCCTGAAAGTTTAATATTATAATAATTCTAGGGGCTCATTCGTAAAAATAAATGTTTGTAAATTTTCTTTTTATGATCGCCAGATGCTGTCCTTCATACTGTGGTCATCCAGAGGACAGTTAATATAGTAGAATGTGATAAATATAAACAAACTGGCAAGCTTAAGAGGAGGATATCAATGAGCAAGGAAGATCTTGACAGTTGGATTAGGTAAAAACTGAAATGTTGACATTAGTGCAACCAAATTTTTTAAATAAAAATAATGAAAAACAATAGATGAATTTCTTGCAAGTGTCTTGCTAAGCCACAATTGAACTATACAAATTTCACTAGTATAAAGATATATAATTTTAAGATGTAAAACTGTCTCAACATAATTAATTTAATTCAATTCAACTATTCCACATCAAAGTAATCATATGACAACTGTTGGGTTTCGGTGGTTTGTATGTTTATATTTATATCTAATATGGCTATACTAATTTTATATAAAAATATATACATTATTTATAGGCAAGCTGTGCACATGTTCAACACTGTACATCTTGTTTGAGTGAGTATTTACATCAGATTTATAATCTATTTTAATATGCTCTCATACATTTAGCTTTCGTACGTATCATTTTGATCCACACTAGTTTGGAAAAAGTTCCCTCCACAAATATTTATTATAATATTCTGAAGTATGATCCACTTTAATACAAATATCTAATACAAAGTAAAATTAGGGGTGTGTGGCGTTCGTTCTTGTGATTCAAAGCCAAAGCCAAATGAAAATATCTCTGAGTTTTATCAAGGTTTAAATATTTATATAGCTTTATAAAATAAATATAATCTATAAATTTTTTATTTCAGAAATGTTTAATACAATTCTGCCTTAGATGATGAATCGCGCAATTCAAATAACAATTATTTTGACAATGAAAACATTCTTTTATTTTGTATATTACAGCCCAAAATGACAGAAAATGAATATAACATTTTTATTATTAAAGCTTCGTAGTTGAAAAAGCAAAAACAAAAAAAAAATTAAATGAAGTAGAGTTTCTCAAAAATAAGTGCTCCTAAGTTATGATTAAAACTAGTTTTTAGGGATGTCTAAGACTCAAACATTTATCAAAATCTATAAAATACACATGATTAGAATTTTTTTTCCCCCCGTCATAAAAAATAAGTTTAAAAAAATACAGTTTTTTATTACTGTTTGGATGTGAATTTAATCA
Organism: Timema cristinae; assembly: GCA_039000515.1. Taxonomy (NCBI): domain Eukaryota; kingdom Metazoa; phylum Arthropoda; class Insecta; order Phasmatodea; family Timematidae; genus Timema; species Timema cristinae. The sequence goes on from JBCFYV010000001.1 coordinate 4,015,859, forward strand.
TTGTTCCCATCCTCACAAGGTTTGTAGATGGAAAGTAGTTTTCACTCATCTCTAAAATTTAAACTGAACATTATACTTCAAACCTTTATATTACAGGTATACCACTAAACCAATTTAAAAATGAATAATTGTAATTGATGTAAACAAATAAAATTATGAAGAAATAAAATTTACAAAATAGATGTCATTTGTTAATATTTCTCTACATCAAACAAATGTTCCCTTAATAGCCACCCCTACTCAACAAAGGTGAAAATATTACAATTACTGAATATAATAATGTTAGCTACAAATATTTCAACATGTTTACAACATTTACTCAATAATACACAATCCTATAAAAACACCATAAGTTTTAATGCCTTATACTTTACCATAGTCTTTATCACAATGTAACGATGCATAAACTTTCAAAATAGTTCATTTTATTTAATATAAACACTTTGACTTGTTACATAAATTTATATTGACCTTGTTCATTGTATGTCACAAACTCAAACAATATATCAAAATTAAAACTACCCATTTTAATAAAGGAGAGAAAGGTCTTGTCTTAAAATCACAAGTAAAGAGTTATTTGGAATATATAAATAATTTAATCATGGTTGTATGTAATAAACACATTTCAGGAGACCTTGCTCTCTTATACCAGACAAATAAAAGTTTGTGATAAGAATGGAAAAGTATTTTGTGGAGCACAATTCTCACTGTCCAACCTAACCTAATGTTTGGGTCATCGCGAATCAAATGCAATATGCATCAGCCTGAACTGCATTAAGGTAAATATCCCTCGCGAGCAATTTGAATAAAAATACATGAATTAAGAACTGTAATACAACCAAGATTGAGGGATAACAGCGTTTTCAGTGTAACTTTGTCTAGTGTTGAATTTCGCTTCATGATATTATGTTTATTTTATAAATATATGTGTATGGTGATCACACCTGTATAAGATTGGCTACCTATAATCAATGGGTTTATAAACCCTCAAGACAATGTTAGTATGTAGTATCATTTAATCCATAAAGAGTTTTTCAAAATGTTATATCAGAAATTATAAACAAAGCTAATTGATAAAACTAAAGAAAAAGGAAAAATAAACTACTAATAGTAAAAGATATGAAGAAAGCCCACCTAGGTAAAGAGGAAAGATGTGGGAAGAATCCAATGCACAAAGGTGACATCTTCTTCCTTTCTTCTGTCTTCTATAGTAGAAGTAGTCACACACATTTTAACACAAATATAATAATATTTCGGCATTGTTGCCTTTATCAAACACAAAGAAGAAAGTACAAATAACACAAACAATGGATTACTTCATTTTGAATTTTGAATTAAACTGTTAGAAACAAATTGTGCCAACTGTTTTTGGGAGTAAAGATAAATTCCTTGGCCCTGGTTAAACTGATGATGATGATGATGATGATGATAATAATATATAAGAAAATAATAATAATAATGTTAATTTTGAAAAATAATAATATAGAAAGAAACTATCTTCTGTTGAGGCCTGGTGGTAATCTTGATTTGGTAATCCATTGTTGGGCCAGTTCCCACTGTCTAAGTTGAGAACTGTTGCACTGTTTGGGAACTGGCCCACCAATGGATTACCAAATCAAGATTACCACCAGGCCTCAACAGAAGATAGTTTATTTCTATATTATTATTTTTCAAATTTAACATTATTATTATTATTATTAATATTCTCTTTTCTATTATTATTATTATCATCATCATCATCAGTTTTCTATAAATATTAACCACAACCAAGGAATTTATCTCTACTCCCAAAAACAGTTGGCACAATTTGTTTCTAACAGTTTAATTCAAAATTCAAAATGGAGTAATCCATTGTTTGTGTTATTTGTACTCTCTTCTTCTTTGTGTTTGATAAAGGCAACAATGCCGAAATATTATTATATTTGTGTTAAAATGTGTGTGTGACTACTTCTACTATAGAAGACAGAAGAAAGGAAGAAGATGTCACCTTTGTGCATTGGATTCTTCCCACATCTTTCCTCTTTCCCTAGGTGGGCTTTCTTCATCAAATTTATTCTTATTCTTAGTAGTTTATTTTTCCTCTTTCTTTAGTTTTATCAATTTCCTTTATTATAAAATTATCTAGCCATTAGGCCACCTCTTTTTTGAAACAAAGCTAATTGATTTATATGTGTGGACAGCAAGTTTATTTGAACAAACAGCATACTAAAATAAATAAACACTATGGTAATTGATAATCAGCAAATAAAGTATATATAAAACAAAAATAAAGAAAAATTAATTGATTAATCTCTTCAAACTAACAGATTCGAGACTACAACAGTGAAAATTTAAATATAACTTTATAAAAATGAAACATTTACTCTATTAATACAGTGAACATCATCAATAATTATACAAAAATGTAATTAAATTTACCAACACTGTACTAAATTAGAAACATTAAACATGATAAAAAAAAACTTAGTTTATTAACAACAAAAAAATACCACCTGTATTAAAATGTATCTTATACACCAATTTTAACATAAACACATGGCACTTTATTAGGACAAGGCATATATATGCTCATATAAACCCGGTTATTTCACTCCACTCCACCAATAAATGTCAAATATGCCACAAGTGTCCATGATAACGCCTTTTTTAGTCATTCACAGTATATTTATTATTCTCATTTAAGTATGGTGAGAATTAATATGGACATTTTATAGATTAATTCCCCTGCCTTGATTGTTTCACCAAATAAATGATAGCAATTTCACATTAATGATAAAGTCCACCTCAAAAAATAAAATGGTTAGCAAATAAAATTATCAAACTTTACAATTTTGCACAAACAAAAAAAAATTAGTCTTTGAAACAAGAAAAAAAAAAGTTATTTAAATTATGGTTTGAAGTGGGAAATAAAAGTAAATATTTTCCTTACAGGATATTTTAATCTCTAAGATCTAAGGAAGTACCTAAATAGAAAAACACTTTATTTTTGTTAATATTATAATTACTTATAAACTCATAAACATTTTTCTGAAAACATAGTTAAAACTATAACCTTAGGTGTCTGTTTAATTAATAATTTAGTTCAGCAAAAAAGACATTCAGAAAATTTTAATTAAATATACACTAATAACATGACTAAGTATGTTGTTTTTTTTAAACTGAAATTATAAATCCATAAATAAATTATTGTAGTGAACAAAGTTCCTGATTTTATGGACAATGTTCAAGATTTGATTCTACAAGGTTGGAAAAATAAAAATAGTTGCCTAGGGCGACACTTGAAGCAACAAAATAATTAAATCAACACCAAAGTTGCATGCTGCTAATTGAAGAACTAGCCCAAAATAAATGTATACAACATTTTACTGTGAAAGTGAAAGAGATGATTTTACCTTTGATTTCCTATGGATAAACTTTTTCTAATGTGCTAATTATACTTTCGTTAGGTTTGTTAAACTGTCGATTCTGGCCCACGCTTCAATTCCTTAGTCAAGTTTCAAGATACAAGCCAGTTTTTCTAAAATTAGGGTAACAATAAGTTTTATATTAAAAGTTTAGCATTTCTCTTTCAAAGAAAATATTTGTTAAAAACCAGTTATGTGCATGACTGTCAACTTCAAATGTATTATACCTACCACTGAGCACTAATCAGTAGAATACACTTGGAGGTGAGATCTCTCTCCTGATTACATCCAGGAAACACATTTCAAATTGAAAATGTATGAAAGTTGCAACCAATTCTAATTTTCAAGAATTTAGAATTTGTTGCAAAAGAAATTTTTTTTTTTACTACTCGTTCAAGTTATACGCATAGGAAGAAATAATTAATAATTATAATCATTTATACAGGGTGTATTTCAATTGATGCCAAATATTCTAGGGGTGTATTCTCATCGACCAAACACTAAGAAAAGTTAATGTAACATGAGTTTAGAAACTCTTAGTTTCTGTGGTAGGAAGAATTTAATTATTTAATAAATGATAATAATAAGTAATGCAACTAAACAAGACAAAGTTTAACAGAAATAAACAAAATGTGCTCACATACATTTAAGATATGTTCTCTTAGTTCAAATCTGGTGACTAAACAGGCCATTCAATGGAGCTCCCGCTACCAAACTCAATCTTTGAGGAAAATCTTTAATAACGCTAAAACTAAACGTGTCTAGACCAATGTTTATATGAACTTTTCTTAATGATTGGTCGAAGGGAGCACGCCCCTAGAATATTTGACACCAATTAATATACACACTGTATAAATACCTGGACAAAATGAGCATTCGAATTAACATATCCAAAATATCTATTGAAAGTAAATTTTGAGAGGGGAAATTGATGAAAGCTCCTAAGATCATGACTTTTGAATTTATCTTTGTGGTCAGCATACTTTAACATATATATTGACTCAGCGATATACTATTTTAATAGAATACTTATTTCGATTGGAACCAAAGAGTTATTAGTACAAATACAATAAATATATCAATTAAACCAAGCAATCAAGTCAATATAACTTGATTCTCATCTTTCAAAATGTCAAATGTTGGGTAAGAAGTTGACGAACAAATGGTGCTTGATTTAAGTCTCGTTGTGCTTGAGTCTTTCGAAAAAGAATAGGACAGTCCAATGATATGCAGTCAATAGGTTCAAATCGTCCCGTGCAAGAGTGACATATCTGTAAAAAAAAATATATATATATAAAGTTGGATAAATAAAAGAACATAAAAATAGAATAACACAACCATTTACTGTGTTGAACATGGATCTAAAAAAAATCAATTCAATAGAGGAGCTCTCAAATTGTTTAAGTAAAGATTTGAAGCAACCCAATATTGAGCTGTCAGAACACCAGTAAATTGTTACCTGTATATAGATAATATGTATATTAAATAAAATACCTTAAAGGAACGTGAATTAAGGCCAGTATTTATGAGGTTCTTTAATATTTGTCATGGATATCTTGATAGGTATTTGATAACTTTTCCCTCTTCATTTAAAAAGTTTATCATCTAATATAAATGTTGATATTACTGCGTAGAAAATAGATATGGGGCTTTCGAAAGCTAAAATTCATCAAATCCTAGGCGATGAAAAGCTATATTAAAAAAAATTCCAATCCAAATACGAAGAAGGCCTTGACATGAAATAAAAATTGTAGTGCATGTTCCAACTGAGCTAAGAGAATTCTGGGTTCCGTTACCGGTGTGGTCGAAGATTTATTATTTGTAGATGGTTAGGTGAGGGACTGAACATTATATTTTTATTAGTATTAGGCTAGTTTTATAAGTCGTGTATTTATATAATCAGTGTGTTTGAAAAGTACATGTAAAATACACTCAATAAAATAACATTTCTTTGAAGTTGGTTTTATCAAGTGATTTTTTTTTATTGTTCCATGCAAATACTGGTGCACTTACTCTTAGCAATTTTCCTTAACCTTACACCTTTATATTTTTTATTTGAATGAGTTTAAGTATCTGATCGCCAAAACACAGGTGTCAAGACGTGGCACTACATGTAAATATAATTATATTCCTGTTGCCCCAATGAATATCCCCTATTGATGAGTCAGAAATGTGAACTGTTGTCCTATTTGAAAAAAGACAAAACACAGCTTTTTGGTATGTACCGAAAGAGTCTGTTTAACAATTGAGAGCTTATAATGTCCCAACTTGTAAATCCTATGTTGTTTCGAAAAGGTATGATGAGACTGCAGTTTTAATATTTTATTTGCATTTTATATTTAATTTCCTTTATTATAAAATTATCTAGCCATTGGGCCACCTCATTTTTGAATCATATTTAATTTAATGTACGACACCTGGACACGGGAATCTAACCCAAGACCTATGGCTTAGTACGCCAATGCTCTAACCACTGAGCCATCCAGGAGTTCTTCCATGCCCAGGGTCATTCTTTACTCGTATTTTTAAGGCAGAGTCTGTGATGAACGTGTGTAAATTGTCAGCTGAGAGATCAATTATAATCACAAGTTATCTTATACATATAATTTGTTAGATATTTAAAAATTTAGCCATCATTTTTCTATTCGTTTTTTGCACCACTTAAAATAAACCTTCATTTGTTACCATTTTTAACCAAAAATAACTAGGGGTCTACGAGATTGGGTTTTTTCATTCAACTCGAATTTCTAAAAGCTCCCAAGTTCGAGTCGAGTTCAAATATATTCATAATTTTAAAATATTAAAAGTATATATTTGTTTATTTTAAATGTAAATAGTTATCATATCTTTAAAATTTCAGATTTAAAAAGTATACTAAAACACATGTTCTTAAAATATGAATGACACTCATTTTTATAAATATAAATACTTTTAGAAATAAAGTTAATAAACAAAAATATTGGTTCTTAAATCAGAAAAACACTTAAAAAAATACAATTTTAAAAAACCTTAAAAAATCAACCCTAATCGAAAAAAAATATGATTAAAATGTTTTCAACATTCATGTCTTTAAGGAGATTAGAATTACACTAACAATTATTAAAAAAGTAATAAAATGAATAATTGCATGATGGCTTGGAAATGTACAATAAGATAATAATAATGTAAGGTAAGTGATAGTGAAGGAAATCAACCTGGAAGGGTAGTTTGGTTAGACTTAGATATAAACAAACACACTTCTCTCTTCATTCTTCAAACACTTTTACACTTACCACTTCTTTAAAACTTCTACAGTAGCACAATGTTTTGAATTTTCAGAAATATTTATGTCTCTTCTTATGAAAAATAAATATTTCTGAAAATTCAAAACAATGTGCAACTGTGGAAGTTTGAAAAAGTGGGATGTTGTTTGTTTATATTTAGGCCTAACCTAACTATCCTTTTAGGTTGGCTTCAATAACTATCACTTTACATAATTGTAGTGCGTTTGTACACTGTTTTGATAAAAAGTTAATAAAACTGACGTTTTAATAAGCTAATATTTCCACAAAATATGCTTCAGTAACTTAATTTACCGTGTAAGAAAACGTCAGAATCATAAACAGTTAGAAATTTGAAGTGTTTTGTATTTCATTTATTATTCCTTAGTGTAATCGTGCATGATCACGTCTTCTGTTCCATTTCCATTCCTCTATAATAGTTGCAGATGTGCGTTGTACAGGCTCTCTCTCGTTAGACATTATTTTACTGAGAAATTTACATCAATTCAATTTTTAATGCTTATAAAAGTTGATTATCATACTTTAAAATTAAAAATATGACTAAAATAATATTTCTAACAAACAATATGAAATAGTGAATGCCTTTTTAATATAAATTTGCTAAGTGTGGTAAAATATGTATTGGAATAAATAAGATCAACATTGATTTTAGACAGGTTAACCAACATAATTATATAACTAAATAGTAACTAAACTGAGCTAGTTTTGTAGCTCAATGTACTAATTAATAGGAATTTTAAATATCTCATGTTTAAAAACATTTAATATAATAATATATTCTTGATATTACATTTTTAATTTAACATAAATTATTCTTTAGAAAGGGACCAGGTAAAAATAGTAAAAAGAATCATTCATTTATTTAGTAATCTTCTTAGCTATTTTCATTTTCATTGCTTTGTCATGGCAATACAAGTAAAGAACTTCAACCAATTGAGCCAATTAGTAAGGAATGAGGAAGATTGAATTTAGATGAAGTGTACCCACATTTGTGAGGAAAACAACTAACTACACCCGACCAAGGTTCAAACCCTGATCTCCCTGACATCGGCAGTCTAGCATATTGTGGATGTGACACCTTAGACCACGCAGTCACCGAATCAGGTACAACAAAATTAGATATTACAAGATTATGCTCAAACTATATAATGCGCCACTCTCATGTTAGAGCGAATTGCCAATAATAGAGAAATAGGGGTTCAAATCACGGTCGAGTGTACTGAGGGTATTATTTCTGAAATAGTTTCCCACGCTATATAATCAAATACAGATACATTTCCTCTTAAATTTTATTTTGAAAAATTATAGTTAAAAAAAAAAAGGGTATATAGACTTTGTGCTTCTCAAAATATTCATCTATCCCGTCCATGCTTGCTCTTCTAGGAAGTGTGAAGTATTTGCACTCCCGCCCTTTCATTAAAGTGGGTGGTCAGGGTGCTTGCTAATCAACCAAAACCAAGAACCCAAAATACTAGTCTCAGCACATTCCAACACTCATAGCCACAACTTGAGGGCTGCAACTCGGTCAAAGTGATCCATTGACAGAACCTGATGCAATGTTACAGTTAAGATGGGAGCTGGCACATAAATGGATTACTATGTCTAGAAAACTACCCAACCTATATCTATGATAACTAGTCTTTAGTTAAGCCCTGTTATAACAGGAGCCCATCCTGTCATCTACATCCCCATATAATGAAGCCAACTTCCTGTTTGGTCCACACCTCCCGGGGAGATGGCATGTGATCTCTGAATATTGAAGAGTTTGCAAATATTTTATTTGTACTTCATTTCTCTGCGATGTAACTCCTCCCAGAACAATTGTGACAGTCGATATCTGTCTCACAGAGAACAAAAGTTTACCTTGTTGATGTTAGTGTGGGCCCTCTCCCATGCACGCAACTTCTCGTTAAGAACGACCGCTACCGCCTGTGGCGCAGTCTGGCACGTTCCGCACAGCCCCGAGTGAGTTTGGCTGCCACACACCGCACAGCTCATTGTCGCAAAGTATTGGGAAATCGTGCTTTTCTTCTGGCCTGTCGGAACCGTCCAGGGTAGTGGGTTCAAGAATTTGCGTGGCATGGTAGCGTACCTGAAAGTAATACAGTGAAACACAACTGTAAGGACACAACACACACACACACAACTCGGGCTACAGTAAAAAAAAAAAAATCTCAGCTTTAGTGTAAAAATAAATGGAAAATAAGTGTAAAGAAAGAAAGAACTATTCCAGGACAGGATAGAGAAGGTAGGACTAAGGTGGAGGAAGAGAGGTGGTGAAGAGGCAAGAGAAGAGGACTGGTCCAAGGTGGAGGAAGAGAGGTGGTGAAGAGGCAAGAGAAGAGGACTGGTCCAAGGTGGAGGAAGAGAGGTGGTAAGAGGCAAGAGAAGAGGACTGGTCCAAGGTGGAGGAAGAGAGGTGGTAAGAGGCAAGAGAAGAGGACTGGTCCAAGGTGGAGGAAGAGAGGTGGTGAAGAGGCAAGAGAAGAGGACTGGTCCAAGGTGGAGGAAGAGAGGTGGTAAGAGACAAGAGAAGAGGACTGGTCCAAGGTGGAAGGAGAGAGGTGGTGAAGAGGCAAGAGAAGAGGACTGGTCAAGGTAGAGGAGAGAGGTGGTAAGAGGCAAGAGAAGAGGACTGGTCCAAGGTGGAGGAAGAGAGGTGGTAAGAGGCAAGAGAAGAGGACTGGTCCAAGGTGGAGGAAGAGAGGTGGTAAGAGGCAAGAGAAGAGGACTGGTTTAAGGTGGAGGAAGAGAGGTGGTGAAGAGGCTCATGTTTCCAACAGACCCAGCCGGTGACTGGAAGTTGTTCATGATGATAATAATGATGATAGGTTTAAGTAAATTAACTTACCACCTAATCACCAATTTTGTTCACAGAGCAGAGCTCGAAAGTCATTTTCACCCTTCACAGTTTATTGATGACACTCGATACCAAGCTGAAGCTTATTCAATAAAGAAAATCCACATATGTAGATATTTTATTTTTATTCGTTAAGTATTCTATTTCAGGAATGTGGAAATAACACATCTTTCATCTTATTTTTAAAGTTTCTTTGTTAATGGTGTGAAGATTTACTGACTGAATATTCTGTAATTATTGTGTGAAGATAACTTAATTCTTATAGTTGGGAGCAACTCAGTTATTTATAGTAAGAAATTTAGATACTGCTCTTAAGTGTAGGATCAAACAATTTATTCTGATTGGTTTCCCCTTTTTTTACTCACCACTTGTCAACATCTGCTCCGATGAGTGAGAAGCATCTGTTGAGGGGTGGTATGATGACCCGTGTGATATAGTATGTGACATTCACTCTCAAGCTGGGGTTCTCTAATAGTTCATGAGGTGATCTGACCAGACGAATCAGGGGGACCCCCGGAGGACCATTCACCACCACATAGGGTACACGTTCACGTACTCGAGGCTCTGCACGCTTGTCAGTCTGCAGCCAACGTCTGAAATACAAAAATCAACCGCCATGGATATAAGAGATGAGGGCCATCACCAATGTACTTTACAAGTCCTGGATTAAAAACCCTGTGAAAGTCCTGTAAGATATTAATTCTGTTGTTTTTTTTCTCTTTAAAATTCCAATTTAAGACATAGTTATTTAATAAATGAGTATAATGTGTAATATAAGGCAAATAACCCATTTTTTGCAGCTTAGGTCTAATTAAAATCATTCAAACAAATTGTACTTCTGCGGTTACATCGACATATCTGACAAAACTTTACATTTTCTTGTTATACACACCTGGTTAGTTCCAATGCGGGGACACATCGCTCCTGCCTTGTAGCCCGCCATTCCACGATATTCCTTGGCGAACATCAGGTCCTGTATGTTAGTGCGACCTTGAAGCAACTTGTCAAACTGACGGCATACGTAGCGCTTCACTAGACTCACATCTCGTGTTTCAAACAGCAGTTTTAAGCACTTCTCCAGCATCTATAGACAAACATCATCTAAGTTTGAGACAACTTAAAGTCACATATAAATATACTCATAATACTTTAAAATATGAGTACCCTCAAACTTGGGAGTTTTAGAAATAATCAACTTGAGTTTGACTCGACTGAAAAAAAAACCCAGCTAACAGACCCCAAGTAATAAATATTGTGAAATCCCCAAATTGTATGAAATGGTTAAGAGAGAGTACGCACCTTAGCCACAACTGGACAACCATCCCTGCGGACGGTTTCAATGCCCTTTGCATCATATGTTGGTGTCTTCTGTTCTGGATGCTCGTACATGTACCCCACATAACGCTTCTTTGTCTGTCAACATAACAATACACATTCATCAACATTATTATCATTATCAAGGTGTTTTAATAAACCTAAGTAACTTTTGACAGGTTTCAAATCTAGATATTATTTTGCAGTTTTATACTCAGAGCACAATGAAGAGGTGTTAAACATGATTGTAGTAGTTATTGAACTCTACAAATAATTAAATATAAAACACCATTTTCAAAAGGAATTAACTAATAAAAATAATTGTGGTTATCTTCATTTTAACTTTAGTAAGGAGAAATGTAAATTGAAAATTTGCAAGGAATGTACTTTATAAAAACCTTTGATCTGTTTTTATAAAGTACATTCCTTGCAAATTTTCAATTTTAATAAAAATAATTTCAATCAAAAATGTAATCAAATTATCTATTTGATTTGTATTATTTGATATTAATTCAAAATTTTGATGATTGATTTGATAAAACTGCTATTCGCACACCTCCATTTTATTATGTTAGTTTTTATTTTAGCGATGTTTTCAAGCACTGCGTTGTATCACCCTTTCTGGTTTCACACCTATGTACTAATTACTATAGTGTGTTAAGAATGCGCAAGATTGAATTTAAAGGTGTACCCGCATTTGCGTGGATAGAGTTGAAAACCATTTAGGAGAAAACTACCCTTAATACACCTGGCCAGGATCAAATTATGATTTCCCTGTCACTGGCAGTCTAGTCCATTGCGAGAGTGATGCCTTAGACCATGTGGCCAACGAAGTGGGTTTTAATAATATTATAGCTTTTACAAGTCTTACCATATTAGTTTAGAAATCAATATGTTTTTAATCTACAACTATTCTAAAGTGACATTTTAAAATTTCCCGTTTCCGTCCCGAATCCTGATAATTTGACTCTTTTTTCCATTCTGTTCCCTCCCCGATTAAAAAAATAATTCCATTTCATCCCCAAATATTATATTATTTTATACTTTTTTTTTTATTATATAGGGCCAAAATTTGAAATATGGATTGACAAATGTATTTTAATTTAAATTCACAATGTCACATGAAGTAATCTGTATTGGAGCATTTTATTACATCATCATCATCATTAGACATGAAAGAGTCAGAGGCTTGGTTTATTCTATAATTTAATAATTGATGATAGATAAGTTTATGTTCAGAAAAACTAATGGGTTGATCTTATGTGGTTAGAACTGGCTCTCTTATTTTGTAATGATACTGTTTTGGACCCCTCTAATGTATCAAAAAAGTCATAGATGAAGTGCATTTTTCTTTAAAGTATTGTATGTAAAATATCCTTTCAATACTTCATCCATGGAAAGTCACGCACTTTTCAGAAATAATGTCTATATATTGCACCATGAAACTTATTTTTTTCTTTCAAAGATGAATTCTGTAGTGTTTACCAAAAAATGCTTGTGACACTACCCAATAGGAAGCCAACCTTCACAACAACTGTCGCCAGGACTCTTTTGATTAGTTGGTTTTGACAGTGCAAACAAGGGTTCCAAGAGAAAAGGGGTAGGAAGTTAGCAACCTTCAGACAATTCCAAGTCCACTAGAGAAGTTTTCATCTTTCATGACTAAGTTGTTAGCTAGCGCTTTCTAACCACAATGAGATCATGAGATCAGGTCACTAAGAGTGAAAGTGATGTATCACACATCTATACACATACTCAGCACCCTACAGATAACAAGGCTTTATTTCACAATCAGATAATTTTACCTGAAGAATGCATGGCTGGTACACCTTCTCCAACTTTAGCTTGACAGGTTTAGGATTGTCTCTGGTAACAGCCTCCGCAATCTCGGCCCCTATCTTGAAGGCTTGTTGTCTGTTTCGCCCTTTCACGAGCACAAAGAGGGAGTCTGTGTCCCCATACACAACATGCGCATTCCAGCGTGGAGTGTTCTCCACCATGTCGATAGCTCGCTCTAGAGTCTCCCGACCTTTGCTGACCACACTGTCACCAACCTGATTGAAACAGAGGTTTAAAATTGGTTAAACTAAGTGTATCAGCACAGTCTCCTCAAAATCATTAAACCTAAATACTTGCATACCTAACTATGTGACCCAGGACATAAGCTGGAAACTGTAATGGATGTAATAAAAAAAAGTAGTAAAAAATAAACCAAATTAATGATGTTCTTCATCTTTTTCCCAGCTCAACAAATTCCCAGTCATGAGGTGTGAATAATTTGTCCGTAGGAAAGGTTAAATGACTCTCCTCTCACCTCGACGCAAGGCATTCTGCCAGAGAAATTGGCAGCAGTGTAGCCGTACGTGACGTTGGCAATGAGCTTCAGGCCCAGCTGTCGTGCGTGAAGAATACGCTGTAAGATTTTATTGTCCTTGTGCTCTTTCATTGACTTCTTCACCTGAGAAACCATCAAGACAAATTAAACATACTAGTCTGTTGTTGGTTTTTAATATTGGCACAGTCTAGAATTAGTCAATAGCTTCTATATTTACCAATGAGGAGGTTAATCGATTTATAATAAATGTAAAACCAATTTTTAAAAAAATGTAGAAATAAACTAAAGAACCACCTATGGAAAATAATAAATCATGTTAGAGAAATCAATCCATGTAGAAAGGTAACATCTTATTTTCTTATAATTAAAGTCATGAGCAAATTGAACACAAATAAATTATTGTGTCATTATAACCTTTGTCGTCGTACTGTCACAGCAGACGTAATTTTATCGTATTCTCACATAAAATGCCTTCTCATAATGGCCCAGCACCATCTTTGCAACTACTGCTTCCTAGCGGCAAACCAACGTGGAAGCACAAACTGTTACCGTGACAGAAACTCAAATAGTTTGGCGTTATTTCTGTGTAAAGTTTACCACTATATGTTGCATAGTCTATAAATTATGATTTTATGAAGGTGCTTTGAAACCTATGATAATTCTTTCCCTTGAATCTTTCCCAGTTTTAACTTCCTTTAAATCACCCTCAGTCCATTCTACAGTTTTGGCTTCCCCTGAATCTTTCTCTCTTGGTTCAGACGTCTGATTGCTAGATAGTTGACCTTCTGAATTACCTCAAAGATAATCCCTACCCGCTCGCATGCGCGCGCGCACATACGCACACAAACAGCCCTTTCTTTCAACACAACCCTTCCTTACCCCCTTTTCCCATCCCTTGTTATTGATGAAAGTAACTTAAATGATCGTGCCATAATCGGAGGATGATCGAATTAATAATCGGCATCAGCCCAGACCTAAATAAAATGTTCCAAATCAATTAACATCATATTGTCGGGGATTACCATGAGCCGAGTTTCCAGTATTTCTTGCAACATACGAGGGAGTATGCCCTGCCGAACACCAGCGTCGACAAATGCCACTCCACAAGGAGAAATGTTGAGATTTTCCTCCAGCTGTAGCTGCTGTGACAGAGGAACTTTCAGCTGGGTACAGCCAAACTCAAACACACCATGTCTGAAAAGAAAAGTAGCTAATAACTAGTCATCCTTTCAATTCTCAATCCCACAAAAGGATTCGAGACAAAAATTAAAAATATGTCAGATTTAACATTCATTTATTTTCCAAATTTTAAATTTCCACTTTTTTTTCTAAATATTATAATGTTTTGATAGTGATTGAGACCAGCATAAGTGTAATTAAATCTAAATCCCAGATCCTAGACCATTAATTTATCACTTAATACAACGTGGATTCACACAACAAAGAGTTTAATTTGTTACAGTTTATATTTTCTATAGCAACTTTAAGTTCATCCATTAATGTTTCCGACCTGTGGCCTGGGTCAGTTTTTTTTATTCAAGTAATATATTTTCCACTACCGGCTGGTTAGGTCTGTTTTAGCAGAAACTCAAGTATTAATGTGGATGTAAAGTAAATATTATTAGATAGAAGTTTTATATGAACCAAACATTAAACAATATAAAACCCTCTGAATGGCTAGCATAGTCAATACCTCCACTCAGCAAAATAAATATACTACAGTAGCTGGCTTAGAGATCAAGTTTTTTAGTTCAAGATGATTCATCATATAGCCCCGAGTAGCAAATCAAATTTAACTTGTGTTAAATAAATCCTCATCAAGAATATCTTACAGCCTGTACACAGGTCAGTTTACTTCCTCCTCTACTCTAGTCCATTATTCTCCTCTTGGTTGCCCACTCAGTGTTACCAACTCCTACCTATTTATTGGTCTCACTTGAGGTCGTTTCCCTACATACTTCAGCACCATCATTTTCCTTGCGATACATCCCTTTTCCATCCTCGTTACATGTCCATACCATCTCAGTCTTACTCTGCTATCTCATTCACTTCATAAAGTGAAAAAAACTTTTCTTTATAGTGGGATTTATTGAAATGTTGCCCAATACAACTTACTTTCCTAAGTGCTCCACTCTCCCGAGACAAGTTGAGAAGCAATAGTTGTATCCGATGATGATGGAGGGATAGAGACTTTGGAAGTCCAGTACTATCACAGGATCCACATACATCCTGCAGGACAACAACTCTCTACATTATGAACGTGTTACATTTTAATAAAATTAATACTTGGTTAAAATTATGAGAGAATAGTGAAACTAAGCCCGGGTCTGTTCACCAGTTCTCTAATCACCGAGCCATCTCGGATTGTTTCATGTGAAATATTGTATAAAGCCATGTACACACCAGAGTTTCAAGCCGGCTCAAAACCAGTTCGGAGCCAGTTCTGGAGTTGTTCTCGACAGTGCGTGTGTGGTCAGAACTTAATGGTTCCGAGCTGGTTCGAGACTTGTTGGATTTATTAGGAGGAGGTGACATGAAAGGGTTCAGAGTTTGGAGAGGGCTGGTTCCAATCCAGTCTCGGTGTGTAGGCCATTGAGATCGCTTCTAAAGCAAGGCATGTTCAACCAGAAGAGCCAACTTCCAAACTTGAGTTTCGAAACTCTCGTTACTGAGCTAGCTTGTAATAGTGATATTCCCAGCTCGTAATTTCGTGTTAGGCTCTGAGCTAGTTGTAAATTGATTCTGAACCCTTATTTAGGTTGTATCCCAGCTTAACCTCGTAGTCAAGGGTGAGTCTGTCTAACATTACAGCCAGCAGTAAAAGAGCTAATCAAGAGTTATCATTATGGATGGTCCTCGAATCTTCAAATCCCTCGGATTCTTAAGGATATTCGTGATTGAAGGATTAAAAGAAAGTCTAATTCAAATTCTAATTCTTACAAAAAAAAAATCAAATCTTTCAAGTTCAAGTTAAATTTGGTTTAGAGCTCTAATACTGATTATTGGTGATTCATAATGAATTATTATAATAATAGGGTAAACTTAACAATCAGGCCACAGACCATTAATTTAACACTTAACTAAATGTATGATTGTTATAATGAATGGATTTTAAGAAAATAATGTTAACATTTTGTTACTATCGGTATTTTTTACTATTCTATTATTCTATTATATTTATATTTCCTCTTATGTTCATAAATTTTTTTCAATGATTTGGATTCGGATAAAAGATTTTGGATTCGAAAGAAAGTGGAGATTTTCATTAGTAAAATAGTGGATTTGACCCAACTATAATTATCATAGATGTGTTTATGATAAAATCAGGTATTAAACGCTCTCATTTGTCAGAATGAACTTTTGAGTTGGGTTGAATCCACTATTTTATAAATATAAATCTCCAAATTACTTTTGAATCTCAAATCCAAATTTTATTCTTGGATAAAATTATGAACATAAGAGGAAATATTAATTGAAGAATAATATTTAATGAATGTGAATGTGGGGAATGCCAGGCCTCCACTATGGTTTGGATTCCACGTTAAACTGTAGGTCCTCCATTTATCTCACAATCACCCTACCATTACACATTAGTGTAAGTGCATACAACCCGAACGGTAGTAAGACTCAGTGCTAATATAATATAATATAATATAATAATAATAATAATAATATAATAATAATAATAATAAAATATTTATGAATATTGATTTGACTTGTATTTACATAAATAATAACATCACTTTCAGCATGTAATATCATCCATTTGATCCTAAGAATAACCTCTCCTTTTGCATGTCTCTATCCATTCATTATAACAATCAGATATGTAGTTAAGTGTTAAATTACTGGTCTGGGGTGTGGTTGTTAGGTTCATCCTATAATTATTATAATTGGTTCTGAATCACCAATAAGCAATAATAGAGCTCTAGAACATATTTTACTTGAAATAATGAGTGATGCGCCATATTGAGAAGAGGACAGGTTACCTCGACTCGGTTCCATGATCAACTGGATATGTTCCGGAGCCCTCATCTTCGCCCTTTGCCTGATGCTTGGGGTCACGGGGACAAAGTTCATCGGCTTGGCCAGTCGGAGCATCATAGACTCCACCCGAAACTAGATAGACAGATAATTAGTACGGGTGTGGATAGATTCAAAAACCTTGAATATTTATATGCTTCAACTTTGAATTATTTATTTTGCTGTTATTAACAAGCAGCTTTGTCCCCCTTGGTCATCGCAGAAAATTTTGAGTGATTATTCAAAAATGAATGCACTGCACACATTTCTGACATATCTTGGTCTTATTTTTTTCTTTTCCTCCCACATCTTACACGAACCGGGAGCTGAGTTGGGCCTGCTATGATGCACAAACACACATTTACAGTTATTTCAATGCCACAAGACATCTTCAACAGAATGAAAAAGGTGTCGACTTTATTAACATGTGTTGTCTTGAATCCTTCAATATAAGAATTTCAAGTTTAGATTCAAGAGTCCCTCATGATGTTGAGGTGCAAGAGTCCCTCATGATGTTGAGGTGCAAGAGTCCCTCATGATGTTGAGGTGCAAGAGTCCCTCAGGATAGTTGAGATTCAACCCATCCCCAATGTTAAAGATGGCAGTTAAAACTAACCTAGATCCTCTAGCGAGAACTTCATAGAACTGTATTCCAAACAATCGTGCCAGTTCGCTAGTACGAGCAATGAGATCCAACTGACCCAGGAGATTGACGAGACCATCCACTCGAGTGAGATAATGTTCGACGGTGATCCACCTGGAAAATAAACCATGTAACGTCTTTAATAAACAAAAAAACAAACCCTAAGGTAGTTAAAAATATATTCTTTAATGAAATATTAGAGGTGGACAAATGCTTGGGAAAATGCCGGGAATTTATCACGTACCGAAAGTCGAGTGGGAATGACACTTAAAAAATGTTAAAGCTTCTACAAGCCTTACCATATTAGTTTAAAAATCAAATATATTTTTAATCTAAAATTATTCTAAGCCATCATTTTTATAATTTCCTGTTCCTGTCCATATCTCGATATTGTGACTAATTTCCAGTCATGATCTCGTCCAGCGGTAAAATTTTAATTCATGTCTATCCCTATAAAATTTTATTTTCATAATATATGTGTGACTGTCCAAGATGTCATTTTTGATCTTTTGACACCTTCTTTCTTCCCTTTTTTGGGAGGTTAAATGGCATGTTTTACGTTCCTTTGTTAAGAGTTTTATGAGAAGTGTTGAGAAATTAGGTTAAAAATAACATTCTTTGAGAGACAACCATGTTATTTAGTTCAGCAAGACAGTATATTCGACAAAATAGATAAACAACGGATTAAATTTTTACTATTCGGCTAATATTAGAAAAAAATGGAAATCATCAATTATACATTGATTTTAAAAAGGTCTACGATTCAGTTAAAAGAAACAAATTATATGAAATTTTAGTTAAGCTGATACCCAAAATACTAGTCAAGCTAATTGAGTTATACACAACAGGGTATGGGTTGAATGTCACTTTGGACGCTTTTGAAATACACGATGGATTGAAACAAAGAGATGCACTTTCTCCATTACTTTTTAATATAGCCTTAGATTATTCTAATAGAGTGATGCAAGAGAGTAGGGAAGGGTTGACATTCAACAGTATAATGCAGCTATTGGGATAGACAGATGATTTAACTTTGTTGGGCAATAGTAAGGAAGCTGTTGCAAGAAAAAGCAGAAATTATATTAGAAATGGGTTTAGACGTGAACACTAGAAAGCTTAAGTGTACTACTAGTTTTATCACACATAGAACACAGATTGGGGGACGATAATTTAGAGATTACTTTGAGCAACATATCATTTGACCAGGTTAATGAGTTTAAATATTTAGGAACAATGTTAACTAGCAATAACAATATTATAATAGAAATTAGGAAAAGAATACACTGAGAAAATGTATTCTATTATTCGACTTGTAAGTTGTAGACATTTCACCTGCTTTCAAGGAATGTAAATCTCAGAATTAACAAAACAATAATTTTACCGGTTGTTCTCCATGAATGTGAAACTTGGTCTCTTACCTCGAATGAAGAAAAGAAATTTAGGGGTCCGGGGAAATAAAAGGTGCTTAAGAAGATATTTGTTCCAAAAAGGAGTGAGGAAGCTACTGGGGAGTGCAGTAGGTTACATAATGATGAGTTACAAACCCTGTACTCATCACAAGACATTATTAGGATAATCAAGTCTCATAGATTAAGGTGGGCTGGACATGCAGCAAGAATTGGAGATTGTACAAGCGTGTTCAGGGTACAGACTGGCAAACCTAATGGGAAGATTCCAATGGGCAGAGACCACTGGGGAGTCCTAAGACACAAATGGGAGAGTAAATTATAAGAGTTGAGTGATGAGGTAGACTGGATGGAACTAGCTCAAGATATGGTTAGGGTGTAATAAGATGGATTGGATATAACTAGCTCAATCTAGAAATAGGGTGTAAGGATGGGTGCCATACTTTTGTAAATGCAGCGATGAATTTTCAAATTCCTAATGCCATAAAATAAGTAAAACATTATATTTCCTGTTGCTTGTTCCGTGTGAAAAGATCAAGTTGGCACACCTGTATAGCGGAGTCGGGTGCTCCCACCACTGAGAGAGACTCTTGAAGGAGTGGAGAGCGACTCTCTGGTGCAGCACATGGTACATTACGTTCTCAAATGTGTAACTTGTCAATGAAACCTGCAAACAATCACAAGAGGAGCAATTTAATCCAAATCTGGGCAGTTGACTATTTTTATAAATTAGGTCACTTTATGCTCGTCTCATTTTTAAAATCCTAGTAAAAATACCTATCAAAAGAGATAGAGGCCTCAAAGAAATGGATTTAATATGAACTGTAATTTGTTTTGTTCTCGTTTCTATCAGAGGTTGCAATTCCAATGCCCAGCTGCCATTTTTACTAAATATTTAATTGGATTGAATTATGGTCCTAGCACATGGTTATGTATGTAATAAAGTTAAGTTTCACTGTTTGTGAAAAACGCTCCAAGAAGAATAGAGATTTTTTTAGATAATGTTATACAAAATTGTTTCACTAAAGAATAATGTAAACTTTTCTTATCCTGTTGTACGTTAAATTGTCATAATTTGAACGATATCTAACAGTCTATCAGACTATAAATATGCGTATACAGAGAGGATTACAAAGAAAATTATGGAAATGAAGTTTGTAGGAAAAAGACTGCAAGGGAGGCCAAGAAAGAGATGATAGGAGCAGATAACAGAAAGTGTGCAAGTCTGGGGAGAAGACTGGAAACAAGTGAAGGAGGAATAATGATGGAAGGACAGAGGAAGATGGAGGCATTTTACTAAATCAACCCGGCCATTGGCTGGATCTGTTGATAATGATGATTTAGTTCCTCTATTATTCTTATTCTTATGTAACAGAGTGTATTCGCCCCATCTCTGGTAGTTATGAGGAACACAATGGAGGCTATATGTACCTCATTCCTCATGAGTCTCCAAACGTTGAGGACAACACGGCCAGCCACCTTCATCTCTCCCTCCTCTTGTGAATCCGTCATGAAACTATCTCTGACGGCTAGAGGTACCCTCGACACAAGAGGAACCAGGTTCACACCCAGACTGAATGCTCGCTGGAACAAGTAGCCCCACGACTGCATCTCCACCTGAACCAGCACAACCCCACGACTGTTTCAAACTTACCGGCACAAAAATTTTGAGAATATGAAATGTGTCGATTGATTTTCTCACTTCTAGTTTTCACTAAAGAAATATAAGTTAAAAGGGAGGAACGTGCGAGACTTGAAAATATCTCGAAAATTTGAGAATAAAAAAATCTCGATCTTGTCATCAAAGTTAAAAAATGAGTCTAAAAAATTTAAAAAAAGAAACAAATAATGACCCTAAGAAATTAAAAAACCAAACCGGGTATTTTTTATTATTTCCAATAATACCGTAATAAACCAAAAATAGGCCTCATCCCCCCCCCCCCAAAAAAAACCCAAGGGGTTTAGTGTTTCATCTGATTAAAGGATATTTTATCATCATCATCATCATAATCGTCATTATCATATCATTATTATTATTATTATATTATATTATTATTATTATTATTATATTATATTATTATTATTATTATTATTATTATTATTATTATTATAGTATACAAGTGTTTTTTGTGGATAAGAATCTATGTTTCCTATTATTCCAAACATTCAAATAAGGTAATTTAAACATTCTAGTTCAACTCTAAGTAGGTTTTCAAACTCAACTCGAAGATTTTTACAAAACTCCAAAATTCTGACTACTTATAATTTTTATTTCTACCTCAAAAATTTTGAGTTTAATTAGTTTAGTTCAATTTTAAGGTATTATTAATTCATAGTGAATATTTATTTTCTGATTTAAAAAATATCTAATATGTACAACTATAATAAGTTTATTTAAAAATAAGAATGTGTATTCATAACATTTTTCACCAAAAAATAAAATTGCATTCTTGAAAAGTATGTTATATTTGGAAGAAGGTACAATACAATTACCCCACAAAGTGAAACTAGGTTTTCCTTATAGAAATATATCATTCTTGAAAATGTATGTTTGTGATTTGGCCTAAGCATGGATCTATTACCAAAACTCCAATTATATTATACTTGGAAGGAGGTATAGTAGAGATTGGTAGAAAATATAAAAGGGACAAACACAATATGGCCTTAACAATTAAAAGAAGAACACAGCTCACACTTATACATTTCCATCCTCCTTTCCTGTTGTAACTTCTTCCAAATATAATACAATTACCTCATAAAGTGAAAAGAGGTTTTCCTTATTGAAAAAACTCAAATATAATATTTTTGTACAATTATTGATATATATTTTACTCAAACTCAAAATAAAAGCTCTGTTTTCATTCAAATTCAATTCAAACTCTACTCGAATTGAAAAATGCATATTCGTACACACCATATATTATTCTTATTAGTGGCAAAACCAAAAAGAACTACAAGAAGACCAAACAACCATGCTCTGTACCATTAATTTACTTAACTGATTGTGAATTCATTTTATAAAAAAGTAATGTTTCAATTAACTCTGATATATATTTTCCATACCAGCTAAAAGAGTTAATATGAACAAAATCAAAACTAAAACTAAAATATCATAACAATGTGAGAAAGTTACATTATGAAGATTATCATTATTCCTAATATTTGAATTAGAGATCTGTAAATTAAATGAAGATTCGGATTCAACCCAACTTTAACTGTTATTTGGTATGGATTTATTGGTTCGGTTCTTTCAAATAAAATCCAAGAATTGAGCTCACCTCATATCCTGCTAATATGTCAGGATCCCATTTGGTGACAAGCTGTTGGATTGAAGTAATCAGAGCACTTTCATCCTTGACGTATTCCACCTGGCAGCTAACCCCAGTGCGTGCAAGAGGAGGTAGGACAGAGCTCTGCCCCACAGACGTTGTGTCATGCACACGCAAACACACCTGAAACATTGTGTACACTAACTTGTGATAATCACCCCCCAAAAAATGGAAATAAGATCAGACAGCTTACCAATCACCGAGTTTATACAGATAGGATTAGATAAAAAAAAAGTAGGTAAATAGAATTAGATAAAAAATTGAATAGTAATAAACAAAAGGTAAAATAGGATTAAATTAAAGGTAAAATAGGATTAAATTAAAGGCATAAATGGATTAAGTAAAAGGTAAAATAGGATTAAATTAAAGGCATAAATGGATTAAGTAAAAGGTAAAATAGGATTTAATAAAAGGCAGAAATGAATTAAGTAAAAGGTAAAATAGGATTTAATAAAAGGCAGAAATGAATTAAGTAAAAGGTAAAATATGATTTAAATAAAAGCCAAAATTCTATAAAATAAAAGGTTACATTATATTAAATTATAGCTTAAATAGGATTAAACATGAGGTACAATAGAATTCATCAAAGGTAATGTAACATGCACCAAATGTACACAAATTATCAGTTGCCACCCATCCCTTTCAACGGCTAATTCTTTACAAGTTATTTAATCTAAAGATGACTATATGTTGGTATTTATTGGATAAATTATTTTAAAAAACTTACATTTTAAGATTGTGTACTAAAAACCAAATTTTGGTTAAATAGATGTAGCACCCAAGTTCAAACATCAAGAACCATGGTCTTGACTAGAAATATTGTGTGACCGTGTATTGGTTTGTACATATGAAAGTCCGTCCGCCACTTCTCACTGGATGAGTTTTAATTATTTTTATCTGCCATATGTTTTATGTGACTTGCAAATATTTATTTATAAAATATATAAAAACTAACTACCAAGAATAGCTGGATGTTCCTTTGCAATCTTTGAATCAGAGAATATTAAAAATATTTTAGATTTAGGGATTCTAAAAAATATCAGGTTCAAAAATTTTTTTAATTTTTTTTTTTTTTGCCAAACTGTTTTAGAGGCATTATATTCTGCTTATTAGTGGTTTTGCCCTCAAGCCATATATTGTCCACGAACAGCGTACTAGGCCTGTCATAGCTTCCTACCATGCCGGGAATCGAACCCGGGACTCTTAGCTCAGTAGACAGACAGGCTACTGACTGAGCTAAGGTGTCAGATCTTAATACTTGATTAATCATTATTTTTAATATTTCCACATGGTTCCTTTCTAAAATTATAATTTGTTAAATTAAAAATTTAACATTGAGAATACATGTTGATTGTTTTCAAACTTGTGATATTTAAAAATTGTATTAACACGTTTAACCACAGAACATTAGTTACTAGTTGGTTATATAATTATGTTGGTTAACCTGTCTAAAAAATCAGTGTTGATCAACAATGCGATATAATTCCTATTCCATATTCCAAATTGTGGACTCACCAGTCTCACGCTGTGGAAGACCGGAGTGTTCTGGAACATCATTGACTACGCAGTAAAACAGAGCTCTAATAGGATCGTAGTCAGGATCTGGTCTGAGGTCTCCTCGTGTCTTCACGTGGAGCTCCAAGGAGAGCAAGGTCAGGTACTGGTGCTGAGGGGAAATACACCAAGATACTAAGGTTGAGCAATCACACTTCAGGAGAAACAAATTAACTTACATGCCATGAACTTGAAGAGAAATAAATAAATATTATTAAAAAAAGTTTATTTAGTGTAAAAAAAACAACATAAATTTTGTTGTTGTTTTTCTGAAATTTAAATATATTTTTTTTCAAGCCTTCAATCTGAAGAAATACAGAGTTTAAATTAGTGTGATTGTGAGATGAAATGGAGGACCTACAGTTTAACGTGGGATCCGAACCACGGTGGAGGCCTGGCATTCCACACATTCACAAGTTGTGATTAATACACGTCTTGTCAGAGGTGAAGGAAGGGTTTGGTAATCAGATAAATCTGTGCCGGGACCGAGGATTGAACCCGGACCGCTAGCACAGTAGTCTGACACCTTACCGCTAAACCGCCAGGTCACTTTTTTTTCCTTCTTTTTTTATATAAAATGTGGTGAAATTGTATCTTGGAATGAAGCAACAAAATGAAAGTAAAACAAGAGGCTAAGAATAAACATACCTCTGTGACTGCCCGCCCTTCTTGTAGATTCTCAAAGGACATGCGAAAAGCGTGAGTGTTGTTGGGGGTACATCCAGTTATTTGATATCCAGAGCTGGGGCGGCGCTTTGGTCCTAATGGTGTTGCAGACTGACTAAGAAACTCATCACTAAGAACATCCTTAAGAAGAGTGGAATTCTGGACAATATCTGACAACACAATCCACAGATAAAAAACCAATAATTATATCATAAAACACTAATAATATATTAGAATACTAGGGATGACATAAATAGACCTACACTTCATCTACACTGAAATATAGCAATCCTTTCAGGTACCTTACAGGCAGGGCCGCGTCTAGGCGGGGGAGTGGGGGGCAAAGGGGGACATTGTTCCAGGCCTCACATCTCCCCCCCAAAACATAAAAATATATTACATTCATTACGGTTGTTATTCTAAATTTGCATCAAATAGTGTACAGATGATTAACAGCAATAAGTATTCGCTTAGTGATAAGATTTCTCTAATCTGAAACCCTAACTTTATGTAATTTAAGATTTGCGTTATTCGAGTAATGAATGTACTGCAGTAGAATATGCCACCATTGTGCTACCGCTGTCGATCCACAGAAAACTAACGGTAAAATGGTACAGAGAGGAATTAACCTTTGTTAACTCAATTTGTTTGCATTTAATGAGGTACAGTCATTTAATGGGTTGATTAATGTTCCATAAAACATGAGAAATTATTAAGTAACATAAGTACCAATATATATCAATATAATTATAACGAATGATGCTATAACTGAAAGGGGGGGGGGGCTCTGATTTTTTTTTTCACCCCGGGCCTCACATATTCTTAAAACGGCCCTAGTTACAGAATAAAGAGAGTGTACCATGACAAAACTCACCCATAAGATTATGGAGTTCAAAATTTAATTTCCCCTAACTCATAAAATAGTGATTGTATTAAAATATTGTCTGTTAGTATGTTTAGGTACTTTTATTTCGAGGAAGGTAGGATTTAAAGTAAATGTACCCGCATCTGTGTGGAAGGAGAGTCTGAAACCATTAAGGGGAAATCCCTCTCAGAACATCCAACCTCCCTATCAGACTGATGTTATTGTGCTGGCTCTTAGAGACTTCTCTTTTTGATTTGAGAACACTTACAGAAACCTGACTGCAGAACAAGTATTTATTTGCAAAAAGAAAGAAAAAATTAACAACACATTTGTGACCTTGTTAGGGATTGAACCTAGGATTACACATGTAAACAGCTGGAAGGTGTTTCATAAACTGTGCAGATTGATATTAATTTTTTTTTTAGCGTATCTTCCTACCCAATCGGATTATACACCTATGTACTAATTACACTAATGGTAAGTATTAGGAAGTTTTAATTAAGAGGAAGTGCACCCACCTCTGAGTGGAAGGAGAGTGGAAAAACAATTTAGGAAAAATCACTGTCAGTGCACCCAAACGGGATCAAACCCCAATCTCCTTGTCTTGGTCAGTCTAACACAAGATATTCTTCATTGATCATATAATTTGTTAATGTGTAAAAGGAGCAAAGTATGGACTCATCATGAGTCTCATATATGAGTTTGTCCATTCTATCCAATATCAATAACATACTTTCAAATATAGACTCTAGTTATTATGTTTGGAGATTTGAAAGTTAGCGTGCTGTTTGAGTGTTTATTTAATTACTGAGCTATGTAAACAAATATTATTTAACATAGGATATCATCAATTCTTAATGACACTCTATATTAAAATACATTTTTATTATTTTACTTCTATAGATTTTTGTATAACACAACCATTATTTTCCCAGTAACAGTTAGTCTGAGATGCCATTGCTAGTCGAACAATGGTAGTTTGATATAAAAATAAGCAGAATCAAAATAATACAATTGCTTATTTATTTGATAAATGAAAAATAAGATTTAAACATTATTTTTTCTTAAACATCAGTACTTTTATCAATAAGACATTTATGTTTATAAACTACATGAAGAGACAGTTGGACACGAGTAAATTACAAAACTGATACCAGCAAAGTTTAGGATTAGGATGTAAAAACTTGCCCTCCAAACTTCCGAGACCTTTGACACTTTTAATGGACAATAGTTCTCCATTTGTCACAAATAATCACAAAAATGTGCCTGCACCGTTGGACTAAACATCAATAGATTCCCCAAGTCTATTTATCAATTGTCGGTCAGTCCCACATAGTGTTTGGTCATAAATATTATTCTATTTAATATAAAACATTGATGGTTTTAAGAAAAACTCTTAACTTTAAGAATTTGAATATCGCTCTGATTCTAGTAAAATGTTGTATGAATATAATTGTAGTAAGCAAACTGTGAATTTTATTTTGTTTTGTGAAATTAAAGTAGTTTTATAACTAAGTTAAATCAATACTATCCTATTTTTGAGAGAGATGCCATTGTATGCCTACCTGTGTACTAGTAGAGGAAGTCAACTGTCCAGATACAGCCGACATCAAAACACTTGGATTTCCCATCGACTTGTGTTGATCATCCTGACCTGTACTTTGTTCTTCTTCGACTGTTGCCTCCTCACACACAGATGGTAGACTGACGTCACCGTCAGATGGTTTGTGACAGTTTGGCGGTGTGAGACTAGAACTTTTCCTTCTTCGGCTCATCTTCTCTTTCCACGACTTGTATTTTGAGAACCGTGGTTTGTGTCCCGTTGAAGAGGGACACTGTTGCATCGGAGTGCTATGGGCTACCAACACGAGAGCATTCTCATTGAAAGGAGAACTGCCAGCGTCTGTTGCTTGTGAACAAGGGGAGAGAGACAACTCATAGTCAGAAACATCGTTGGCACCTGGACTAGAAGGCATATGAATCCTTGTAATCTTTTGTTTCCTTTCCTTGATTAGATTATCGGACAATTGCTTCCTCTTTAACATGTTGTTTGCTTTTTCCCAGAGTTCATCAACACTTGGTGGAGGGACAGTTATTTCTGTTTGATTAGAGGATGCACTTTTCATGATCTTCAGCTGTACAGGATCCTGTGGCAAGGATACTGCGTTGTTCCTGGCACTACGGTTATTATTGATATTTTCATTACACAAACCATTTTCATAAATATGCACGTCAGTGACCATTTTATATTTTATGTGAAGAATTTTATTTCCGACCTCTACAGGTCCAGTTACATCAGAAGAATTACTGTAAAATGGCTCCTGGAACTTGAACTTTGGCGTGGTAAATGAAGGCAGATTGTCTCTCTCAGTGTTTGACTCCAAATGACTTACCGAGTTGTTTATTCTACTGCTTTCGCCCTCATTGTTTTCCACAGTTTTAAAATTATTTTCATTTGCTTCAACAATGGGTGTGATTGATTCTTGTTTATCTGTGTTAGGAGTCAAAGAAACAAGGTTTTCCGTGTCACAGACACTTTTTGTAGAATCGTAATCAAGTTCACAATCTGATGGACTCATTAAAGTCGTCTCATAGACGCTGACAATTCCATCACTATCTTCATCTTGTCTTAAATTGACATCTAAGCCGTCAAAAGGAGTAATCTTTTCTTCTCCGAGATCATCTTCAATACAAGAATCACTTAGGGAATAATCACTTTCCAGTAAATCACTGTTTTGTGTAGCCACATAAAAACTTATTATTCCTTCATCATCTTCATTTTCATCATCCGCATCTAAATCAGATGAGGGTAGATTGTCTTGCACGTTAACAAGTACATCTTGTGACAGCCTTTGTAAGCTTTTCAGCTTTTCCAGACTTAAACTATCCATGGAATTAAAAACATCTTGTTTGTTTTCAACACTTTTATCAGAGAGCAAAGTAGAAGGTTGTAAATAAAGATCCATATGGGGAGGTTGTGAGATTTTAGTGTTATCTTTGTGTGTAGACAAATCATGATCAGCTGTTTCTTCAATATTCACATTTCTGATATCTGCACCATTTGGCTCTTCTAAGTCTTCGTGGTATTCTGAAAATTTAAGTTTTTTCCTAACAGATTTTTTGCTAAAATTGGGAAAGTCCTCGGTGATGTTTTTTTCAACCGCTGCTTCAATATCACTTTTAATTAGTTCATCAGGTTTTTTAGAAGAAGTAGTGACTACATCACAGGCACTTGGGAATATAAATACACTATTGTCAAAATGGAACAATTTTTGTTCTTTGTTGTCTTTAGAAGCTATCACATCAATGGCATTTTTTTTGTTTCTCATTAAAGTTTTCGAATCTTGCAAGGCTTTACTGAAACAGAGTATCAACTAATTAAAGAAATAAAATTATTATACGAAAATATGCATTTAATCAATAAAACTTGTAACAATGGTTTAATTAATTAAAACAAAATAGATATGGAATTTTTAACATAGCATAAATGAAAACAACCAAATTAATTTGAACTATTCTTATATATATTAACTTATAAAATTTATTTTTATTTTCATTAGTAATCCTGAAGCTATGAGAGTCTGTTCCAAGAGACCAGCCAGTGAATGAAGCTGTTCTGATGATGAATCCCCGAAAGCCAGTAAGGCCAGTTATTGATTACACATTTGAAAAACATGAAAATGAAAGTCAATTTTCAAACTAAAACTTTCTTTGTTGGAAACAATTATCACGTGAAACAAGAACGCACTAATTAGTTTATAGAACACTTTTCTTACCTCAACATTTACTTTAGTTTGTATAAGAACAATCTGTTGATATATGATTGTGTTTTTGATTTCTAAGAATACAACCACTCTGTAAACTGAAAGCTGAGGATACTTTTAAAACTTGAGTCACAAGCTCGCTGAAAAATAGAAAGCAGAATCTGTGCAGTAAAGCCGGGATCACAATCATTAACATTAACTTAACATTAACTTTACATAACTTAATGTAACTTAACATAACTTATCGTAAAGGACCTCCTCGTGTGTTTAAATGGAAGCAATCACGATGCACTTAACTTAACGATGACTTGCAGTTAACTTAACGTAAGAGATGTCTTGGGAGGTATTTTACTTTACTTTACGTTACTTGAAGGGTATCACGTGATCTAGCCAGCCAATCATTATGCGAGTGACGTCAACAGGGCTATTTAGTAATTCATTTGTTGGTATTACGACCAATGTTTACTCTTTAGCGTAAGTTCTAGTGATCAGACATTGAAACAAAATAATTAAACTAAAATAGGGAACTAAATTTATCACAAAAGGTTTAATTATAGATATTTATTATATTGATTGAAAACTGTAAAGATTCACAGATCATCACTTTACAAATAGTACAAAACCATAGATCATACTCAAGAATGCATATGTTTGGATCGAGTTGTTACGTTAAGTTATGTTAAGTTAACGTTAATTTGATCGTGATCCTGGCAAACTCACACAGTTCAAGTTGACCCATGATGCATTGAAACACTTTAAAACAGTTAATTATCAATATATTTTATTTTCTAGTGGATAAACATTTATTTTAGATCATTCTCCCGATGGTTGTTTACAAATTACAATCCAATACATCAATAAACACGCTTTACCTTATCGAGTTTTATTTTATAAATATTATCCTTTTAAATAATTGTAAGCATATTACTGGTGGAAACTATTGTAATATCTCTCACACTCTCTCCCTCTCTCTCTCCACTCTTTATCCCTTTTGATCATACAATATAACAATGATTCGTAATGGGACTTTAAAAAATTACATCAAGAAATGTTTTGTATATTTGCACGTGATGTCACACATTTTTATTTTATGATTTGGTTAGCAATATAATTGGGTTTAATCACATAACCTATGCTTTATATTTATGATCATTTGCAATGATAAAAAAACTAAATTAGAAAGAAAATAAAAAATATTTAAGCTAATCAGGATGTATTCCTATGCCCCAGATAATAGTCAGGTGTGTTAACAAATTGTCCAACCCTAAGAGTTTATTTTGTAACAGTACACACAAAGTTCTCTTAAGAGATTCAATTTTACTTGTATTTTATTATTGTGTATTTTATTTATGATAGAGGAATACATTCAGTTTCAACCCTTGATAATATTTAATAAGCAGTTACAATTAATCTCTATTAAACACTATCATAATATACCTATTATTTGACACAAAAAAAATTGGAAATTTTAATTCACTATATTTCTTAACGGTTGAGCTTGATATTGGATTTTAAAAATTATTTTAGGAATTCATGATCTAGAATAACACAGACTTAATTGAGGTATATGTTAGGTCAGTAAAACAGATACATTAAACTACCTTTCCCCCTTACAGGGATGCCAATAGCAGGATTGCACAGTTAGAAAATACCGGGATTAGGATGAACTTTGTATGAAAAATGCAAGGAAAGGGACCAAGAACCAAGCGGCTTCAACCAATTACCAATGGTATAGCGTTCAAATGAGGAATACTGCTATGTCCGAGTATCTAAATGTTAGAGTCAGTGTGTGAATTATTAGTAATATAATTGATCTATTTAAATAAAAACAGATGGGAAGAACTAAATTTAATTTAAAAGTACTCAACCCAATATATCATAAGCCCCATTATGGATTTTCTGACGAATGATGAGTGACGAGTGACGGTGGTGATTATTATAATGAAGACTATTATTATTACGACTGTCTGAAAACTTAGTTCAGTCAGTAGAGTGTCTGTCTACTGAGTTAAGGGTCCTAAGTTATTCCTGGCATGGCCGAAAATGTATCATTGGTGAAAATATGGGTTTAGCTTTTCACATTGATAAATTGATGGCCAGGAACTGGATGTTGTGCCTGTCATAGTCTTTAGTTAGATTATAAGACATATGAAACTACGACAGGCCTAGCCAGCCAGTGATGAAAAATATATGAGATGAAGAAGAAGAAGAAGATGATGATGATGATGATGATAAAGATGAAGATAATACTCAGCTCCCTCAGCTAAGATCTGAAGACAAACCTCTCAGGTCTGCGCTGATAACACTGATCTAATACCAGGCAATATATAACATTTGTACGATTAAAACCAAGTTAACCTGCAACATTGAATAAAAGGACTAAATGTCAAGCTCATCAAGTCTGGTTTGCCAATAACAAGGATGTCAAGATTTGAATCCTGGCTGAGATTACTGAAAGCATTTTTTTCCTAAAAGGTTTTCCACTCTACTTGCACACAAATGTGGGTACATTTCCTATCAATCCTACCCTTCTGACCCCTACCCCATTAGTGTATAGTGTGTATAGTCTAGACAAGAAGTGAAATGTGAAGATTTTATCTTTATCTGAAATGTGTTAGAATGAAATGTGTACAAATCTCAATGAAGGTAACAGTGTAATAAAAAAAATTTACTATCAAAACCGTTTCATTGGCTGCATAGTCTAAGGCGCTACTGTATCAATAACCTAGACTGCCAATGATGGAGAGATCATGGTTCGATCCCAGGCGGGTACTTTTCCCTAAACGGTTTCCCGCTCTCTTTCCACACAAATGTGGGTATACTTCCTTTAAATTAACCCTCCTCATCCTTAGCGCATTAGCGTATTTAGTAAACAAGTGTATAACCTGAATGGGTAGTAAGACGTGGTGCTATAAAAAATTGAAAACTATATTTTATTTATCAGTTTTGCAGAGTTTTTCTTAGCACTGCATTTTACAACCTGTTTGGGTAACTAATCACGCTAATGTGTTAGGGATGAGGAAGGTTGAATTTAGAATAAGTGTAACCACATTTATATTTAGGAAATGTGAAAAGCATTTAAGAAAAATCACCCTCAATACACGTGATTTGGGTTTCGAACCCCAATCTCCCTGTCGTTGGCTGTGAGACTGACGCCTCAAGCAATGCGGCCGCTGAAGCGGGTATTGATGGGTGTGTTTGTTTCCTGTGAGGGTATTGATGGATGTGTATGTTTCCTTTGAGGGTATTGATGGATGTGTTTGTTTCCTGTGAGGGTATTGATGGATGTGTTTGTTTCCTGTGAGGGTATTGATGGATGTGTTTGTTTCCTGTGAGGGTATTGATGGATGTGTTTGTTTCCTGTGAGGGTATTGATGGATGTGTTTGTTTCCTTTGAGGGTATTGATGGATGTGTTTGTTTCCTGTGAGGGTATTGATGGATGTGTTTGTTTCCTGTGAGGGTATTGATAGATGTGTTTGTTTCCTGTGAGGGTATTGATGGATGTGTTTGTTTCCTGTGAGGGTATTGATGGATGTGTTTGTTTCCTGTGAGGGTATTGATGGATGTGTTTGTTTCCTGTGAGGGTATTGATGGATGTGTTTGTTTCCTGTGAGGGTATTGATGGATGTGTTTGTTTCTTGTGAGGGCGTGACTACATTAGGAAGATCAACTTGATTACTACACTCACATGTGTCTCAGTTTAGAAGCCCTTTCATTCCCATGTGTACACGCGTCATCACTAGATGCCGTCAACGTGTCACCTTAAAACAAGCATTCAGTGTGAGAGAGAGAGCGCAGAATGTTGTCCATAACAAAGCTTAGACGATCACTTCGCTATGATATTCAAGTGTGGTTAATAATCTGGGGCAACATGTAAATGTTCCAGAAACAAAAGTTACAAACTATTCTGATAAACTACTTCCAAATGAGTATTTTAATAAACTAAACAATATTTAATAAACATGAATTACATGTAAAATTACCTAGTTAAGCTATGAGCTTCAAGAGTAAATTAGAGACATAATTAGAGACATATATTTCAAAGAAACTGAAACGTAAGTAGCTTAGAAACAATTTATAATAAAATAAATGGCTTGGAAATGTATAATAAGACAGTATATAAATAATGTAGAGTAATGTAAAGTGATAGTGAAAGGATAGTTACGTTAGGCCTAAATAGAAACACACTTTTCTCTTTATTTCTTCCGAAATTTTTAAACTTCCCAATTATTCACACTTTCACAGTTAAACATGGTTTTGAATTTTCGGATATGTTCCTTTTTCATATGAAGAGATACAGTATAAACATTCAAAACACAAAGAAAGATGTATGTTACGGAACTACATGCTTCCATGCATCTTTGTGATTTGTGTTTTTTTAATGTATATCTCCATATGAAAAAGGAATATTTTTGAAAATACACACACAAATATATATATATATATATATATATATATATATATATATCTGTCCATTTGATTCTAAATGGCTGCTTTTATTAAATTGTAACCAAACAAAGGTTCCAGAGAGTAAGTCTGAGGGTGCCATGAATATATAATTTGTGAAGATGTTAGATGGCATTAGAATTATAACCTTCTTATTTGATGTTTTTTGGTGTTGTTTATATCAGGGCTGTGAAGTCGGAGTTGGACTATGACACTGCCTTCAAAATAAAATTGTTATTATAACAATAAAATATGGTAACTAAATAATTCTTATTTTTTTTATTCTTTATGAACAATATTTGTAATTTGTATTGACATATTTATTTAAATATACATTCACAACGTCAAAGAAGCTTCCCATCAGTAGAAAATAAAAACTGATATTTTAAGTTGACTGAATAGTGATGTAATAATAGATAATGTAACTAAAATCACCTTGGGATTAAATTTACAAACCATAAAAATAAGACACCTAAACTTTTCACCATAACATTGCTTCAGTGGAATTTAGCATGTACCTATATTTCTAGTCTCGAGCCGCTTGGAACCGGTCCGTCCACCCATGCCGGTGGTGTGTGTTGGGTCTTTTAATATTAAACACTAGACAAATTATTTCCCCAAGGATTCTTAGGTAAAGTTAGTACTCAAATAATTTTAATCCAAAAGATATTACTGTATAAGTATCCAATTACTTAAGTTTGTGTTCTTTTAAAGTAAATAAATAAATAATTTAAAGTGTCTTGTGTTTAAAAATATTATAAGGTTTTTAATGACTTATAAAGTCCCTTTATATTCTTAAATAAAACAATTTACTCTCTAACTAAACTGTATTAATAAACTATATATTTAAAACTTTAATGATATTCATATGTATATTTTTCTCAAACTATGTTGTGCATGTCTTAACAAATTAAAGTGAAACATTTAATATCACAGAGCTTTCATGTTTTTCTACTTAATGGCAAGAAAAATATTTTTATAACTTAAAAAGAAATGTTCATAAAACACTCATCAATAATAACAATAACTGTGACCTGGTGGTCTAGGGTAAGGTGTCAAGACTTCTGTGCTGGGGGTCCGGGGTTCAATCCTTGATCCCGGCAAAGATTTATCTGATTACCAAACCCTTCCTTCACCTCTGACAATACAACTTGTGAATGTGGGGAATGCCAGGCCTCCACCGTGGTTCGGATTCCACGTTAAACTGTAGGTCCTCCATTTCATCTCACAATCACCCTACCATTACACATTAGCCTAAGTGTGTATAACCCGAATGGGTAGTAAGACGCGGTGCTAATAATAATAATAACAATAATAACAATAAAAAAATGTTTACTTCCAAATATCCTCATATCCTGTTGCAACCAAACTGTGCGTTAGTCACATAATAGTTACACTTTATTTCAAAATTATGGCCTTGTTTATGTATGTCTATGAAGATAAAAAGAAACAATTATTGAAATAATTTGCACCATCCTAAACAAACTGGCTCACTTGCCATAAAAGTGGTCCTGTTTCAAAATATTGTGTATAACTGGTAATTGTTTGATAAAACCAAGTGTTTAAAGGTGACATTATTTAATGCGCTATGCCTAACTTTGAGTTTCAAACAAGAAATATATTTAAATTATCTTGCTTCATCTGAAAATGTTAATAAAAATCATATGTTTCAAAGCATCTATGTAGTTAATTCTGATAAGGCACATTTCCAAGCATATATTTCCTCTCTGTAAATTGCATGAGGGTTACCAATAGTTTCTTAAAACAAATTTTCTTCAATTCTTTAGGTTTTAGAGACAGAATTAACACTTTTTCAGACACGTTATAAAGTACCATAGATGAGTGTATTTCAAACTGTGATCCGCAGAGCCCTTGGGCTTCCCGAGACAGTTTTATAATATTCTTAGTTTATTTTTTTACACTATAAAATAGAATCAACTTAGGATTGCCAAGTTTTTCAAATTTAAATAAATGACATTTGCCAAAAGCGCATCCAGAATATATGATGTTTTCAGTTTATTTTATAATTTTATACTTCTAAAAGGTCAGCTATCATTAATGAATGTTCTTAATAATAGTGTAAAATATTGTGTGAAACAATGTGTAATGCAATAGATTTGACCCTAAGGAGTATTTGAAAGCATTGACCATTTATCATTCTAATTATTTATATATTCAAAAATATTTTACATATAATTAAACATATTTTACTTTATTTAAATTGTACAACCTATTACGTGGCGCTTAAATCACGTCTTCCTCTAAATTATTTACTAGTTAGTTCGCGCCTCGAGGTACGATGGCAGCATCTACTGGAGCTAAACTTAAGAAATGTTAACGTCTTTTAACGTAATCCAGACAAGTTAAGATCTTTTAAAGTAATTTCCTCTTCGAGAAGTTTCCACAAGCAATAGGTATTTTTGTTCTGAGTTTGTAGGTGTGTAATTTACCGTTAGAAAGGTTCCTTCGAGAAGCTTCTATTGAACTCAGATATATGTGACTTTTTGAAACTTCGTATTTTACTGTGCAATCAGTCGTGGTCTTGAATGGACGTGCTTTAAGCGATCGGTGATTATAAGTTGCTAGGCCCTCGACATGATCGTGTTTCGATTAGAATATTAATACCAACATGTTTTCAATTTAAGGAATAAATAGATATCAAACTTTATGTGATATATTATCATTTATTAAAGTCTAATGATAAGGAACGAGGCATTATAAGTAAAGCACATAGTTGCGTAATAGAAACGATGATTTACGGAGTGACTCTTAAATGATTCTGTTATGTAATATAACAAATAGCATTCTAACGTGGGGAGGAGAAATATAACAAATGACGTCCAACGAGGGGCTGAAAAGAAGTATAACAAATGACTCCCAATCACGGGGCTATTATACGTCAATAAAAAGAGAAGTATAGCAAATGGCGATACAACGTGGGGGTTAATATGCAACTATTAACACTTGCCACGAACGCGTAACGTAACAAATGGTAGGAAAGTGTGTGTGAAACAATGGAAGATTAGAGAAACAAAGGCAACACTGTGCTTGTAGCGATATTCTATAATTGACCAGGAAAAAACCAGGATGGACAAACACTCCCAGGAAAAGGTATATTGCATTATTGCATTATTTAACCATACACACACACACACACACAGCACAAACAAATCACAGGTAGGTAGTGAAATGTAATATATGAAGACTTTGTCCAAGCCAGAGATCACCAGATCCTCTCTTACTAAATGTCACTATAAACAACCCTGAACAGGTTCAGCACATATAAGACAAACACTTACAAACAACATATCTACCAAAGATGAACTGGATTATTGTGACAAAAGTTGTTAGCACTGGAAAATCAATAAATCAATATCTTATCAAGAAGCCAGACAGATTTTTATAAATGCTATCAAATATACTTGTATTTCATTTAGTTATACAGACGCGAGCTTACCTAACATGATTCTACTACGACTTAGCTTAAAAGATACAGCCATAGTATCAAGAGTAAGCAGTGTGCACAGTTTAAATTTAGTCGATAATAATTTAATTCAGCTCAAGACTGATCCTGTGGATAACCATCCTATATCAGTTTGTGATACACATTAATTAATAATAAAATATAAGGCTATTAAAGTAAAATACCTCCTTGTTTCTTAATATTTCTATTTTATCTTAAAAAGTGTATAGAATTTCTATTTTATCTTAAAAAGTGTACAGAATTTCTATTTTATTTTAAAAAGTGTAAAGAAATATACTTACCTTTGGTCGCAGGTGGCGGTGTGTCTGGTATATACTCCGGCGAAGAGTATCCCAAGGAATCTCTCGAACTGTCCTTCCTGGCCGAAACATTTGGTACACAATGTGACTTTGAGCTTGACAAATATTGTTTACTGGAGCACTGTGAACTCAAGGATCGTTTCTTTGTAAGTGGACCGATAACGTTTTTACAACTATCAACTGGAGAAACAGAATCTGAGTTTAATATTTTCATTTCACTTCCTGAATTAGTTCGCCTCTTCATATTTATAATTGGGGTTCTTGTTTGCATGAACGAGGCTTCTCTTTTAATTCGTTTATCAAAGCTCCTTTGTGTAACACTTTTCACTCGTGTTTCTGTACTATTTTTCCGTGATCTTGTCTTATTTACATCTTTTTGGCTAGACGTTTTCCCAGGTCGAGAAAGTGACAACTTCTCTTCTTCGTCAGATTTTACTTGACAAGAACTAATGCCACCCTTTTCAAAATGTGTCTTTGAATGAAGGGGCTGAATTTTAGACCTACTTTCTTGCAAAGACCCAACTTCATCTTTAATTTGTTTACTACTTTTTGGTTTTGACAATTTTATTTTAGCGTTAATACTCTTAGGTTTTTGATTTAATTTTAAGTGTTTATCATGTTTCAATGTTTCAACTCCTCCCCCTTTTGTTTTTTCAAGTTTTGATTTTGAGTGTAAATTAGTTTTGCCCTCGACTCGTTTATCAAAATTTGATGAAGATCCCAAATGACTTGGAAGTTCACATTTTGTGTTCGTTGTCGAGCTATTTTCTAAAATGTTAAAGTGAGTTGTGTTTAGTTGACTTTCATTAAGGTCTTGGATATTTACGGCAAATTTGCCACGACTCTCTAAATTTTTTGTAAGTTCCATCTTAATTTTGCTGTTACCAGTATTCAAACAACTTCTATTAGGAGATTTGACAATGTTTACACTTAACAGCCCTTTTTTAGGAGGAGTCCGAAGTGGACTTTTTACTTTGCTACAAGATTTTCGAAGATAATTTTCAGTGTTTGAATGTTTGGTTTTATTTGTTTGATCAATGGTTATACAAGACACATTTTCTGGCGCTACTGTTATGTTTTTATTTTGAGTAGAACTTCCTAAAGCAGGTTTACTACTTTTTCTCCTTTTAGTTGCCGGAGTATTCTTGGATGATTTAAGTAATGGTGGCTGACTGGAATTAATAACAGATTCTTCAGATGAACTTGATCCAGTTGCACCATCAACAGAGGGAATTTTCAAAGAAACTCCCTTACAATACAGGTTATTTAACAACTTAGTCTTTTTAACTGGGGCAGCAGTTTTTCTTTGAGTAGTTTTTCTGTTTTTTCCACTACTTCCTGGAATGAGAAATGTTGTACCGGTGATGTTTTTACACTCCTGGTTAATTCCTCTATTACAGAATTGTTTATTCTTTCAAGTAGAACTTTTGATGGCTTTATCAATGCTAAAATTTCATCTGAGCATTTTACTTTCATCTTTTTTAGTTGTTTCTTCATCTGGGAGATTAAAGTGTTGGATTTTCTTGGCAAGTTTAACTTTTTACCATGATTCCTAAGTAATGGCTGCCCAACGTCTAACTTTCTTGATGTTCTACGCAATGAATACTTTCCTTTCTTGTAAGGCAAGGACACAAGATTTTCAGAGTTAACTTCGGGTGCCGAAACTTCATCATGATCAACTAACTCTTTAGATATATTTGAATTCAAACGAGAATAAACTTTTTTGTTGCGATCATTTATAAACCTTTGGTTCATTACTGAAGATGAAATGTGTGTTTCAGGATCTTCTTGTAAAGTTTCAGCTTCATGAGATGTTTTAGTTTCAGGAATAAAACCTTTATGTCCAGATTTTTCTAAGAGAGTAGTAATGTTGAAACCATGTTCAGATTTAGAGGGATGATTGTGTTCAACATTTTCAAATGTAACACATTTGATATCAACAATTTTACTATCAATGAAATGTTCTGTTTTTTTTATGCTATTCTTACACTTGGATAATGAATCACTATAATCTGTCACATTTATCTTGGTTTGAGTATTTTCCTCAATATGGCTACCCCTATTCTCTCCAGCCAATGTAAATATTTGTTCACCGTCCTCAACAGAGTTTAATGGCAAAATCCCTTTAGTGGAAAGGTTTAATAGAGATTCATTTCCAATATCTGTATCGTTATTTGAAACCATATCTGATGATTTTTTAATATTTTTATTCATTGAATTATGACTGCCACTATTATTCAAAGTTTCCCCAATTACTTTTCCACTATTTTTAGAAGACATGGTTGACTTAATAGAGTGTTCAAATGTTATATCATTTGAAGCAACACTGATTGGTGTTTTATATTTGACAAGAGATAATCCAACGGGATCCAACTCTAATTCATGGATGGTTCCCGTTGTAGAGTTATTAATTTCAGTAGAAGATAATTCATTATTCACTACACCGCCAATTGTTTGAGAAGTGTTATCAATGGTAGTAAAATCTATATCACAGGAAATAGCATTATCATGTTGTATACTATTTCCTTTAATATGTTGAGTTGTGGCCAAAGAGTTTGAATCATCAATACTATCTTTATTGCTCCTGATTGCATCTGGTTTACTGTTGGAAAACACTTGAAGAGTGTCTCTGCTAACAGTTTCTGGATATCTACTGAGAGTTTCATTAAGTGTATGTGTTGATGAAACCTTCTGTAAATTATTTGTCAAGGACAAATCGGTTAGATTATTCACAGTCTTTTTGTTTACTACATCAGGAGGGTTATCATCTTCCACCCGTCGATCTGCTGTGTGTATACGTTCGCCGATTAGAGTGGTTTCAACCATATGTCCATCCGTATAACTGTCATTAATTGTTCCTTTACTGGAATTACTACTTAGAAATACAGTGGACAGATTTGGTTTGGTGATTTTCACAATACAATTTTGAGGTTGGTTGTTTAGGAAAGTGTTTATTGGCAATTTTATTTTGTGGAGAAGAGGTTCTTGGGTTTTAGTAAGAATATTTGTGGTGCCTTGTAAATATGAACTGGCAGTTTGATTTGGAATCCAAATGTGTGCAGTGACTGAAGTTCCACTTTGTTCAGTTTCGTGTGAAACTGAGGGACGGATTTGATTCAACACTTTATCGTTGGTTTGAACTTTAATATGGGGATTCAAAATAACTTGCTCTTTGGGATCGATAAAACTATTTGATGTAGACAATGAACTACGTTTACTATTTACAATTGGTTTGTACTTTTTACCATAGCGTTTCAAAGTTACTTTAGGGATAACTGCCTTCTTTGTTGCACGGACATTGTTATTACCAGTTACTGTTGATTTCCCAAAGTCTAGGGACGAACTTCCCACAGAAGTCTTATTTTCGAAGCATTCCCCTTGTTTACCATCTACTTGAGGAGCGTTAGATTCCATACAAGTCGAATAATATCCCCTTGGTACATTCATTGGTTTGACTGGTACAAGGTCAGGAACCGATTTTGGCATTAAAATTGCTTGTATTTTTTTTGGTGTTAGAGGCAAATTTCCATGTTTTGATTTTTCACCGATGATCATCATGTTTGAAGCTTTACTGCTGATAGATTTTCTGTTACTTTGTTCATTTATTTTGGATGTACTTGTGATTACCATTTCCGGTTTCAAAGTTTTAGTATAATTTTCAACAGTGTTCTTTGGTTCAAAGCTTGTACTTGGAAAGCGCAGTCCTCTGTATGACTGATTTTTGTTGACACAGTCGTCTGCATCCTCACAAAACTCATAAGGATCATAATTATTGGTGGGTTCATTTTGTGGCGTTTGCGTGTTAGTCTTAACGACATTGGCATTAGGGATTGCAATCCATTTTGATATTTCGTAAAAAGTAAAATTATTATTTGAAACAACGCTAATTGGAGTACCAAAACTGTTGTTAGTAGAGGCTATGTTGGCCAAATTCTGACTCTTGCGGGGTCTACCTCTACGTTTTGGTACACTTGTCGATGGTTGCTGTGGGGTTTTGTTCAAATTTTGACTTTCTATTATATCTTGCTTCCCTGAGCTTTTGTGAGCTTTCACTGCTGTAAACGAAACACTATTCAAAACATTACAACTAAGCAAGCCTGTAAATCTGTCTGTGTTTGTAGACTTATTGACAAGCATTTGCTCTAAAACAGGTTCCGAAGTTTGTTTACGTTTGGGAGCTTTTCTGGAAACGAGTCTTTGTGCTGGATATACTATCTTGGTTTGTTTAGTAATATCCGAGGTAGCTTCTCCATTCAATCCAGAGCCCTGATCTACAGCACAACTCAACTCTTCAAATGTCCTTAAAGGCAAAACAACTAAGACTTTATTGTTAGTTTGCTCACTTTCATTTTGCAGTCCTTGTGTGTTGAGAGGAACCACAGATCCAATAGACCTACTATCTAATGCAGTAAGTGCATCGGAAGCAACTTTACTTGTAATAGCAGTTTTACCATGTCTTCCTTGTTTAGGGTAGGTAGGCTTGTTTTTTTCAAATTGTTTAGCAACGGATGTTGTTTGGACAGCTGTTGAAGTATCCACATTATTTAATAAGTTTTGGACAGCTGTTGAAGTATCCACATTATTTAATAAGTTTTGGACAGCTGATGAAGTATCCACATTATTTAATAAGTTATCTACTTTAGGAACATTAGGCTTTCTTTGGGGTTGAGATTTCTTTGGAGCCCTTTGCCGAAGATTAATACTTTGGCTCTTTATTTCTGTAACGCTTGTCTCGGGTGTTTTAATCACATCAAAAGATGACATTGATAGAGTTTGATCGTTTCCCAAGTTATTGTCTAGACATGTGGATAGTCTCGGGTCCGAAAGGATATCGTTGTATTCGTTAGACCCCAGGTCAGAAAAAGCCTGCATCACAACATCTAACTCTGGGGCATCAGACAACATGGGTTGTCCCCCCAAACATATTTCAGAAAGATTATTCTCTGTCTCAACAAGTGAATCATCTTTCTCGGAAAATGAAAGCATGGATGATAATTTTGGATCTCCAATAAGTACATTGTCAAAGTTATCTCCGTTGAGGTTGAAAGTATTAAATGTGTTATACCTTTCCAAATCTGAGACATTTTGAGCCTCAATAAGAGCGGTGTTGCTAGCCTCAACAGCCTCCGCTGATTCAGAAAGCAACGGACAAGGTGATTTGGGGTCAATGTTGTTATGAGAAAAATACGAGTTAAAGTCGTCCTTAAAAATTTCTTCCTCCAAACATTTTTCCTTAACAATGTCTTTCAAGAGCCACGCTACATCGCTTGCTTGACTAGATGTCTCTGGTGCGCCAATATTAAAATCCATGTTATCACTAATTGGAGTTGTTCTGCATTCACTTACTGGAGTGTCCACAAACCCAAAAAACGAAGTGTTTCCACAATCACTGGGAGGATTGTCTACATATTCCTTTTCACTATCACTGAGAGTTATAACAACATTGTCTGAATCGCCAGCGTCAGAGTTAAAATCATCTTCCTCGTCACTAATTACAATAACCGGTGCATCACTTACTGGGGTATCTAAATATTCTATTTCATTATCACTTAAGGTAATGATTGATGTTTGAGCTTCATCAGATAAGTTTGTACACGTGGGATAGGGACTTTCCCTATCAGTATTTACTGCATTAAACGCATCTTCCCCGACAGAAACCTTTTTATCACCGACACAAATATTTGAATCCACATTTGCAATGTATGAATAATCACTTACACGGATGTTTGCGCCAGAACCGAGATAATTATCCCCGCACTCACTGATCGGAGAGTTCATGACGGAGCATTCTTCGATACACCCGAGGTGTGTGGCTTTACGCGTCGACACTTGCTCACTAGTACAAGACCTTGCCAACAGTTCATTGGAGTCTTCGTTCTGCGACCTGGTCGACGAGTTGGACAAACCATCATCCATACTCAATGAGGAAGGAGGACGTTTCAAAGGTATTCGACTCCTTACTGTTGAACCTCCGTCTTTCCTTAAGAATCCCTTCCGCCTTGGTTTAGTGGGAATATCATCAGCTCCGTCTAGTTGAGGTATGTGAGTCGCTATGTCATTCCAAAAAGATTCTTCCCACAAACCATCGTTAATGTCGTCATCCATATCACTTTTTAGTTTTTCACTAAAATCCCTGGAAACAAGACATGTACAAAAAAAAAGTTAGGTTGGTAAGAAAAATGTATCAGTCTAAAACTTATTTAACAAATTATTGAAGTCAAAATTACAAATAAAATATTTCAAAATGATCATGATTTATTTTTGTCAACGTGTCTTGCCACCCGTGTGGGTTATACGCTGTGAACCAAGTACACTAATGTGTTAGGGATAAAGAAATGTACTCGAATTTGTGTGGAGGGAGAGTGGAAAATATTATAATGGTTTGAATTCAATACTAAGCAAACCTGAATCTCAAATCCCAATCTTACAAAAATAAATTGTAAACATGAGAGGCTCAGTCTGTTAAATTAATTGGCATTTATAAATTCAGCTAATGGTCAGGGGTGTGGTGGTTCTAAATTTATGTTGATCTCGACCAGGGGTCTTCAACCAGCAGACCGCGATAATTTTTGCGGCCTGCTGGTCCATGAACAATAAAAATAAAGAAGATATAATTTTACCAAATATGTCTGCCTGTAGCAAGGACCATATATATTAATGTCCTTACTTGGACATAGTATAAAATCTTTTAAAAGCTGAAAACAAAGAATCGATCTACCGAAATTTAAATGTTGAAATGTGTAAAAGTATAAATAGTGATTTTTAATGTTAACCTAAAAAAAAACTAAATCCA
Organism: Timema cristinae; assembly: GCA_039000515.1. NCBI lineage: Eukaryota > Metazoa > Arthropoda > Insecta > Phasmatodea > Timematidae > Timema > Timema cristinae. The sequence goes on from JBCFYV010000001.1 coordinate 4,060,326, forward strand.
TGAAAATACTTCTATTTCCTGTGATCCCTTTTATACCTTTAAAATCATTAAAAACGGATACTATCTGTACAAACGGAAGCCCGGCGTAGAACTACCACGGTGTTACCACGTTTAAAATTATATTGGATGCGTGGTATTTGCCCAAATTACAAAAAAAATAATGTGTTTATTTAGAAAAAAAAATCTTAAATTTGTATTATTTGTAAGAAAACAGTAGAATTTGTGTAAAAATTTGTTTTATTGAAAATGTGAATTTAGCATGTCCCTACTAATAATGCACCCGCTTGGGATTGAAACCAGATCATCTGGGTAAGAATCAGTTATTAACAACTCCAAATGCTTTGTTCGAAAAAAATAAAGCAGAAAGGTCGAGAAATATCAATAAGCCATTACAATAATTGGCTAACACAAAATGAAAATCACTTAAAAGTTTAGTTTGTTTTATAATTGTGTTATTTTATCCTACTAATTGAGTAAAGAGCTTCAATCAATGATTGATATTTGGTTCTAAGATAAATATTTTTGAACAAGACTTGTGCAAATATTTTAGTGCTTTAAAAACATGATTTCTACCTATATTACACTGGTCACGATAGCTTTATGTATTTCACGTGTTGAGCCCGACTGCTGAGGACGGGGAGATCGAGGTTCAAATCTCGGTGGTGTGAACTGGGGTGGTTTTTCCTAAATGGTTTTCCACTCTCCCTCCACGCAAATGCGGGTTCACTTCCTCTAATTCAACCTTCCCAATTCCTAATTCATTAGTGTAATTAGTACTTAAAGCGTATAACCCAAATGGGTAGTAAGACGCGGTGTTGTTGTTGTGGTGGTTGTTTTTTATTATTATTTTATATTATTATTATTATTATTATTATATTATATATTTCAATATTACCAAAAAGTTGTACTATTTATTTTATCACCAAATTCATTTTATGAAAGTACAAAACAAAACTACACATAAAATATACCTAAAATATTTACACTTTAATTTTTTTTTTAAGTTAAAACGCTTTCAGGCTATGTGTATGGATGAACATACCCAATAGCAGAGAAATCTTTCATGTCTCCAGAAGGTTCCTCCAAGGGTTGTGATAGATCTTCTAGATTGTTCTCTTCTTCTTCTTCGTTACCATTCTGCCAGGCATCACAAGTTGTACGCTGGGAGCCCAAAATACTGTCGTCGTCCACAGAGACGCTGTGATCATGGAGCTCGTCTAGGTCCTTCATAAGTTGCATATCCTGGGAGTTTACTACATACATAAAAAATATAAAACTGTTTAAAAATATGTTTTGGTTTAATTCAACGATCATTTAATAATAAAAGTATTATATTTGGAAGAAGGTATAGAAAAGGTGGATAGAAACATATAAAAGGGGACGAACACAATTTGGCTTTTACAAATAAGAACAACACAGTTCACACTTTACACTGCTGCCAGATGGACAAACAGGTAATGATTGTCTCTTAAAGAAAATTGATCGTCACCGCCCAATTCCCCAACCTAGGTTTCATTCTATCGGAACGCATCAGGGAGGAGTGTGAAACACGCAACGCAACTTCCTAAAAGAGGGGGGGAAAAAAATAAAAAAGGGAGAAAAAGGAAAATGGTAAAGAATGATAGGACACATAGATAGGAACAAGTAAAAGGCAATAATAATAAAAGTGGGATACAAGGAATATGATGGTTTCGAAACAAATATCAGCTTCGACTTCACTTCGAAAAGTTCTGATTTGGACAATTATGAATCTTAACCAATGATGGTAGATTGTTGCCATTTTGAGCTGTTATGTACATTTAAAAAAATAGTGTCGTGCAAAGTCCACATTTTTTAATGCAAAGGGAGCTCGAATCGAATATATGAAGAATTCTCAAAGCCAATCAAAGTTTGAATATTTTATTTTAGTTGTTTTATGCTTGAAAAAATATTATAAGGTGGTTATTTATATTATTTCATGCACTCCAGTTACTTGGCAAATGTTTTATTGTACAAATGGATTTAATAGTTCATGTAAATCAAGTTATCAACATAACATGCAATTCAATCCAGATTTTTTTTTCCATATGAATAATAATTTGTTATGTATGAAATAGGTCAGAATGGTAAATTAGAACATAAATAGAGTATTTTAGCTATCAATATTTTTATCAGAAAGCTTCTAAGCTATTTCAAAGCTGATGTTTATTTTGAAGCCATGTCAAAGTTTTGAAGCTTTGCACACTCTTATGAACAATATTCATATGGAAAAAATTTGAAGTAATTGAATTTTAATTTGTGATAGCATGAATTATCAAAATAAAACAAAATTATTACAAACAATTGTGCAATAAAATATTTTCTAGGCTTCTTCTTTAAGAAAGTTGCATTGAACGTTTCAGACTTCATCCTGATGAGTTGTATTAGAATGAAACCAGAGGCAACAATATGTTTTCTTCAAGAGGTAGCCATTACCTATTTGTTCAGTAGCAGCAAAGTGGTGGAAAGAATATGATTTGTTTTATTACTTTCATTGTAAAAGCTATTTTGTGTTTCTGTACCTCTTTTCTACCTTCTTCAATAAATAACAAAACATACCTCATAAAGTGAAGAAGAGGCTTTACATAAAGGAAAAAAAGGGGGAGGAGGGGTATATGAAGTCTTCTTTTTCCATTCAGAGCTAAGTGGAAGCCATTATAATCAATTTATCATAACATTAGTTGAAGTTTTGATATATTTTGAAGCAATTAATAAGAGTGAACGAGTAACTCAAAAATTCGAGTTCAGTCGAGTTTTAGTACCTGCTCGAGCTTTACTTGAAATATTATTTTTTCAAAACTCCAAAAATCCGAGTACTAGAAATTTTCAATCTTTTTCTCAAAAATTCATAGTTTGATTAATAGGGGAGTGCAAAGGCCACTTTTTAAATGTGAAGAGAAGTCAAAGTGAAGATTGAAATTTACGAAGAAAAGTCGTAATCGAAGACCTATATTAACAATTAATTCACATAGGCTTACTGATAAGCTTAGTAAATTATCATTTATCAGTAAAGTTTTAATATATACTTACATCGTGGAGCTGATAAAATTATTTTGCAAACTCTACATATGCATGTCTTTTCAACTGCATTTCTATGATAATGATTATAAATTAAATTCTGTTTTCGTTTCCAGATTTCCATATCAGCCATTTTGAAAAATAAAGAAAATGCGAAGAAGCTATGAGATCTTCTGTGACAAAATTCATTTGTAAATTTGTCCCAGATAATTCCAAAGATATCGAATATTAAGGACTAAACATTACACACGATATGGGATGATAACACAACTAAAGCAATTTCTATGCTTCATACCAGTGACCTTGGTATTATTTCATTATAGGTATTTTTATTTTTTATAAAATTATGTTGGCAATAGTGAATATAATATATTAACATTTACTTACCTGCTTACGTTATGGTAGTCAAAATTCTTAGTCGATGTTAAAATTCTGTTTAGTAATGGTTTTAAAATTATCAACTATTGAAATATGTAATATTTAGTAAGATAAAATTATATGGTTTGAAAATTTATTAAAGTTTTATGCTTCCTTCAAATTTATTTGAATATGTGAAGGTTATTGTAGATGTCAAGGTTGAAGCTATAGGAGATTTGACCTTTGACTTCGACTTTAACTTTTTGAAGCTTCGCACACAGTTATTGATTAAATTACTTAATTTTGAGATGTAATTGCATAGCAATAAAGTCCCTCAAAGTTTCCTTTTGTTTAATTGATAAACAATTGTACAAATTAAATAAATTTATTTAAAAATTTGAATTTATTTGATTAAATGTTTTTTAATATGCTTTTACTTATCTATGGTTTAACCATGGATCTATTAGAGGAGTTCAACTTTAAATATTTCTTGTACAAATAACGCTCGATACATGATGTTTTCATTCAAACTCGACTCGAAGTGATAAATGCCTGATTGCACACCCCTTGTGATTAGGCAATGATTGTGTTTCTCCTCCAAACACACACAGACCATAATAAACTCCAAGTCTACTCACATTGCTGCGAGCCTGATTGCATAAGGCCAGGGGTTCTGGGACCACACGACGACAGACTCAACACAAGTTCCACATTTACTACAGAGTCATCCTCGTTGGTAGAGGGTGCAACAGGAACCCTCGACACGGGTGTCACGTGGGGCTCCAAGAATGATGCTCCGATCATCTCGGTATCATGAGGTGTTTCTGCCGGATACGAGACATCTTGCGGCGCGCTTCCCTCGTTTACATCCTGAGGGAGAAAAACAAGTTAATTCTCTTAAAGAGGAAGAAAGGTGAAAAATGTCCAAGTTAAATGGAATAGAGCACTAGGTTAAGTCATTGTTTAAATTAGGGTATTTATACTAGGGGTCTGTGAGCAAATAAACATAAAATTTTAAAACTTATTTAAGTAAAAAAAAAAGTTAAAATTTTTTTTTATGAATTAAAACACATATATAAAAAAGTTTTAAAATCTAAAATAATTGCATACTTTTTAACGATTTAAAAAAAATTAAGTCATAATAGATTATTGAATTAAATTTTAAAGGTACTGTGATGGTAACTGAAAAATCAATTAAGGTTAAATGTAATGTTTCCAAGAAGAAATAATAAAAAAAAAAAGCATTCATGAACATATGTTTGGATGCGAAGAATTGAATATTAATATATATATATATATATATATATAATATATATATTATATATATATATTATTCCCTGTCCATCTAGAGTACAAATGCTCTTAGCAGAAAGAGAAGAATTAGATTAATAGTGATTTTTAATATATAATAGTAATGTGGATTCCCCACCCAGCCGACAGCTGACATCTGTCCCTTTGTATAGCTTTAATGAAATCATATGATAATTAATATATGACTGTTAGAGTTAGTCACAGTAATTCAGCCAAATATTTATATTTGAGGTCGGGCAAAAACCATATTTATCATTTTATTTCACTTAAAAAGAAGTATATATTGAAAGCACTTCCACAAAAGGTCTAACGAATAATGCTATAAAATGGTGACGGATGAATTTAAACCGTGTGATTGATCATGAAGTAAACAAGTTCTTTACAATACTGCATTCACGCAGTGGATAAAAATATTGCATTCTGTTAAATATTTTGAAATACAATAAAATGATCATCATTATCAGTTTACAGGGTTAATAACACTTTAGTACATCAAAAAAGGTGTGATATAAGTGACTTTGATGAGCAAAATAGTGACTAATAAGTGACTAAATTACAAAATATAAAAAACTTTTTATGCATAATGTCCCCAATCATGAATGACCGGTTAGGATCAAACTAAGGTGTTTAAGGTAATTAGACTCATTCTTAATAATGATGCATTGAAATCAAATTTCAAGCTTTAATCAATAAAAACAACCCAACTTTGATCCTGGATTAGGATTGGCCAAATTAGTTCAATTACGATGTTAAATGTACATTTAACACTTAGTAAATACATATATAAAGTTATTCAACCAGTTAATATATACACCCACAAATCCAAAAAATACCAGAAATATGGTTCTGACTTTGAAAGTGTATGCGGCTATAGCAAATCTTGAAAATAATACAACTTTGATAAAAATTTCAATCAAATCATTTTTTCATTTAATATGTATAAAATAACCAATTTTTTTTTTGCAGATTTTTTTTAATATCTTAGTAAAATATCAAAGATTTTATCTAAATTAACAGCAATTTTTGTTTATAAGTACTCAATATTTGCATACTTTAAAAAAAAAAATTTAAGGCATGTCATGTCTCTCAAGTCTGCCGCTAGCTTACGATTAACGGGAATATGAATTTATCATATTGATTCATGTAGTAAACAACTGAAATGGCTGCATGTGTGAATTTTAGATATTTTTTTTTAAATTCAATACTCAATAAATTAGATCACGAGTTATCAGATAATGCAACTACCTTCTTAAAATATATAATCTTAAATGTTATCTATTTTAACACCTCTTAAAAGCTATCTAGCTTGAAACACCTTAAATATTATTTAGGTCCAAAAGCCCTTAGGTTATCTAGATTTGAGACCCCCCTTAAATCTTCTTAAGTTATGAAACCTGTTCAATGTTCTCTGTTTGAAAACCCATTAAACTTCTATCTGTTTAAGGCCCCTTTAATGTTTACTAGAATTGACTCCCTTTAAAGGTTTTTTGTTTAATACCTCTGTAGTCTCTACTCTGGTTGCTAAATAGTTGACCTTGACAAGTTACTCCCCCCCCCCCTCATTTCTATGCCCCAAAAGATGGTAGAGTTTATAATATATCTGTCCTTCTCTAAATCTTGCAACCTCTTAAGGAAACAGATGTAAGATCATGATTCACGTAACTTAACATAAACAACTCGAGCCAAACATCTACATTCTCGAGTATTATCTGTGATTTTGTACTAGTTGTACAGTGATGATCTGTGAATGTTTACAGTTTTCAATCAATATAATAAATATCTATTTTTAAACTTTTTTTGATAAATTTAGATCCCTATTTTAGTTTAATTATTTTGTTTCAATGTCTGATCACTAGAACTTACGCTAAGGAGTAAACATTGGTCGTAATACCAACAAATGAATTACTAAATAGTCCTATTGACGTCACTCGCATAGTGATTAAGTTTACATTCTTTTAGAGGTAATTAAAATATTATCATTTATAACAAAACAGTGATCTTGTAAAAGTGATGGCAACACAAAACCTAAATTTATGATATTTGGCTGTTATTGAGGTAAAAATCTATGGTCAACATATTATATTTATTTTTATTTAGCACCGCGTCTCACTACCCATTCGGATTATACACTAACATACTATACACTTTCCCATTAAAGTGTACTTGAAACCATCTTGCACTAAGCTGTTTGTGTTCTAAAATCCTTACAATAACCTTTCTTATACTATTCTATATAAGTCTCATACTTCTTGCAGAGCCCTAATATTAATATTTTTACAGGTGACCTAGCTGTCTAGGGGTAAGGAGTTAGACTCTGTGCTGGTGGTCCGGGGTTCAATCCTCGGTCCCGGCACAGTTTTATCTGATTACCAAACCCTTCCTTCACCTCTGACAAGACGTGTATTAATCACAACTTGTGAATGTGTGGAATGCCAGGCCTCCACCGTGGTTCGGATCCCACGTTAAACTGTAGGTCCTCCATTTCATCTCACAATCACCCTACCATTACACATTAGCGTAAGTGCGTACAACCCGAACGGGTAGTAAGACGCGGTGCTAATAATAATAATATTATTTAGACAGTGTAATGGTTATAAATTATGTGTAAGTGTGATTGTAGAGAGGAGAAGAATTCATATAAGGTTGAGGTTGGCCTCTCTGAATTTAGTGATAATAATGATGGACCAGTTCCCATATCCCGAGCTGATTTCCTAGTTGAAGGATTTAAGCCTCTTGGTGTATCAGAATAATGGAGGATGGAGGCATTTTACTACAGTGACCCGGCCATAGAATGGGTGCTGGTTGAGGGTTGAGGGGTGATATGTAGAAACTATGAGCATTATGGAAGAAGAAAATTGGCTGTATCTGTTTACTTTTAGCTCTTTGGTGAGTATAGTTTTAATATAGTACATATTCTCTGTGGAGTGAGGTTTTTAGTGAAAATTAAAGATATCTTTATTTTTGCATAAACATTTTAAAATTATGTATTGCCGTTTCTATAGTATTTATAAGATTTTTTTAAAACAACTCGTAGAAAAAAAAATACCATTTCAAATACAATTCAGAGAGTTTAAAAATTTGTTTTTGTGTGAAATAGGTGAAGCATGGATGGATGCAAAGTCCTTCATCACATTCCACACACATCCACAAAGTGTCTTTCTAGTTCGGCTGTTTGTTTGCAGACATAACATTCACTGCCTCTGCGGCTTGCGCTTTGCTGCTGTTCCTGGCACCGGGATGGGAAATGTCTTGCAGTTAGTCCAAGTGTCTCCCACCTTTAGAGGGAGCCTGAGTAGGATTGAATTCTTCTCACAATTGTCAACAATATTTAGTCTAAACTTAAGATGCTTGATTTTCTTCCCTGTTTTTAGACAGTATAGGATATGTGCATTCAAAATAATCATCTCCAATATATGGGGAAAAAAAAGTTTCTTGTACCTCTTTACAAACTTTCTGGTACTGTCAACAAAACTATATCAGCCTTGTCAACAAGTCTCATGTTTTTGTTGTAGTCAATTACAGAGAGTGGCTTCTTGATGACTTTACCTGATATTCGATCTACTCTACTTGTTTCAGCCCTGTGGTGAGAATGCACACATCTCTCTTGTGATGGCATTTCTCCCGTGTGGAATACATCACACACACCCTTCTTCATTTTTTGTGGAAACTTAGGCATCTCTTTCCTGTTCTGCCTCACTGTTCCACATGTCCCAGTTTGTTTGCTCAGGAGTTAATAGAATAATTTAGGACTGGAGTACCAATTATCGCACTATAGTATGTGTCCTTAACCTAAGTACAGCTCCAGAAGGGTAGTAATAATAATAAATACCAAGCTCATCCATTTTTTCAATGTTTTTTCGGCACCTGCATACACCAGAAAGTCTTAAATAAATCCTGTTGTACAATCACACAACATAAACAATTTTACACCTCATCTGTGTAACTTGAATGGCACATTTTGTTTGAAGACCTAACGACCCTTCCAAACCATTATACTTTCGTCAGTGCATACATTTTGATGTGGTTAGAAAATAGTTTTGAATTTCATTCTTGTAGTTTCAAGGACTGTACTGATATTATAAAGATGACAGCAGCTGGCTGATTGTAACTATCAGATAAGTGTTGTAGCAGTCGAAGCAGAAGTAAAAAATGGTCCCGTGAAAAGATTTTTCCAAATATGGGGGTGGACAGAAGAGGGTCTGTGGACCAGTATTCACACGGTGTTTTGATGTGTGGGACATCAAAATTATTACTGGAAGAAAATATAAGAGTTCAGAAATGGGTGGTTTTCCAAATATTTTGAGTTTTGATTTTTCTTTAACGTCAATATTCTCTGTGACGTATGAGTGATATTTGTCTGACTCGTCTAGCATGTGTTGCCCAGATCACAATCAAACATAAGTTTGAATAAGTCACTTTCACTAAACTGTCTGGTAGCTCACAAAATGCTGACATCCCGACATATCAAACTGTAAATTATTCAGATGAAAATTGGCATTATTTTGCCACCGAAATGTGTCATGCATTGTTGGCTGAACATCTGCTTTCACCTGTATTTGTGTCATATTGTTATCGGCAGCTAATTCATGTTCAGGTTCCTGCTCAGATGAAACTCCATCATCCTGTCATTTATGTCACTCATATCACTCACGGATTCCCAATTTGAAATTATTTCATTCAACTCTTTCTTTGTGAGCATTCATCTTTTGTGTGAAGATGCCATGACAAAATAAACGTAAAAATACGTTCATACTCACCAAAGGGTTAAAGAACATTTATTTTTGTAAATGAATAACTTTATTCCTATCTAAAGATATTGGATTTCTAGGGTGTAACCTATATTCAGGGTCGGATTATTTTGTTTAGGTCCAATATGGTAAATAATAAGTCTATTTTTGATAAATTTGTTAAAAATTTTAATAGTTCAAATGCTTAGAGTTTAAATTCAAATTTCTAGTTAGATTATATCGGATACGAATTTGGAATACATTTGTACAGTAGCCCCAAGGCTTCTTTGGTGCTGACTGACAGCTCACAGCTCACTTCTGACAGTCAACATTTAGGTATATACCTAAATTTCAACTGCCAGAAGTGACAGCTGCTAAACACATGTTTTTGCAGATCATATGGTTTGGCATAGGAATACATCATTTGGTCTGGTAACTTTTTAAAGCTTTTAGCTGTCAGTCAGCACCAAAGAAGCCATGGGGCTACTGTATTAGATATTTCAAATACTAAGATTCTGAGCTTTTAATCAAATACAAATCCTAAGAAAATTCAGATTTGAGTTCAACATTTTTAAGCGTCTCACTGCCTTAAAAATTATAAGTTTTTTTTAAAAATCAAATGAGATGTTAATTTTCCCCCAAACATGTTCCAAAATTAAAGTTTGAGACCTGAGAGTTCTGATTGCGCAGTTTCTCTTTGAGAAGCTGCTTGAAACACAGTTCACTCCTGGTGGAGTGAGAGAACGGCCTCTCCTGAGACTGCTGTGGTGTGATCTGCGATACACGACCCTCCACCCTCCTGCGTTGTTTCTCATCTTCCCATATCCCAGCCAGTCCCGGATTCACAGACAGCTCACCTCCTGTGCAACAACAACGCGCCTGATACAACCTTCCACTCACAAATGCGAGACGCTTTTGAAAATACTTTACTGTTAGTGTCAATGTTAAAAAAGTAACAATAAAATATTTTGTAAAGTAAGTGTTAATGAAGTAAGCCAACCTGAATGAATAATTAGGTTAGGTCTATATAGGAACAAACACACTTCTCTATTCATTTCTTCTTACACTTTTAGGACCACCCATTCATGATGGCTTCCTTAACTAAAACTAACTTTACATTAATGTACAGTGTTTCTACACCGTCTTATTATACTTTTCCAAGTCAGTAGGATTTTATTATAAAATATATTATAAAATATTTTGAGGAGTTAATATAGATTCTGTATATCCATTACTGTTTCCAAACTAAGGCTTGGGTTAGTCTTTTATTCGAACCATATATTTTCCCACTACCAACTTGCTAGGCTTGTCATAGCTTCACATGCCTTATAATCTAACTTAAGACTAGGACAGGAACAACAACTTGATGCTCTGCGAAGCATCTCGAAGTTCTCCGCGAAGAGATTGGAAAGAAAAATAAAGAAAATAGATGTGTCAAGATCTCAAAACTGTGAATTTGTGTGGCCATGAACTATGTATAGGTAAGTAGCTTGCCAAGGTCAACCATTCATGAGGGATCAGCATGTTTGTTGTTGGTGAGCCAGACAGGGAGTAGAGTATAAGGGTTGCTAAACAATCACCTTTAAGGGGTGTCAAACCTAGAGAGGACATTTGAGAAAAGTAACTTTTGAGAGGTTTCAATACTTAGAGCATATTGAAGAGGTGCCAAACTTTATGTTTTCTAGTATTTTTTCCCCAATGCAAACAATTGGATATAAAACACAATTTTCAAACAAATTAACCAATGAAAATAATTTCCATCAAAAATGTAATAAAATTAACTATTTTGCTAATTGTATTTTTAATAATGATAATTCAAATTTTTTTTTTTTTGAAATGATAAAAAAATGCTATTTGCACACACTTCTATTTATTTTATTATGTTATTTATTGTTTTTATTTTTAGTACCTCGTCTTATTACTCGTTCCGGTTAGATACCTATGCTAATTAACTTTAGTGTGTTAGGGTTGAGGAAGATTGAATTTACAAGTGTGCCTTCATTTGCATGGATAGAGTGGGAAACCATTTAGGAATAACCACCTAAGTACACCCGTCCAGGATCAAACTAAACGTCCCCATCATCGGCAGTCTAGTTTATGCCTTAGACCATGCATCCATCGAAGTTGGTTTTAATTTTATAGCTTTAACAAGTCTTATCATATTAGTTTAAAAATCCATATATTTTAAATCTAAAATTATTCTAAAGAGTAATTTTAATATTTCCCGTCCCAAGGCCAAATACTTTGACTCATTTTCCGACCCGAAATAAAAAAAGTAATTCCTGTCTATTCCTAGTATTAATAAATCAGTCCACCCCTAACAACAGCCATTACCAGAATTTCTACCCTACATTTTGGCTTATAGAGCATAATGAATACATCCTGAAGAAGCAATGTAAACGTTTTCAAAATCTTTCACAAGCCCATGGTAGCCTGGACCAAGTCAGATAACTAGAGCTATATTCGATGATTAAGAACCAATATAACAACCCTCCAATGATATACCACTCGCCAGCCACTGCTATCAGTAACTAGACAAACTTTGATTTGTTCTAAATACGAGTTACCAAATACTAGCATTGTCCCCTCACACATAACAGAGCTCCAAGTATTATTATCATCAACTGTTTCCAGCCTGTGACCGGGTCAGTTTAGTAAATTGCCTCCATCTCCCTATATTCTTCTTCCATTAATTATCCTATTTGTGTGAGTAACCTGGTGGAGGTTGGGTTGAACCCCACAAACAGTAGCAACAAGAGACAGTAGTGCAAACAAGAGATTGGAAAAGAGGTGGCCATTCGGCTCCCAGCTGGGTGGGCTGTGAGTGAGAGGGTTGATGGTAATGAACCAAGTCACCGTCAGCACCCAGAGCCTCAGTTAGCGCCAGCACCGCTACTCAGATGTAGGCCACGACAGACTTACTGTGGATTCACAAATTCGCTGAAAAACTAGCGCAGAAAAGAAACGTAGTCATGTGACAAGCTCTAAGCCAATCACAAGATTACAGACTTATCGGCGCATACTATTCTGCTAAAGTTCAACTTATCTCTACTTCATCCGCTATGCCTGAGATGTTTGGGACTGGAGAGCCAATCAAATCATAGGCTCAACCATCTCAAATCAGTGAGCATGCGTATTTGACAACCCAAAAGAAACCAGACAGCTTCGGTGGCTTTTGTAAGGAGATTTGGAATAACCTGTTAATGTAAAGTGTATGTATCAATGTACTGGACTGTGCCCCGACACAGCGTTATAATTTAATACAACCATCGGGAGAATGATATAAAATATATGTGTATACACTAGAAAATAAAATATGTTGTTAATCAGATGTTTTAAGTTTGTGTTGCAATGCATCGTGGGTCAACAGACAGCATGTGAATTGCTGTGCCACTCAAGCAGAGTCTGCTTTTTATTTTCGGCAAACGTGTGGACAAAACAAACCGATACTCAAGGCTCCGAGGAACCCACCGTTCAAATGTTCTTTCAACATCAAGCTAAAGGTTCCTACCCCTACAACAAACCAAGATGCAACACCTACAGACATTCCACCTCATTCAACAGCATGCTAACACAAGAAGAGTTCTTCTAAGTGAGACCAATATGAGAATGTAATTTAGCAACTACTATACAACCATTCCATTGCTCAATACGTTGGCCTCACCACAAGAACATGCATAGAGTTAATTAATTAGCATAGTTTTGAAATCAATCCTCGGTCATAACACAGATTTATGTTATTGCTAAACCCTTGCTTCCCCTCTGACAAGACGTGTATTAATCACAACTTGTGAATGTGGGGAATGCCAGGCCTCCACTGTGGTTCGGATCCCACATTAAACTGTAGATCCTCATTTCATCTCACAATCACACTACCATTACACATTAGCTTAAGTGTTTATAAGCCGAACAGGGTAGTAATATGAGGTGATGATTGATGATGATGATAATATAACGATAGTAACAATAATAAATAAACAATAATAACAATAACAATAAATATATCAATAACAATAATATAACAATAATAATAATAAAATAGTAATAATAAATATAATAATAATAATAATAATAATAATAATAATAATAATAAATTAAAAATAATCATTAATAATATTCAATAATAATAGTAATATTTAATAATAATAGTTAATAATAATATTTAATAATATTTAATAATAATTTTAAATAATAAATATTTATTTAATAATAATAAATAATTATAAATAATATTTAATTATAATAATGATGACAAACATAATAACAACAACAATAATAATAAAATAATAATAACAAACATAATAACAATAATACTAATAACAATAACATATATTATTATAATAATAACAATAACAACAATAATAATCAATCATTGTTTATTTAGGATTTAAAAGAAAATTACATAATTGATTTTTGATACAATCCAGAGTACCTGAAAGTACATCTTCAGGTCTTGCAGTTTAATAATAAAAATAAAAATAATAATAAAATAATAACCATAACAAAAACAACAACAGATTAGAACTACTTCATGCCCAAAAATATAGTTTAAATTTAGACACATGCCCTAATATCTGGAAAAGTTGCTATCGTATAATCTTCTAAGTGATATGCATGTGTTGTCACCTGTGATGGTGTTCCGGTTGAGTATATCTGTCGCAAGAGCGTCAACTTCAAGATCACATGAACTGATTCTTGTAACCTTTTCTGGCAGCAACAGATCCTCTGGAATGTCTTCTTGTGAGCGACCTGCGCACATACAAATAGTTGAGAAGAAAACAAACAAGCAGTCGCTGGTGTCTCACTACACATCTGTAAACACCGGGATTTGTAGCGACTAAAATTGTATTTCACTAAATAAAAAGTGGTGTTTCAGTTTGAAAAGTCAGTATATAAAAATCAATTTTCATCTAAAAATACAAATACTCAAACATGTGATATAGTGAGTGCTATGGCTAAGTTTCCCAATACTAAATCTATCTCTTTAATGAAATCCCCTTTTCTTCTTTATTCTAGCTATTTCAGGCAAAAAAAAAATTCTGCTACTTAATAAAATAGGTATAATTTTTATATCACTATTTATCAACCTAATCGACCACTATTCATATTTAAAGATCAAATAGTCAACTTAGCAAAAATTTTCCTATTTTGTTTTACTTCATAAGTCTAAAAAAACATTTAAAAATGCTACAATGAACTTTAAAAATCCCCCTTATTTATTTTAATGTGGTAGTAAAAGTTTTTAAAAATACATTTAGAGATAGCGCAGTCTATCTTGCCATCTTGGATGTACGCATTTTAACTAGAATGATACATCAGTGGTCGCATGATCTATACATAGGGACATGAAAAATTAGCATTTGCGATAACATGAATTTGTATGTGAGTTTTACTGTTTTCATGCAAATAACACAAATTTAAGAGGTATTTTTTTGCTAAATAAACAAAATTTCTTTGTAATTTGGCAAATACCACGTCAGGCAATATAATTGTAAACATTTTAACACTTACAATAGCGCTATGCCAGGGCTGCCGTTTGTACGGATATTATGCGTTTTAACGGATTTTAAAGGTATAAAACGAATCAGAGGATATATGGGTATTTTCACGGATATTTACTCTTTTTTATTTTTCTGGGGTTAACATGAAAAATCATGACTTCTACTTTAATATATTATGATACTTACATTTCTAGGTCCAAGCAAGGAACTTAATACGGTATATATGGTCCTTGCTACAGGCAGTCATGTTTAAATATAGATATACAATCAATTATTTCGATATTGCTATTTGTAAAAATCTCGCTATTGAGTTCTAAGCATAAAAATGTTTTGTACTTATATTTATATTTAATTTCTCTCCAAATATGTTAAATATTTAAATGCACAATATGGATGAAAAATGTAAACAGTTTTATGAAAATTCTGTAATGTTAGTGTATTATGGGAGAGCAGCTATTTCTGCATTCAACACATCAAATCATAAGTAAGTAA
The DNA here is from genome assembly GCA_039000515.1 of Timema cristinae. Classification (NCBI taxonomy): domain Eukaryota; kingdom Metazoa; phylum Arthropoda; class Insecta; order Phasmatodea; family Timematidae; genus Timema; species Timema cristinae. The sequence goes on from JBCFYV010000001.1 coordinate 4,075,750, forward strand.
GAGAGTAAATTTTGGGAAGTACCAAACACCAATCATAGGTAATCACTGTTGAATACGGCCAAGAAGGAGGAGGATTTGTCATATCAATTGAAATAAAAAACGTGTGGAGGCAGTTTGATTACCATGTGCAAAAGTTGACATAAAAGATTTATTTTGACCTAAAAAAATGTTATGACAAAAAAAACTTAAGGAAAATAATCTGGCCACAATGCCCGTTTTCATTTGAGAGTTAATATAGTTAACAGTGTAAGAAAAGTTTATTTTACAATCAACTTGGTGTGGAAACATAAATAATAAATACAGTGCTAATTATTGAACAAGTCCATAATACAATATCTTTGATTTGATTAATAATAGAACCATCTATTTATTGTGTGTGATTAAAATTAAACTTTGCTCATCATTATATGCTAGTAAACTAATGGTGGTGTATATATTGTTGTGTATCCAGAAGTGTGCTAATGTTATTTGGACTTGAGTCCTAATTTTTTTTAATGAATACCACTTCGACTCATATTTACGTAAATAATAAAATCGCTTTCAGTATAAAATATCATCTCTTTTTGAGAAAAATTACACCACTTTTCCCCTAAAATAACCCTTCTTTTGCATGTCTCAACTAATGCGTTATTCTGGTATTAGTATGAGTTACAAGTAACAGAAGATTGGGTTTTGGACCCAAATTGGATGTACTGAGGGAGTTTTGTCCCTAAATTGTTTTACATAGCTAGGTTGGTGGTAGGAATGATCAAGGTGGAATTTAGAGAAAATTTGTGGTTCAATGAGAAAACTATTCATAAAAAATTTCCCTCAGCATTCGTAGCCAAGAATCGAACAGCTGACCTATCAATCCAGGCCAACTAGACTATAAATGAGCTTTTTTTTTGTTTGCATAGCGTTTTACAACCTGATCAGGTTATATGCCTATATACTAATTACACTATTGGATTAGGAAGGATTAATTTAGAGGAAGTGCATCTGAATTTTTGTGGAGGGAGAGTGGAAAACCATTAAGGAAAAAAAAACCTCAGTGCACCCTAACGGGATCAAACCCCGATCTTCCCATCTTCGGCAGTCTAGTCCAACACGAGATTAGCGCTTTATACCATGTGGCCACCGAGAGGGTAAAATGAGAGTAAAATTTAATTCCTGTGCCCACCAAAGAAGACTTTTTCTTTGTTTCTTTAAAATATGAATTTACTTTACATCCACTAATGTTTCCAGCCTGTGGTCACTTTTTTATTCAAGCCAATATTTTCCATTACCAGCTTGCTAGGCCTGGTGCAACTTCATATGTCTTATAATCTAGCTTAAGACTAGGACAGGCACAACACCCAGTCCCAGGTCATTAATTTATCAATGTGAGGTGTAAACCCACATTTCACCAATGATAAGTTTTCGGCCATGCCGGGAATCAAACCCAGGACCATTAGCTCAGTAGGCAGACACGCTACCGACTAAGCTAAATTGTAGAATTTTTAAGATATGAACATTAAAGTAAATTAAATTGTGTGGAGAATACTAATGAAAACTAATTTAACAACTGATTATTTTAAACTCAAATAATTTCTTCACTAGATAAAATAGCAGTTACCTTGGGTTTCAGAGGATCTTCGAAACTTGACCGCACTGAGATTCACAGGGCTCATTCCAAACAGATTGTAGTCGATCATAAACTGCAATATGAATGTCAGATGAGCTTCATGGGTCTGGAAAACCTTGTTCAGTATGGCTCCATTCTATAACAAAAATATTTACCAATGTGCTTACAACATCTAACAATAAATGCGATTACTCATTATAAGGTGACCTGGTGATCTAGGGGTAAGGTGTCGGACTTCTGTGATGGAGTCCCGTGGTTCAATCCTCGGTCCCGGCACAGATTTATCTGATTACCAAACCCTTCCTTCACCTCTACAAGAGTGTATTAATCACAACTTGTAATGTGGGGAATGCCAGGCCTCCACCGTGGTTCGATCCCACTTAAACTGTAGGTCCTCCATTTCATCTCACAATCACCCTACCATTACACATTAGCGTACGTGCGTATAACCCGAATGGGTAGTAAGACACGGTGAGATAATAATAATAATATTACTCATTAAATATACTTTAGTTTGAACAAATTTATCAAATCAATCATAATGGCCAAAAATAGAAGCTTTGTAAATAAAATGAATGCAGGTATGCGTGTTGGAAGGGATATGAAGGAGATGTTGTTAACAGCAGTCGCAGTTTAATGACTAAGACCAAAGCCAAGTTTTCAGTTTTATGCCATACAAAAGTTTGCTGAAGGAAAAATAAAAATAAAATTGGGTATAAAACAAAAGAAGACAATAAATAAAAAAAACTGCAGAGTTAATAAAGGCAAAGGTATAAGGAAAGATATTTGAAACTCTGAAAATATTAGTTAATTATAAATGTAGAAACAAAACAGCTTACTGCATCTTTTGTCATGAGAATTTCAAAATATAATGGATTATATGTGACTTATTTACTGTACGATACTTTGTTACACTTCTCTCCATCTTTCTCCTCAATTAAGCTGCCGAGATATTTTATGTTTTGAACTTTCAGTGGCTCTAATCCATCCAACCTTATTTATATTTAGCACCGCGTCTTACTACCCGTTCGGTCATACGCTTTAAGTACTAATTACGTTAATGGATTTAGGAATCGGGAAGGTTGAATTAGAGGAAGTGAACCCACATTTGCGTGGAGGGAGAGTGGAAAACCATTTAGGAAAAACCACCCAGTTCACCCGACCGAGATTCGAACCTCGATCTCCCCGTCCTCAGCAGTCGAGCTCAACACAACAAGCACGTTAGCCAACTACGCCACCGAGGCAGGTAACCTTATATAGCTTTACTAGGTTTTATCCTCTTCCTTGTGATTACCATCACTTCACACTTCTCAACTTCCACATTTCCACCACATTCCATTCTTGTAGTTGTCCCTGTATTTCCTCCCCCTACTCCCCCTATTCCATGAGTCTCGAATCCCTTTAAATATCCTTAGGGATTCATGAGCGTGTCCCTAATCTTAATACTTATCTTTTATTTGCATTCAGATTTACAGTATTTTCTGATTTTGTTTAATTTTCAACTAAAATTTGTTTACTAGGAACCTAGAAGGGTTAAACACCAAAATAGTTATCCATAAGTTTAAATTATGTTAGATAGCTGATGAAAGAAATTTTAACCCAACTAATGTGTAAAATTCGATATCTAAATCACCTGTAAGAGCTCGGCAGTCTTTTTCACCATCAATGGGTTGTAGAGGTATATTTTTAGGAATTGATGCTCTCTGGCGTGGTATCCATAGAATGGACTGAAAAAAAGATAAAATAAACAAATTACCTAGAGCCTAATCACGTTAGAAAATAACAAAGTGCCCCAGGAATGTTTGCTGAAATACAACTCCTCAACTTATTTTTTATCACATCTATTAAGTTTTCCAGCCTGCGGCCCGGGTCAGTCTTTTATTCAACCCAAATATTTTCCTCTACCGGCTTGCTAGGCTTGTTGTAGCTTCATTTGACTTACAATCTGACTTAAGACTAGGACAGGCACAACATCCAGTCCCCGACCGTCAATTTATCAATGTGGAAAAAAAAAACATAATTTTATAAATGATAAATTTTCAGCTATGCCGGAATCGAATCTGGGACCCTAGTTTAGTAGGCAGACATGTTACCAAATGAGCTAAGGTGTCGGACTCTTCAACTTTTTATGTAATGCCAATATTGTAAAAGTCTACCATCCTGTGTCAGCTAAATATGCAATTAGAACTAAAACAATAACAGTGATTTCTCATAATCAAACATCTATGTTACTCAATGCCAAGTAATCTTGTTTGCAGTAAATGTTAGACAATAATAAGGTTATAACATTAAAATTCTGTAACTACTCTACTCTACGTTGGTGCCAAGATATAAAAAATGTCTTGAAGTCAATGGGGACTAAGTGGAAAAATAAAGGAGGTATGCATGTATTTTTAACCTGCTATAAAACTTTTTTATTCCTACTAGTTTTGGTTTTTTTTAAATTAATTGATTGGATCTTACTTTGTGGACGTGCCTCGTATAACAAATTTAACATGTTCTAAATTTACAATTCACCTTATGTATTGTCATACTTAATCAATTGTTTTTGATCCAATTTTGTAGAAAGCCAATTTCAAATTTAGCTTTGATCTTTGTATGCAAATAAATTAATTTAATAATTTTGTAACTAAGGTGTCACATTAAAAACATTATAACCCCACACACTTCACTAATTTAATACTTAAATGTATAAGAGCAGTTTAAAGTGGAATCTACTAATTGAAATCATTTCCTTCATTATTAATATATATGAATTTTTATTGATTTAAATTTTTTAAGGATAATATTTTTAATTTTATTTTTCAAATGTAAAAATGTATTTAAAGCCACCTTTTTATGCAACTTTTAGTTGGTGTAAAACAATGAATTAGTATTTAAAATGTGATTGTACATGATCTAAATCGGACCTAACCAAAACCTACATTCCAGACACCGTATGATCTTATAGACATGCTGGGTGTTGGAGGTGGCACTGCCTTGCGAGATGTTGAGCGCCTTGTCGAGTGCCGAGGCCACTTGATAGACCAGTCTCTCGTAGGGCTCAGCGCCATCATAAGGGATGTAGATGTAAGGGAACACACCATGAATGTGAAGACAAACCTTGCGACCTGCACATATCACGAATTAACTTCAATGAAACAAAACTATTTTACTGCTGTCTTGCATCATTTGCAGAAAGAATTACTTTGCACCCCTAGAGATTTTGATGGAGATCAACATTTCATGACCGCCTGAACACGAAAAGTATTTTATTGTAATGCAGTCTGTTTTAGTACTAGAGCTTAAACAATTTTACTGATAGAGATAAAATTTGATATCTTTGAATTCTATAAGGACCCTTAAAGGGTTTTTAGAAAATATCCATCCAACCCTAAAATTAAGTGTAGTTTACTAAATGAGATGAGATATGAGAAAAAAGCAATATTTTCAAAATCAGCTTTAATGATTTTGATAAAATTGTATATATTTAGGGATTGTTTGATATCACAAACCAAACGAAAATTCCCCCATTTTCGCCTGAAAATGACTTTGAAGGTACTTTATATAAGTATAAATTTACAATACTCATCATATTTGTCAACATTTTGTTATTTCATTTCTCAAAGTTATAGTTAATATTAAAAATTAATATTAAATAGTTGAAATATATATTTAAAAAAACCAATAGTTTCCGAGATATTGGTAAATCCGTAGTTTTTTTTATTGGAGGTCTGGGAAAATTGATTGCTGGTGAATATATATGTTACTTTTAGTCAATATGTTTCTATAACCATGTATATTATTTCATTTATGCTCTTTGGTTGAGTGTTTTTGCAGGAATGTATATTATTCTGTTTCACATATCTTACTAATTTTTAGAAAATGAGCATTAAGTCTGTCCTGTGCAAAGTACCATTTATTAAAATAAATAGCACCTGATTTAAGTTGATAGGATATTAAATTTTTAACTATGGAAAGAAAGATAATTAATTACAGTGTATTTGTATGCAGCATATTTGATTATACCAAGAATTAAAAAACTATATCTTTGGCTAGGGATTAGGAAGGTTGACTTTAGAAGAAGTGTAATCCACATTTGTGCACAGAGAGAGAGAGAATGGAAAACCAATATCAATATAACCGACTGGGACTGAACCCCAAACTTCTGATATTCAGTATTCTAGTATACTGCGAAAATAGGGCCCGAGACGATGCATCCACAAAATGGGTAAATTTTGATTTTAAGAATATTAATGTATGTATCATTTGTTTACGTACCCTTAAATATTTTTTTAAGCTTACTTTACATGGTTCCACTATGGAGCATCTCATAAACTAGGACCATAGTGTAAACTGTCAAGGTAAGATTACAGTGTAAACCAAGCGAACCTTAATAAAATTACCTCTAAAAACTGTGTGACGCAAACAACAATAATTACTTCATTATCTCTGCTTAAATATAGTTTTAGGCTATGCATTTATTAATGTCGGTAAACAATCTCTCTTCTTTTGTTTAAGTATTTAGGTGCAGAATTTGTTAAGTGTTTAAATTCCATAACTTTTTTTTTTCTTATTTTTGATTAAATTTCCTGACATCAAACTATTCCCTGACTTTCCAGATTTTCCCTGTTTGAAGCCACCATGACTATATTTAGCAGTAAAATCCTCATTGTCTCACAAATAATATCGTCCAACCCAATTTTTTCTAGTTTGGTTTATAGGAGTGTTTTTCAATCCCATGTATGAGCAAATATACAAGTAATTTACCCTCAGATGTAATTAAAAAGTAAAATAAAGGATATAATGAGTTTGAAAAATGTTGCAATGATGGTGCTTTTGTGCAGGATTTAACATTACACAAATAATCGAATCTATGTCTATTTCTGATAATGTCAAGATGAAACTATTTGCTTTAAGATCTAGTTTGTAAATTGTAAGAATATCAAATATTTCACTTTTATGACTTACACAAAGACTAATTTGTTTTCAAATCTCTGGATGAAATAAGTATAAATATACAATTTATCATGAAATATTGACCTGACCTGTCAGGGTTGATCCAAACACACGAATGACCGGGATCTGCTTAACTTCGGCCCCTCGGAAGTCAGAATATCCCACATCGAGTGTTCGTATCGGCGTGCTCATGTAAAAATCTGCGGTCACCAAACGTACCGAGAACATTCTTCATATTCTTGTACACATGTTTGGCGAAAAAAAAAAACTGAAACAATTTTATGCAATTATAAAATTGTTCAAACCTTTACTAAAATATACAAAGACCTTTAAGGTCGTAGGATGTAAAAATATCTTTTGTTAACAATGTGTAGCGTTTATCTCACCCAAGAAGTCCAGATTATCTCAAAACATTTTAAGGCTGCTGGTTTGAGACTAGTTTTATTTGACGTCCAAATGTATTACTGATCACAAAACTTTTTATAAAAATAAGTTTATTATTATTATTATTATTATTATTATTATTATTATTATTATTATTATTATTATTATTATTATTATTATTATTAGCGTCGCGTCTTACTACCCGTTCGGGTTATACGCTTATGTACTAATTAAGCTATTGAGCTAGGGATTAGGAAAATTTAAATTAAAGTGTACCCGCATTTGCATGAAGGTAGAGTGGAAAACCACCCTCAGTTCCCCTGACCGGGATTCAAATACTGACCTTCCTGTCATCAGCAGATCCAATCTATTGCAAGAGTGACACCTTAGACCGTGTGGCCACCGAGGCAGGTCAGATAAGTATTAAACTGAGGAATGATAGCATTGTTAGTAATTTACAATACCGGTAATTTTTCATCACTATGCTCCAGTCATTCCATTACATGCAAGAAATTAAAAAAAAAAAATTAAAAAAATATTATTGTATTTATTTCACTAAGGTAGAAATGTTTTAAAAAGATTAGTGCAATGAACAAAAAGTAATTTGACTTGATTCACAAAATGTCACTATCCATCAAGGGTGTTATAATTTTATCCAGCAAAAAAAAACACTTGAAAAAGAGCACAAAAAAACACTTGTTATATTTTGCACACTAATCATTGGCTTCAAGCTTCAATGCTTTACACACTAATACACTCAATTAAAGAAAGTGACCAATCAATTCTGCATCTGGCTTGCCAGTAATTTGATGCATGGTCTCCCCTCCCCACCTCTTTCATTCCTTCTACACAAACAGTCTTTTTTCAACCTGCTAGCTTATACAGTATTGTTGTGAAGAAATATGTTGTTGCATTATTGTTTTCCTTTATTATGCCTTTCCTAACTATATTAAAATTAAAATATATTTCACTGGATCCTAAGTAATTAATATATTTGAATGATTCATTAAATCAGATAACATACATAATATCTTTAATTAAACCACAGAAAACCCAATAAAATCAAATTTAAACCAACTGAGTTTTTTAAATTACAGTCCCCCCCCCCAAATGTGCTATTCATCAATAAACTGTCTACTCAGTAAATAATGTAAACTTGGTACTTTGGTCAACTTTTACACCCTAAAATGTATTGTTACTAAAATTACAGATCATTTTCTTCTAAGAGTTACATATTTCTGGGGTAGACTTGATGTGATTTAAATAAATAAAAGAATGTGTGAAATAAATGATTGATAATAAAGTTTTGTGTTCAGTACTAACATGGGCTGGGTCATTAAAAATAGCCATTTTGAGCTATTTATATAACCAACACTCAACATTTTAACAACAAAGCCTAAACAGGAAGAAAAAATATTTTATCATTTGAATAAAGTGTTACAAATAATTTTAAAAAGTAATCCTACTTCAAAGAGTTAAATAACATAAAAATAAATCAATGTACGGTTTACCACTAATAACAAAAATATTAAAAAGCACATATTTTTAGACATTAAAAAAACAATATAAAATTCTGAAAAAATACATAATGCTATGCAAAAAGTGAATATAATATAATGCATAGCATTGCATTGCATTCATTTGTTTACGTGATAAGGGCCTAGGCTCTTATAGATAAGAGTTCACTATTACCACACCCCACTTATTAGCTTTTCCCAGTATCTTGGGTTTACATTTTTTTTTTTTTTCATTCGAGTTATTTAATGTACACTTTTTGAACAGACTGATTATATCAACACATAACTTATCAACTAATTTAAATCCAGAACAAGCACAGAATCCAAACCCCAGCCTTTAATTAATCAATTTGAACGGATAAACCTACATTTCAACAATAATAAATTTTCGGTCATGCCGGGAATCGAACCCAGCACCCTTAATTCAATAGACATACACACTACTGACTGAGTTGGGTGTTTGATGGCCCCAGTATCTGTAAAACTAACGAATAAGTTCAATAAAACAAACTAAATAGCAGAATAATTGGTTCGTTTTTAAGCAACAGCAAAGTGGTAGTTTTAGTGAAAAACCATAGGTTAATATAAAGAACAGGATATAACTATAAACATGCAACACAAAAAATAATGTACACCCCTGAATTTTATAGGAAGCCTACTTTCGACTACCAAGTTATTGAATGTCGCTAACATTGGCGTTCTACAGATATAGCTTGTGTGGTATATTTGTTATAAAGTTCATCTAAATAATTTCAAAAGCTTCCATTAAAACTTCCTCCTGTATTAGGCCAATGTATAATTTATCTTTACACTATTAACTAAACATACTACAATCCCCCCCCCCCTCCTCTTTTCATTATGCAACATAAGTTTCCAATTTTGAAATAGCGTGCTTCCTACTAAAATAAGACTTAACGATAAGTATGTGTACAGAAAGAACCAATATTTTATTAAAGTCCGTTCACCGTAGGAATTGTTTTATGAAAGGCCTTTTTCCCTACCAGAAATCTATTATATAGTAGGATATTGGTAGGAAAAAAGACCTTTCAGAGAGTAATTCCTACCGTGAATGGAGTATATATATAATAGTAGTATTTTGGCAGTATTGATACCATACTATCTAACAAAACTTAGAGCTGCAGAACACATGACTTGACGTATGAATATAGTAGAGCAGTTTTAGTAACTTTTGTATGTAACTGTCATAAATGCACTTCCTACCGTGTTCTTACAAATATTGTTTAGACTTTTTCCAAAGTTATCAGAATAAAATATTCAGAACAAATGCTAGCTTAATGTTGCTGCTGAATAAATTAAAAAGTTCAAAGAACGATGTCGCATACTTCATGTGAGTGTCATCTTACAAATTTATTGCAAGTTACGTACACTAAGGGAATAGAATGAAGAAAGTAAATGTTAACAAACCAAAGGTAACCTCTATCTTAAATGATACTGATCAAATCAATTGTTGCCACATGGTGCGCTTTTATGTGGTCGACTTAAGAAAACAGTGGCATTGAGACCAATGAAACAATTTCAGCATTGTTGTCAAATGAAAACGTCAGAAAACAAATCTTAACAAGTTTTCTGGTTTAAAGCGTACTCTTGTATCAAATATCTCTGTTATTAAGCCACAGGCTCTTACGGAAATGCACCAATTAGTGTATTCGCTTGCAGAGAGGATGAGAAAACTGGCCCAGATTTGAATTAAATCTATATCTTCCAAATCGGAACCAAACTTCATTCAAGTTTGCTGAAGCTGAGCAAACATTGGCAGTGAGATTTAGTAGGTCTACTTTTGATTTCTGGTATGTCTTGAATTTTATAAACTAAATAAAATGATCTTAACGACATTAAACAAAAAGTAAAACTATGAAAATGTTAATTATATTGGGTAAAGCACACATATTGTCACTTTTAGAAAATGGGTTTATTGAGAAGAAAAAACCCTTAAAAAGGCCATGTGATATGTCATATTAAACTACAAAAGGTTAAATTGTTTATTTGGTGAATATTAATTGATATTTTAATTTATTAGCAAATTAACGCATAGCAAGGTTAGAGCGAAGTCGGCTGAGTAATTACCATAATCAAGGTTAATTAATCTAAGTCGAAAAGGAACCTAATAATATGTATACATAAATTATTTAACCATAAAATATATATTACTTTATTTTAAAATTTGGCTTCCGGTGGATGGATTTCGGTGGGTGCTTGGATATTTACTAAGTTTTCAGATGAGTTCTAATATAGACTTGTGTGAGTTTGTTGGATGTAAGATTGGTAGTGGACGTGGAAGCGTGTTGCTAAAGAGAACGAAGTGTGGTCGCTGCTGAAAAGTATTGTGCATTAATCAACTATATATTTAAGTAATAGCGTAGTTACGCTAATTTACAGATTTTTCAACAATATTTGTTACTGCATCACACAGGCGAGTTTGGTTAAATTGAACCGTTCACTATCACAAAGTTTGTTAATAATTTTAAATTTAGTATCAATGGATTCCCCACAGTTTTGTGGGTGTTATGCTAGTAAGTTACAAATTTTGTGATTTTCAGGTTTTATAGGGGAAAAAAATTGTTCCGGTTAAGTTCATTAATTAGGGCTAGTACAGAACATAAAAACTAATAAAAAACAAATTATAGCCTAATAGAAGTAAAATAATTTAGTATTTTTGGTATTTTAGTGAACATTACTATGATTAAATTGCCCCACTGTCCCACTGTACAATGAATCATTAATAAAACTTAACGAGAAAATGTTACCCTTTTGTGCGTGGACACTTGGTAGTTTTTTGTCTAAAGTCCGGTATACACGACACAACTTATTGTAAAAACATTGTAGGGCCTACAAAGAAATTGTAGCTTGAAGAGGGTGTCATGTGTAAATGAGGCTTTATACCCAAATGATTACAACTTAATAACATGTTTTTTTTTAATTACACAAGTATGTTGTCTAATAAGAAACAACCTTAAACAATGTTTCATTGAATGGTGACTCTTGATAGGAGCTTAACTACTAATGAAATATATCTAAGGCTGTATCCGAATAGTCTCAAATATCCTTGAAAGGATCCAAAAGTTTTAAAACTTGATAAATTCACACTCCACATGCACTTCCTATCGAAGACTGTAGCAGTCAATTCGAACGGCAACGAGGTCTTACTATATCCACAGCGCTAACTACTAACGATCGTATAAAATGCATCCATTAGATCTCGTGAAAGTAAATAGCCTACAGTGTTTAATATCTACACGGTTTCATTGTTTGTGTCAAATGTTTTCCCATTGTTTTATGATAATTATAGTGTGATAATTAACAATTTGCTACTTTTTCTGATAATAATGGTAAGCCAACTACTTAATATTATAAAAATTGTCTGCTTTATCAACTATTTAGTTTAAAATGGAGGGCAGCATAAAATTATGAGCTTTGGCAGATAAAAAGAGAAAAATTAAAAAGTTGCCAGTACAACAACACACCAAGGAGTTGTGGACGACGTATTGCTTCAATCCTTGGATTCAAGGGTGTATGTGAGGTGCATCGGCATCCTTGGTGTCAATTCGGACAGACCTTGGTCACGTGATTACCGATCCCATTGGCACTGGGGTACAGGCGACAGCGCATAATTAGAGAATTCGGATACAGCCTTAGACAACCTGTCCGACAATGATTTGATAAGACTACGCATAACTTTGATACAAGACAAAGGCTGTCTAAAAATGAAAACCGTCTGCCTTAAACGGAATTGTATTTTGAAATATAAAAAACAAAGGTCTAAAATATTTGCTGAGCTTACATTTGGAGTTGAGTGTTCAAACCAATACACGAAAACCACTTCAAATAATTTTGAGATGTATAAATAATCACACTACAATATATCGATTAAAATAGTTATCTCAATAAATGTATATTAATGACACTATCACAATAATAAACACTATTTTAGTCCAAACTAGCTCGATGTAAGGCATTTTTGGCGGTTATGGTTTACATTACGCAAAAACTACGTTTTCAACCCAAAAAATTTGTGTCATGATATTGTTGAAAGATCAAAAACGAATGAAGGTCTTCAGGTAGACATCTCTATTATTCATAAAAATTCCCACGACGACACACCCTTTGGCGGGTGTTTAAAATCTTCATTAATCATAAAAATATAAATTGGAACACCTTCAAATTAATTAAAACAGAACTATTTTCCATTATTAAGTACAACTTGGTTAAAATCAAACCCTAATAAGATCTAAATTAATTTTCGTTGTCTCTCTCTTTAATATTGTAAACAGCTGATAAGTAGTTTAACTTATAAACAGAACCCAAAAGGCCATAAGTCATTACTTTATTAATAGCTATACCCCCTAAACTTACAAATAGGTATTTTTTTAAAGTTGATTGTCATTTGATTTTAAAAACCATATATCGTATTTGAAGCTCTTATAAAAGCTTTTAAAAAAACTGCTTTTGGATCAAATTATTTTTTAAATTAAATAAACTCCCATTATTTTGTTTTATTAAATATACTCAAAAACCTCTAAAAGAGTTCGAAAATGGTTATGTTGGCAACCCTATTAGGACTTTATGATTCTCTCATATTGAAGTCCATTCATAATTCATTTATCTCCCGAACACAAAATAACTTAGGCTCAGTCTACGAATACTGATAGCGAGCAACACATATTACATAGTAAATAAGAAAATGAAACAATTAGTTTAAATGAGTGTGTAATTGATACATAGGGAAAAGTGCACAACCCCAAAGTGGATTTAAAATAGGATTTGTAAGCGTTATATATGGACTTAAGCTATAAGACCCTTGTATCAGCCAATGATAATGCGAATAGCTCTAGCAAATTAAAAACGTGAATACATAGCAAAATAAAATATTAAGATCCTGTGTTAATGTTTGAAATGCCTTGTGGTAGCCATACTTGTTTATTATTAACTAACCTTCTTTATTTCAGAATCAATGTATAAGATTGTGTTTGAGTTTTAAAATAAGGGGGAAGTATTACATTTTAATTGTGTCACTGTGAAATAGGTTTATGTTAATATTCATGATGATAATAATAAAACCAGAACCAAACTAAAATGTATTAATTAAAACGAGAAAAATCAATTCAAGATTTTAAAAATATATAATTTAGTTAATTTAATATTTTAGAGCGAACTCAGTATATTTGTAGTTAAACGCTTTTGGCAAAAATAAATAAAGCCTGGATTCAGTAAATACGTTTATTTTTATTTTATACATGTAGTAATAACAACAATCTTTTAGTATTTGTCATAGGCATCAAGGTCTCGTAGATTAATGTGGACACGCTTTGCGACGTGTTCTCATGAAAAGTATCGCTTCGTGACGGGAAGGAAGACCATGGTTGTCATGGTAACCAGTATTCAATAATATTTGGTTCCCAACACTATTTATTTAAGTTGGCAACATATTTTACCCAGAGCTCATTGCTTCTTGTTTACTTTTGGTTGTCAAGGTTTTTTATTATTATTATTATTATTAGCACAGCGTCTTACTACCCGTTCGGCTTATACGCACTTAAGCTAATGTGTAATGGTAGGGTGATTGTGAGACGAAATGAAGGACCTACAGTTTAACGTGGAATCCGAACCACGGTGGCGGCCTGGCATTCCCCACATTCACAAGATGTCTTGTCAGAGGTGAAGGAAGGGTTTGGAAATCAGATAAATCTGTGCCGGGACCGAGGATTGAACCCCGGCCACCAGCACAGAAGTCTGACACCTTACCCCTAGACCACCAGGTCACCCACCGGTTTTTATTTTGGTTGATATTTATTTTTATATTAGTCATCCCATTATTCGAAAGTTTTGATCTATCAATTTATTATTTACTATTTCTTTATTTTAGTTATTATTAAAATGGTATTTATTGGGGTGTTTTAATATTTTATTTAGGTCTAATCTTGCGTATAATTTCAAGTTTGGTCTCATTTTCAGTATCATTATTTATAACAATACCTAGGCTTACAAACAGGAGGCGATGCTTATTGTGCCTTACCGTACGTTTGTTTTGTCTTTATTGACGGAAAAGTTTATATTATTATATATTTATTATGTGATGTTAATGAAGCACTAGTTTTCGAAACAAAAACTATCTTTAAAAGACGCTCATCTATATTAAGATGTTTTAACTTACACCTACACCTAAGCTACTAGTTCTTGTAGGACCAATTAGGTTAGCTTGTGTATTTTATTACTACTATAAATAAATATGTTGAGTAGGTTGCTAAAATTGAATACTTATCCTAGGTTATTTGTCATGTATACCGGTTCTAAGTTAATATTAGTTATATATAAATGGTAATTTATCAAATGTTCTACCAATAAATAAAGTGCCACAAAACCAATAAATTTCATTTTAGTAAGAATGCTAGAGGAGCTTAGGCCTACAAACTGAGAATTTTTTTTGGGGTTCAATCTCACTATCGTTGGCAAACTAGACTAGTAAAGACCAAGACATTTGTCCATGTACCTTCTCTGATGAGGTAATTTACATTTTACACTCTGTATGAACCAATAATTTTAAAATACTTTGTCTTACCAATGAACAAATTTAACTAGATTAGTCTTACTGTGGTATACTAGAGTAGGATTTTGTAGAAATTTTTTTTTATAAAACAAACATATTTTACTGAATTGAACATTGCTTTTATTTTTAATTTTAATAGGGAGTGAATTCTTGGTCACCAAAAAATGTTTTATTATTATTATTAGCACCACGGCTTACTACCCGTTCAGGTTATACACACTTACACAAATGTGTAATGGTAGGGTGATTGGGAGATGAAATGAAGGACCTACAGTTTAACGTGGGATACGAACCACGGTGGCGACCTGGCATTCCCCACATTCACAAAAAAAAAGTTTTAAATGGGCATTATCAATATGGGATTTTGAAATCAGAACAGACAGATATGAGTATAAAAAACCCACACAAAAGGCAATGTAAAATTGACTTTACTACAAATTATTTTATTATGTACATCCATTTCACATAGCTTTTTTTAGTACTATGTCTCACTACTTGTTCAGGTTATATACATATGTTGTAGTAATTACGTTAGTATGTTTGGGGTTAGGATGGTGGAATTTAGAGGAAGTGTGCCTGCAATTGTGTGGAAATAGAACGAAAAACACCTTAAGTACACCGGGCTGAGATTTGAATCTCAAACTTCCCCTTCACCGGCAGTCCAGTCTGCGAAAGTTACACCCTTGCACATTCAACCACTGAAGCAGTTCACATGCTATTTATCACTAGATAATTTTCTGGATTCTCGCTTCGATGGCCGCATGGTCCGACACACTACTCTCATATTAGACTAGACTGCCATTGACTGGGGGATTAAAGTTCAAATCTCATTCGGGTGTACTGAGGTTTTTTTCCAAAAATGGTCTTACACTCAGTCCCTAAAACCATTAACATAATTAGTACCTAAGCTTATAGCCCAAACAGGCAGAAAAACGCGGCGCTAATAAAAAATTGGTGAAATGGTTTATAATTTATTTTTTTAAATAATTTGAAAAGCCGAATTCTACTTTACACACTTTAAAGGGGAAAAATTTAAAATTTGCTGTTTCTGAAGACGTTGAACTTTTCTCCAGCAACGGCAGGCTGTTTTCTCCCAAGATGTTTGTCACTGCGCTCCTTGTCCTCCATTGGACTAACGCTCATAGGAAGCTTTTTAACAAATGTTGATTTTAAAACCTACGTCAAACAGGTGTGCCATAACTTACAATTTCTAAGAAATTGGACTCTCTCATTCAGCAGAAAATATATATCATACGAAAAAGAAATAGGCCAAAGTGAAAATAGGCGCTTATTCATAAAATAGACAAAAACTAACAGAATGGGCAATAAAAGGCACTATAAAATTAACATATTGTAGTCTTAATAATATGAGATGCATTATATATCTCAATTGGCTGTATTTTACAATCAAGGAAAAGGAACAGGCATATAAGCAAAATCCGGTCCCTAATTATTAGCGTAACCACGCACAGGTGACTTTTGTCATGCAATAGTTGTGTTTACTGTCACACTCCTCGTACTTGGGTACACACACGCAAGGTGACTGTCACCCATTACTTTTGTGGACCTCGAAGAAATTTTAACAGTTTGCATTCTTGTGATCAGAAAACGAAAAAATAAGCGAAAGAGAGATCACTGAGTTCATCCAATTTGGAGTGACAGCTTAGTCACAGGTCAATTTTATACTTTGCATTAAAAACGCTGGTCCTATTCTTAAGAGGTACTATTGAATGACTTTAATACATTTTTGAAGTTCATAAAACCTTCAATCACCTTTCAAAATACAAACCTGCATTTAGCTATTCCACAAGAGGAATTACTTGCTGTGTCTTAAGGTAAGTTTGAATAAAACACCTTGGGATTTATAATGTGAGTTTATTGCTAGAAATATAGCTTATAGATCTGCTAGAAATAAATTTATACTGTTTATAAATCATAAAGTTGAAATTCGTGTAAACTTGTCAAATATCTTGAAATGTATAATTTGAATTAACTGGTGTATTTACATGTTAGTTGTGTGAAAGGACATGTTAGTAGGAAGCAGCGGTAGAAGTGGAAATTTGCTTCTGCAATTTCATCTGCGGCTAGCTCTTCCTCCTCGACAACTACTGGAGCTGCATTGCTGGTTAACTGGTTACCAATGTCTCCATGGATAGACATTATAAAAACACAACTTGTCACAATTGTGTTTTCTACATTTTTGTGCTGCTCGTCCAGACTTTATATTCTTCCACCTTTAATGAACAAAGTACTACCCTGAATAAAAGATATATTTAATTTAGTTTTTATATATTTTTTTAACAATATTTATATATAGGTACCTACATTTGGTCCTTTCGGGTATTTGGCTACAGGTTCCAGCGTCAATGCTCTATGCTATGAATTCCTAATAGGTGCGACCACTGTCAGGAAAGTAGTAAAAAGTCTACTTTGAATATTCTGCAACCATTGCATATGCCAGAGAAAAATGAAGATTGGTTGAAAATAGCTTTTATTTTTACCAATGCACCAATTTTTCAACATTAACTCTTTGGACGGTAAACATATAAGAATAATACAACCTAACAATACTGTCTTTAAATACTCTAATCATAAGAAATATTTATCAAGTACTCCTGGCGTGGGTGGACGCCGATTACCAATTTGTATGTAATGATGTGGGATTTTATGGCGTAGCAAGTGATTCTAATGTATTTATTAACTCTTAACATGAGAAAAGGCTTCATGAATGCCCTTGGTGTTAATATTGAGTTTACTGACAACATAGTTAAGGCCTTCTGCATTCTTCACAACTATGTATGTCAAAATTATGAAATTCAATTCTCAGACACCGCTTACAAATGCCCACCCAAAATTATATAAATCAGTACTCAAAAGGAAAACAATCTATGCTAACGTAAAAACTTATTTTGCTACTTATTTTTCATCTTATAAGGCAGGGGTCCCTAATTATTGTTGATGGAGCTCCGTTTTAGAATCTCGGCATACTTCCTCTGTCCGGCAAAACTTGGACAGTGACTCAAGTTCAAACCCTATAGGACTATACTAATTCAAAAACGTGATTTTCTTTCCTTTTAGTTAATTTACTTATTTATTATTGCTGGCCTTCCATGTCTACTACCCACCCACCACAGAAATTACATAATTTCTTCTGTTTATCCCTATCTCGTCAAGGTAATTAAAAATATCTGAGGACCACTGTCCTAGGGGGTTAGTTTCAGGGCAGTAAGAAAATTTAGTCTTAAAAATGTTTTTTGGCACGTCACTGGGTGTTACAAAGTTATTCTTAATAAAACTAAGATATTAATATAAATAAACGTACCCGTTTTTGTTTTTTGATCTTTTGCCAAACTTTCGCATAAAGCTAGAAACAATCTTTATTACAAACTTCTTCCCCCATCGGCGCTTCTTAATAAAATCAGAATATTCTTTGATGTCTTTCTTAAAGGTTTTTTTTCACATGGCGGTCTTGGTGGTTGGTTCGAGCCAACGCCATTTTTACAGAGTGCATGCCTACGTGTCCACTCTTTGTCAAGACTTTAACTGAAACAGGTGACCTGGTGGTCTAGGGGTAAGGTGTCAGACTTATGTGCTGGTGGCCGGGGTTCAATCCTCGGTCCCGGCAAGATTTATCTGATTGCCAAACCCTTCCTTCACCTCTGACAAGACATCTTGTGAATGTGGGGAATGCTAGGCCTCCACTGTGGTTCGGATCCACGTTAAACTGTAGGTCCTTCATTTCATCTCACAATCACCCTACCATTACACATTAGCGTAAGTGTGTATAACCCGAACGGGTAGTAAGACGCGATGCTAATAATAATAATAATTTAACTGAAACAGAGTAACTCAATGACAAAGCTGTCATCTGTGTGTACGTGCAATGAACTTTTTTCATCAAGGCAGAAAAGTCACCCTACTGTCACGTTGCTATGTGGGTGCATCTCCACTGCCTTCAATAGCTCTTGATGAACATGATGAAACTGTTGCATGACAAAAACCACACACAACGTTAATATTATTATTGGTAATGATCATGTCAATCAAAAGTGTGAACTGCAGATCACATGACTAAGACGTATAAATATGTGAACGTATGATTAGGATCGTCATAGTAAAATGGGACTTTATAAATTAAAACAGGTTAATTTAATCTTTTTAAAATATAGGTTTCTTTAATGTTAAATAAAAATTAAATGCTTCTTATTTTGACATCAACAGACTGAAATTTGAGATTACTAATCAAGCCAGAAAAGAGTTGATCAAAAAGTAGGAGTCTACATAAATAGCAAACAATTGACTGTGTAGTACCTGATATATCTTACATTTACATTTCACTGAAGAGTAGTAAAATTAATTCATAATATAAATCAGTTTTCGTGCGAGTATATTAAGAGTTTAAACTTTATGATTTTTAAGGCATTGCTTTAACGTTCTTTTGAAGGGTGTGTGGTGAAACCATGTTGTGAAATACTTCCCTTATGTGCACCCAGTTGGGGGGACTAGTAAGTCGAAGAGGGCTCTGGATGAGGGAGCCTTATATATACCTTTTGGGTGGGGCACTAGGTTATCAAATTGAGGGGGGTTTTCACTCAATTCCTCCACCACTCGATGTCAAGCATGAGAGAAGCAGGTCATATATACCTTTCTTGAATAAAACTATTTAATTACTTTGACGGATTTAACAATGTTTGGCACCAAAATGCTCATGCAGAGGAAAACGCTGGAAATGTTCATGGGAACCAAGAGCTCCTAAAAATCTTTGTAAAATTCTTAGGCTTTACCTTTACTTGTGGTTTAGCTCTGTGCAAGTATCAGTTGGAAAGGAAGTTTTCTTTTAAATGATATTCTGGATAGAGAATACATATTTGTCGCAAGTGGTGTTGGTTGAACCGTAAACCTTTTAATCTGCTACCACATATTTTACGGGAAGTATTTCACTAAATATAAAAAAAAAAATCCTCTCCAAAATTCAGAAATTACTTCCCCATTCTAAATTGAACACACGCTTTAGGACTACAAACGGAAACTAAAATGAGATCTCTTTGGGATTAAAAAAAAACTTGTTAAAAACTAGAGACTCCAGTAAACATGAACAATGATTTGCAAATATCTGCTTCGAAAGCAAGCTATCTTTTCACAGTGCAACCATTTTCAGCTTAGCAGCAGTTACCAACAGAAATGTGGATTTTCAAACAAATAAACAAAAGGGTGTCCAGCCAAACTAAAAGTTTAAAATATGCCGATTATTCCAGAGTCAATTTCTAACTTTACCAGTCACTATATATTACAAACATTATTTTATTAAGCTCGTAACTTGATGTAATAATATTTTTATACAAATTCACAATCTGAAATTGTGTCCCTCTAATAAGCGAATAAAGTATTTCAGCCTAAAGAAATGAATGGGCTAATGAGTTGTGCAAGCTAAGTTAAATTTTAGTGAAATAATATTGAGACATTAAATCATTGCCTTACACCACTACAGCTTAAAATTGTTGTGGGATATATTCTTTTTAAGTTTATTCGTCCTATAATGTAATGGAATTGATGTATATGCACACGACGACTCACCATTGGTTGAAGACGTATGGTATAGAAGTGGATTATTATTATTATTATTAACCACCGCGTCTTACTACTCGTTATGGTTATACACAACATAGAGGACACAAAAATAACATGTTGACTTTAAGAAATGAGATTAGTATCTCAACAGGGAAAACTGTGCTAAAAGAGATTACCAGTGTGTATTAGCTAACTGGAAGAAAAAATATATTTTACTATTGTAAGTAAATGTTGTGTATTCTTTTAGTGAAAATGTGAAAATTCGAGAAAATTTAATAAAATTCCCTGACTTTACCAGGTTGCTGGACACCCTGAAGCATAGAGAGAATAGAGTTCATTTTAAGTCTACATTATCGTTTTATGATCGAGTATTTATGCTTTACATGACATACATAATTTAAAAAAATATACATACAACATAAATGGTTAAAAAATGACTTAGCAAGGAAATATAAGCTAAATATCCCAAATATACATTTCTACAACCAGGAGATAATGAACAAAGTTTTATGTACACATCAGCATTGTCTTTGATGTACAAAATAAAATGCTCCATAAAAATCAGGTCCCTTCTTATAAAAGACTTATGTTTAAAGATAATGGTTCAATTACTTATAGGAATATCGAAAAATGAAATTTAAATGTGTTTGTGAAAAACAGGGTGTATTGCAAGAATTAAATTTACCATATTTCCTCTTTATTTTTATTAATTTAAGTTCAGATAACCAAACTATGTGATATATTTGAAAGTGATTACAAGTTTTATTTTATTAAAATAAATAAAATAATTCACAATATAGTCTATTTAATAAATATTATAATAAAAATGGCTTTCCTTCACCTTAGCGCCAACTCTAGCCTTCAACATATATTTTTATAAAATCTGGTACATTCCATTTACTAATTTCATTTTATTAACCAAAATATAATAGATTAGGAAAATGCTTCATGTTAAGGACAGTAAATGTAATGATTACTCAAAATGAATTAATTTGAAGTGCCATTGTTCAGTGATAACGATTCGAAAGAAACCCAAGGGAAGGCCCAAAGTGAAATGGGTGGAGTTGATTAAGAAGAGTGTGTGCAGATGAAATTTGTACTAGAACAGGATGGTGGGGAAATAGCAGTCAAACCACAACCTGGCAGAAACGGTGATTGTTTGGTGCAAATTAACTTTGATTTTAACTAGTGATTACATTTGAATTGATTTTAGCTCATTCAAGTGTTGTGATAAAAAAAAACATAATGTTGTAAGAAATAATGATTTTCAAAAGTTTTAACTTTTTATATATCTATCATATCGATATAATATGAATATTTAAAAAATATAATTTAATAATATTGATGTTTATGAATATATTTTTTAGACTTTTATATTATAAATGATTACAACAGCAGTGGACACATGTTAAGGTTAATGTTTGCACAGTACTTGCCATTTTCAATTATATAGTCATTAAAGTGCAAATGGTAGTTTTTTAATATGTTTATATGAATTTGTGAATTTTAGCACAAAAGAGCCGATAGCAAATATTTGAAGAACAAATTAATTGTGCAAAAGACGGTTCACTGTTAACAAAAAAGAAAATGTTAATACCAAGATATTTTTTCTTTAAATTTCCAATAATATTATAAAATAAATCACTAGTTTTACAAGTGTAATCAGTAAAGTTGACAACCAAGTCTATTTTAATATAATTCTAAATAAACAAGTGTTGCAATTTATTTTAAAATTACAATTTAAAAATACTATATTCATCTATTATAAATAATCATAACAATATAATTCAATTAAAAAACAATCTCCATTGGTTTAATGATTAACGTAACTTTTAGCAATCCAAGTCTATGTTAAATTACGTTTCTTTTGAATGTTTTTTAAAATGATGATTGACATAGTGCCTACCTGTAACATTATTAGTTTGAAATGTGTTAAAACAACCAGTTGTCTTTACTCTTTAAAGAAAGTGTGACAGATTAACTTTTGTTTTCTTGTGTTGGCCCTAATTCGACCAATTTTAACACAAATAAGCAGTTCAACAATTAGTACAGTAGTATAGAGTTAAGTACTTACACCTACCTCAATCTATTGATAATTTTGGTATTTGAAATTAAAGAAAAATTTCTAACATTAAAATATGTTTAAAAAACTAGCATACTCTATTTTGAATTTGAATAAATTGTTTTAAACGGTTTATTAAAATGTGTTAAAAGTTGGTCTTAAATAGAATTCAGCAAAGATAGACACTATGGGCCAGTTTCATAGTCAAATTTAGTACGCCTCAAGTGCGGCGCTATACTAAGTACATGACGACACCTACCTAAACCGAATGGAATGGGCCAGTTTCCTATGCAAGAACGGCCCATTCCATTCTGGTTTAGGTAGGTGTCGTCATGTATTTAGTGTAGTGCCGCACTTGAGGCGTACTAAATTTGACTATGAAACTGGCCCTATAAAGCTAATTGTGTATAATTTTAATAATATGAAATTTTCATTAAATATGATTTTCTAAAAGATCTATACAAAACAAAAATCTTAAACGTCTTGGAAAAAACCAATAAAAATCAAAACATGTTCGTTTTCTTTTGATAGCAGTTGAAAAATAGACACAATATTTATGAATATGAAAAACTGTTTTTTTTTTTTTTTCAAAAAAATCTTCACATACAACTTTCATCTCCCCCACATAAATGAAGCCAACTTGATAAATCATAATGTTTATCAACCATTGTTTCACTCAGAAGCGTTTATCTTTGTTCAAATGGTAATAAAATTGTATGACTAATCCCAGATCAATAAATTAGTCTTATAATTAAGAAGACCATTGTGGTTAAGATAAGAAATGTTTTTATTTAAGGTTCAAGCAGTAGTAAACGATTTGAATGTTTCAAAATGTTCATTATCATTTCAATAGATGTCTTGCGAGACAATGGTTTTACTTCCTCCCAGAAGAAATAATAATACTTAGCACCAAATCTTACTACCTGTTCGGGTTATACGCTTAAATACTAATTATGCTAATGAGTTAGGAATTGGGAAGGTTGAATAGAGGAAGTGAACCCACATTTGTGAGGCGGGAGAGTGGAAAACCATTTAAGAACCCCCCACCCCCCCAGTTCACCTGAGCGAGATTCAAACCTTGATCTCCCCGTCCTCAGCAGTCTAGCTAAACACAAAACTAGCACATTAGCTAACCACGCCATCGATGCGGGTAAGATACTAAAGAAATAAGATAAAACATGAAACCTTGCAGCTATTTAGATGACACAAATTATTCAAGAATAGATTTAACTCAAAATTCAACCATAAAGCCTTAGCATTATGTTTTAATTTTCTAAAATGCACCAGTCTCCAATATAATAGAAATGAGAAAGGCTGAGTAGCCACAATTTGAATAAAATTAAATAAATAACATGATACGTTTTACACACTTATAGACACTAAACATAATAGAATCTACAAGACGTTATATAGACAAAGTCACATCATACTTCATAAAATGGCTTAAAGAATAAATAACTCTATTTCAACTCATCCAACAGTTATACCTGCCAGCTCTACCCACTTTACTATGAGGCTGAAGAACAGAACCCTTATCAAAGATCAAGCATTCTAAGAATTCCAACAAACATGGAGTGTCAGCAATATAATAAAATAATCTAATTCAAATTTAGTTAAAACTCCACAGGGTGTCGACTGAGTTGGAGAAGTAAAAATTAGTTACTTCTTGATAACCTTTTTTGACCACAAAATTCCTTCAGTAAGCGGTCAAACATTATATAATGCATATATTGGCATAATGCACACACATTAAACTTAAACTAGGCGAGTATTAGCCTTGACCTTGGTATCACGGTAAAAAACAATCAGGAAACCTGTGGCTATCGCATGGCATCTTGGGTAGTGTGTGTCTCGACACTTGTTACGATGCGTGAGAAATTCAAACAAAAAATATTTTCGTGAATTTATGACCAAAATATTGAAAATTCGTTACTTTTCAGGGACTTTCGTAACCTCTTTTGAAACTAGTAACTTTTTTGTGTGATTTTCATGACCCAGTAGACACACTGTTCCAGGGTTTAAAATATGACACATATTTTCCTTAGTTAACAGTACTAAAAAAAAAACTTAATCCTTTTCATTGAGGTGTAAAAGAATTGTTGCTGGAGATGTCTCATGGTAGCTTTGGCTTTTTACGACAATATAAACTTTACTAAAAGCAATTACCTTTATTTGCCTCATAAAGAGGTTTTGGTGTTTTGATGAGTGAGGTAAATTTACACCCGTTATCTAAGTGATAAAACATATTTGTATTGAAGGTGAATATGACGCTGATTTTTGGTCCACAAAAACCCAAAGATACTGTGAACAGACAATGGACTATATGTGTAACACTATGCCATTTTTACATCACGTTTCTGTACCTTAGTAGTAAGAGGTCAAGTACTAAGGAAACACTTGTTTAATAGATGGATTTAGTATATGTGGGTTCCTAGATTAATTTAGTACGTCGTTAAAGTGAAATTTTGTGTTTAAAAAGCAAATGAAATAATTAAGTAGAAATAATGTGTATATTCAAATTTAGATCTCAATAAAAATTGTATATTTTTAGTCTTATAGTAAGTAGCGCTATGAAAAAGAAGTAAAAAATTGAAAGTATCCTTCAGAAGATGCAGTTACATGTTTTTTTTTTTTTTTCACTTTTCTCTGAAATTAAGTGAATGTCGGAACTATCATGGCCAAGTAATTTTACTTTTTTGTTTCTTCCCCGTGGTTCAGCGTCTTGTGCTAAGCTGACGTCTGTAAGTTGTGTTGAGTTGATTTCAGTAATCTGTGTTGGCCTGGTATCTGACACCTAGAGAAATAAAACCAACATAATATTAATATTTTGAGTGAGCACTAGATAATGTTATGTGCTTAGAATAGACACATATTGAAGCTACAGGTTTTTATTTATTCCATAACATTTTTTTTAAGAAAAACTCTGCAGACTCACCTCTGACTTAACATTGTCTGTACTATGAGGTCTCTTAAGTTTTATTTTTCTTAGAGATTTTTTCGTGTCACAACTACTTGACTCACTGCTTCTCCTTAACTCTATTTTATTAGCTTCACCATTATCTTCTTTTGTTTCACTTGTTTTATGTCCTTTCTTCTCTTTAGGCCTATTATTGATAACGATGCTATCTAAACTGTCCCCATTGAATGGTTTTTCTGAAATGTGTAAAGTCTTGAAATTTTTTATTTGAGGGTTGTTGAGTTTATTTCCAGATCCAGAGGAAACGCTGTTCAGTCTTATTTTCTTTCTTTCAAAATTGATGGCAACAGGCGGTGGTTTAAGTATGTCCTGCATGTTAGAACTATTCTGTTGCGAGGACGAAGTCACGTTGAAACCAACAGAAACCAGGCTGCTGGAAAAAATTATATTTAGATTTTAATATGAGTTTTCAAATTCCTGTCATAGTAAAATGTTACTATTTAAACTATATATAAGTGTTACTACTTGGGATACAAGCATGTAATGAGGATGTTGGAGTACATGAGATAGTAGAGGAAGCAAGACTGAGATGGTATGGACATGTAATGAGGATGTTGGAGTACATGAGATAGTAGAGGAAGCAAGACTGAGATGGTATGGACATGTAATGAGGATGTTGGAGTACATGAGATAGTAGAGGAAGCAAGACTGAGATGGTATGGACATGTAATGAGGATGTTGGAGTACATGAGATAGTAGAGGAAGCAAGACTGAGATGGTATGGACATGTAATGAGGATGTTGGAGTACATGAGATAGTAGAGGAAGCAAGACTGAGATGGTATGGACATGTAATGAGGATGTTGGAGTACATGAGATAGTAGAGGAAGTAAGACTGAGATGGTATGGGCATGTAATGAGGATGTTGGAGTACATGAGATAGTAGAGGAAGCAAGCTGAGATGGTATGGGCATGTAATGAGGATGTTGGAGTACATGAGATAGTAGAGGAAGCAAGATGAGATGGTATGGACATGTAATGAGGATGTTGGAGTACATGAGATAGTAGAGGAAGCAAGCTGAGATGGTATGGGCATGTAATGAGGATGTGGAGTACATGAGATAGTAGAGGAAGCAAGACTGAGATGGTATGGACATGTAATGAGGATGTTGGAGTACATGAGAAGATAGGAAGGAAGTAAGGACTGAGATGGTATGGGCAATGTATGAGGATGTTGGAGTACTGAATGGTAGAGGAAGCAAGCTGAGATGGTATGGCATGTAATGAGGATGTTGGAGTACATGAGATAGTAGAGGAAGCAAGACTGAGATGGTATGGACATGTAATGAGGATGTTGGAGTACATGAGATAGTAGAGGAAGCAAGGCTGAGATGGTATGGGCATGTAATGAGGATGGAAAAAGGATGCCAAAGAAAATGATGGAAATGAATTATGTAGGAAAAAGACAACAGGGGAGGCCAAGAAAAAGAAGGGAGGAGCAGATAACAGAAAGTGTTCAAGTGAAAGGAGAAGAATGGAAGGAATTAAAGGAGGAAGAAAGGTGGAATGATAGAGGAAGATGAAAGAATTTTACCAAACTGGCCTGACCACAAGCTGGAAAGAGTTGATGATCAACTCATTTTACACCTGTAGATTGTTATGTTTATGTTCTATTGTTGATAAAAATAGCTCTACACATCTACAATAATGACTAATGAAATACAGGGGTGCAGAATATGTCTGAACAGGCAAACAGGGTAAGGGGGAAATATGGGGCAAGGAGAAGTCAAACCATTGTGTTGACGGGATGATATGGTAGTTTCATCATGTGAAAAACAGTGACACAGACACTATCGATAAGTGTTGGTTTCTCGTTTGACTGTTAAAAATGTTAATCAATTATAGTAAGCAAATTGGTTCCAGACATTTGTCAACTACAAACATAATTTTTGGGGGTCAATATTGCATTTTACTTGATTATTAATGTTATCTTCTTCTTCTTCTTCTCAAGTTGACAACCCGAAGGTTGGTTTGATGTAATTTCTTATTCATCGGCCAACCAGCTCTTTGGCTGGTTAGTGCTTCCCGCACCATCTGGTAGAAATCCCATGTACTATAGGGAGTTTAGAAAGTGGGGTGATTCTCCATTGCCTTCAACACCAAATTCCTGGGAGCGAGCATGAAAGGGCCTACCAATTTTGCAGAGAAAAGTATTTTCACATACCTTCCAGTTTTATCTTAATTGCCAGTCGTCATAGAGCTGACGACTAACTTCCTCTATGAAGGAAGTTGGGCTATGGATTTTTATCGTTAAAAAAACAAAAAACTCAACAATCTCGGCTGGGTTTGAACTCGCGAACATCAGGTCTTGAGGCAAGCACTTTACCTCAAGACTACCACGGTCGACAACGTTATTTTATAGGTATTGATAATATCTATAAACAGTTAACGTAAATTACATTACTTGTTTTAGTAACGTTTGTGACTGTCATTTACGGTTCTTCCTACCAGAATCTTACTATAGTTCCTATTTCTTTGAAAACCTCTACTTTTAATGAAGGTGTTTCTGGTTTAGCCGGAATATGTGTGGTGTTCACCTGGTGTCGGGTTGTCCCGCCGGCTTCTTCTTGCTCTCCAGTTTGATTCTCATCCTAGTGAGAAGCTTCCCTCTGCGATTATCTCGGTACCGTCTCTGAGGCAATGGGACGGCAAACTTATGGAACATTTGGACCAGTCTGTCTTTGGACATTTGCTCTAGTCTTGAGGGACTGATGCATTTCTGCATCAAACAACATGGACCAGAGCGTTAGTGAGAGACTAGAATTAACATAAACAGTGATTTAAAATAAAAACCGAGGAATGGATGTTAAAATAGTGACATTTCTTGGTGTAACTTTAAAACTATACGTAAACATGATAATTCTGCAGAGATAACTTATAATATCTACCGGAGAATTATAATACATCTAAGTATGCTATGGAAAGTGATTCTATCTAAGGGAACGTTAAATTCAAAATCTGTTTTAATACATTTGAATATAGGCCTTAGTTAAATCACATACAAGAATCAAACACAGGACTATTGTCTTGAAGCACCAATGTACTTTTCAGGCTAGTCCCAATCCTAAGGACTTCATCCATAGTTTTAAGATGGTGGACGTGTCAAATCGTCAGCAACTCGGTAGCTATCAGAATCTCATGATCTGCAACTGTGCCACTAGGGTACAAGCTAATTGTACTGGACTATTTTTAAACAAAACACATAATATTTCATACAGATGGCTCCTGTTCACAAACAATTGTTTATATTTATGTTGAAAAATTAGATTGCAATAGTTTTTATCATCATCATTATTATTATTACCGCATCTTACTACCCGTTCGGGTTATACGCACTTACGCTAATGTGTAATGGTAGGGTGATTGTGAGATGAAATGAAGGACCTACAGTTTAACGTGGGATCCAAACCACGGTGGTGGGCTGGCATTCCACACATTCACAAGTTGTGATTAATACACGTCTTGTCAGAGGTGAAGGAAGGGTTTGGTAATCAGATAAATCTGTGCTGGAGCCGAGGATTGAACCCCGGACCCCCAGCACAGAGGTCTGACCCCTTACCTCTAGGACCGCCAGGTCACCCTGTAGTAGTTATCGATAGCAGAATGAGTTAAGTAGTTTAGTAATATAGATGCACTGATTGGAAATGAGGGGATTTTTTTTTATTACAGCTCAAGCCATTCTATCTATTAGAAGGTGGTAAATGGTCCAGACTTACAGCTGGCCTTGATTTCGTCCCCGAGATTTTTTTTTAGCTTGAATCTCAAATCCATATTTTTAAAGGAAAATTTTCTGTTCTTTAATGTACCGCTAGCCTACCTTGGATAAGTCCTGTCTTTTTGCTTTTAACAAATATGGTAGCCTTGGGTGTGATCCTGATTTAAAATAAAACTCATCACAATACCATACATTAATTTAAATTTAATGTTGACGTGCCATTAAGTTATGAGTAAAGACTGTCCGAGGGACAACTTTGACTTAGGCGTAAGGTGCCTTACAACCAATTCTAGCCAAATGGCTATTTAGTACCTAGAATATTTGTTGTGCAAACCTCAACAACGATATAGTTAGCATCTAGCAAACACAAATACATCATGACCTTTTTTATACTTTTATTTTGTAGTTACGCTTACATAATGCCTGTGTGTCTATTTAAAATACTTGAGGACTTGTGTTGGATTTAGTGAGCCATTAGTTTCTAAACAGTCCAAATGTATTGGCTATTTTGCTAGAGTTTTAATATTGTTGCCTTTATGCTAAGTTTATGTTTCTTTATTAATTTACTGTTATTATTTAACACCGTGTCTTACTACCCATTCAGGTTAAGGCCCAGACACAGACTCTGTATCTGTAGGTCCGTGGTTTGTACTCCGTGCTCCTGGTCCATAAGAAATTCTACTCACGATTACAGTCTCAATATCCGTAATCACGTGACCGTTTCAACCAATGAGATAGTAAGACTTCATCCAATCAAAAAATTCTAGAGAAAATAGTCTACAGCATGGAGCGTGCGTCAAGCAGTCAGCTGATCAAAGAAACCAAAAACAACTTTGTTGAGAAAACTTCCAGTATTTATATTAAAATATAGGTTAAGAACAATCACAAGAAATATATTTATAACATTATTCTATCAAACTTAAAATAATAAGTGTTTGCAATAGCTGAACATGCTAAACAGATGTAGGTCTACTAATATTTTGGATGGAAAATCACTAGTATCCATAATTTATCAATTACAAAAAATTAAATGACGCTATTAAATAGAGAATAAACCAAATAATAGGGATGTTGAACCTACAAAAGCAAAGCCAATATTTCTGAGAACTTGGTATTTCTCAGAAAACACTTTCCTAGAAGCCGCTCTTCTCGGGGTGTTTAGATTTTTAGAAAAATGTTTCTGAAATAGGGCCGCGTGTAGCCATCTTTTCATTTTGTATATGTTTCCATAGCGACGGATTCTATCACGATATTCTTTCTTTATTTATTTCAAGGCACATGCACATATTTACTCGGCTGTGATTGCTAGTCCGTAGAAAGTTAAAGTTGGGCAACTTCTACGGAGTAAGGACTTACGGATAAGGACTCTGTGGCCAGAGCAATCTAATATTGTAGCATCGATTTCTTACGGACCACGGACCTACGGATACGGAGTCTGTGTCTGTGTCATTATACGTTTTCTTTAGTTACATGAACTGTAAAGTTAATCTGGAATCACGTCTGATGCAGTATAATTAATTTATAATGAATAACAATTTAAAAAACTAAGTTACTAAATAAGTGTTAACAGTTGTTTAAAAACTTTAATGCATGTCTAATTATGCTAAACACTACATAGTACATTTTAATTCATTTTAATTTTAAAAAAAGGCACATAACCATGCATTTTCCGTCAGACAGGTTAGGCGAAAATAATTCCTGAGACCACCTCACTTATTCTGAAGTAACAAGGCGGGCAACGCATCCTTCAGGTAAACATACATCTTTATGTAAATAACTTACTGATTGCAATACGTTTATCAAAGTAGACTTCTCTAGTAATTGTGGTTGTAGTAGGTAACTCAAATCACCAGCAAGATTACTTTCGTCCGACGCCATAAGTGTACAATTAAAGCGCATTTTGAAATATCGTTATACATATTTTTATCAACTAACAAGAATTCTCGATATTCAGTTTAACTTATTTACCTCTGGCTACCAGTGTCTATGCTACACTTTGTTGAATATTGTAAGCATGACGCTCAAGTTGGTTGTCTGCTTTATTCTGAATGGATAGATTGTTTTCTTTCAATGTCGTTGAGTGGGAATATGTTTCTGATACATAAAACTGTTATTGTTTGAAAATATTGGCGTATTATAGCACACTTTGGTGAAGAATCATTTGCAATAAAGGATATACAATTCTGTTTTATAAGTAATACTGTACAAATACGAGTAACATTATCTTAAACTATGTATCGATCACCCATGTGTTTACATTCTGCTAAAGATACCATTATAAAGTGAGCTATTGGCCTCTATATTGGTTTCAGAATAAGATAAGTAAATCATATCATAATGAAAGTTCGATACATATAATTAAATAAGGTAGGTAAAAATTTGATTATGTACATTTGTTTGAATAAAAATTTTGTGTAGTAGTCTTACGTTGAAACTATGATTTAGAATATAAGTTTGTAGCAGGTATTACTATGGCTTAATTTTGTTAGGAACTCCATTATGGAAGGTCTTATTTTGTACCAGAATCATAATGTTTAGTAGTATTTTAGTAGGATGAACGGCCTTCTAGAACAGTAGCCGGTAATCCCCTCTGGAAGGTATTTTACCTTACTATACTATATTACTCTATCGTAAGATTCTGGTGTTTAATAAGGCCTTACAAAATCCTAATATATTAGCCTACACCAACGTCTTTAAAGAAACACGTCATGAGCGTCGAATTTATTTATGCTTTTCAAAACTTTTATCAACACATTTATTTAATTGACTATCACATGCATTCATGTAGCTCTATACCAAGGATTGGTGTACTTAAGGCACGCGAAACGATTTTCAATATCACTTTGAACAATTTGAAAAATAATATAAATAGTATAAAATCTTTATATTAAATTACTAAAATTGAGTTTTAATTAAATATAAGCAGTAAGAATGTTATTAGGTATTGGAGGTAAGGGTGAGTTGCAACCGCAATCTGATGCAAGTGAAGTGAATGAGTGTCGTCGAGACCTGAAAGTATCGAGTGGCGATTGTAACGTGTTAATTAGCCACTAACACGTACAAGCAACGAAACCCTGTAAAAAGTTAACACTGTTACTACTAGATACAATAAGTTCTACTAATGTTTGGCAGATATAGACTCACTGAGACTTCACAAGTGGAAGACGTCCAGTTCTCAGCAAAAGATTGCCCCAGCGAACGAGACAAATCGACTAGGAAGACCAACATGATCCACAGTTCTAAGACTTGAACCAGTCGATGAGTAAATGAGAGAGGCATCAATCTATAGCATACCACCAGGATTTAGCTAGCACTAGTGGTCAGCTAGCGTGATATCTAATGAATCCCCTCCTCTCTTTTCCTACATTGTGAATCATTGACAAATATTATTAGTCCCGCTGATAAAAATGGGACTGTCCTTGTTTCACGTCCACCCCATTCTATTGTTATCATTTGACGGAGGAACTGCGGGAAGAGCTTAAAAACAAGCTTCAAACAAGTAAGAAGAACAGAAGATCACGATGATTGAGGCGTCTGAGTCACCCCATATCCACAAAGCTTGCTACAGAGGATGTTATAAATATTGAGGAATTATTGAGTTTTTGTATGTCAGTACTACTGACTTGTTTCCCTATACCCATATGGCATAGTTTATAGCTATATGCACTACCATTCTATGTCTAATAGACTTAGTCGCAAATATTAGGGTCATGTTTATACTCCTTAGACTATATGACCATGCTGCGGCTAGTTTCAACAATATAACTTAATATTGGACGAGATCAGGTTATCTAGGGCTGTGTTTTACGACATTACTGGGTCTGGAATTGACACTTGTCTATGATGAGTATAACTGTGTACCAGCTTGTAGTACTCAATCTGTGGAAGTGCTACTAGTTTATAATAGTGGCCCGTGGGGTTTCTCTATTGTGTTTGGTGCTCTTGTGGAGCCTTTAACGATATTGATATTTATCGCTACTATGGATAGTCATGTTGTCCCTTTTAGTAGTGAAACAGATTAAAGATACTATTGATTGCCCAGGCAGTACTAATAAGGAAGTGTCCGGCCATAGTGATACTAACATCTAGTTTTACTGGTAGTTCGCCTAGTACTGTTTGTAATGTTGTAGTTTATCCAGGAGGCTATAACGTTATAATGCCTAACTGTTTAAACTCTCAATGGAGTTAACTCACTCTAATTAGCTCTTGCTAATTACCTCACTCTTAGCTCCTTAAAGTAGACTTATTTTGTGTGGCTTAGTTTTTTTTAAGTTGAGTTCAGAACAGTTTCTGCTAATCTCAGTCAGTTCACTGGTGTTAAATTATGTATAGTTAGTTTGAATTTAGATTTGATTGCCACCACTAAATTATAGTATTATGGAGTCACTGCCTTTATTGCATATAATTAATTAGAATATGCCCTGCTTTATCGCGGTACAAGCTTCAGGATAACACCATTATGTGTGGGTAATAGGGTGTACCTAGGTGCTTCACACCTGATGTTCTTTGTCGAGCTATATAATATCTGTTCACATTCTTATGGCCAAACAATGGATAGTTTGTAAAATTTCTAACTGTAATTCTATATACTTCCAAAACTCATGTTTCTAAAAAAAATAAACTGATTTGTTAAACTTGTAAAATGTTTTCATATCGTTCCCGCAACACAATGACTGACCTTGACGTTAGCTGAGTGTTCTTTTTCCAACCATTTCTTACCCTTTATCCACTCCCTACTACCCGCTCCACCCCAATACTCTCATCTGTCACATACTCATGTCAGTACAGTTATACAGTACGTGACAAAGCAGTGGTTATTAAAGTTGGTGATGTTACGAAGAAATACTATAGATAACGTTAAAATTACTTTGGTATTCCCTTTTTCAAGACTATTGGACAAATGAATATAGATTCACAAACAAAAGGATCGCGCTGTTTGTGCTTTAGCTGTGTAACAATCGTGCGCTGAACGTCAATTGTTCAACGACACTATCAAACCAAACATGAAACCATGTTTCAAAACTTTGCTGAGAAAAGTGAAGACATAAAACTGGATATTTCCTGTTACCAAAAACAAATGAGTATTTTTGTCGAGTAATTGGAACAATAAATAAAGCTACTGATTGTAGCTACAAAATTGCTCGGTGTGTGGCTTCGAAGGATAAACCTTTCACAGATGAGGAACACACTATGAAAACTTTTTTTTAGGATATCTGAAATTTTGTTTAGTGATTTACCAAAATAAAGAAACAATACTGTGTCGGATTTGATAAATACCCATTTTTTTTGCGAGATCAATCGAGAGACGCGTAGCTGATATGACTGAAAATGTAACGGCAAAACAAAGGAGTGTGTTACAACCAGCTGCTGTATTTAGTGTCGCTCTTGACAAAAGTGTCAATGTCAATGCCATGGCACGCCTAGATATAGTTTCGCGGAATTGTGACAACGATCGTAATTATGAAGAACTGTAATTCTTGATACCACTTTATGGTACTGCCAAGAGAGAGAGGACACTATACCTGGATTTGTAAGATATTTTGAGTCAGAATATTAACACAAATAGAATTGTCTGTGTTACCACAGATGGTGCCCTGAAATGGTTGGAAAGAACAAAGGCTTTGTTAAGCTTTTAAAGAATTATATTAGACATTAATAATTTATTTAGCTTTCATTGCATACATATCAGGAGAGTTTGTGTGCGAAGATTTCCTCATTGTTCTTGAACTCTATAATGGCAACTGTTGTCAAGATAGTGAGTAAACTTTATAGTTTCTATATCTTCATTGACTCAACGGCAATTCAAGTCTCTTTCATAAGAAATGGAGATCTCATAAGGACCTCCCACTTTACACCAATGTTCGTTAGCTGAGTGGAGGTAAGGTATTG
Source organism: Timema cristinae (assembly GCA_039000515.1). Lineage (NCBI taxonomy): Eukaryota > Metazoa > Arthropoda > Insecta > Phasmatodea > Timematidae > Timema > Timema cristinae. The sequence goes on from JBCFYV010000001.1 coordinate 4,110,964, forward strand.
AACATATTGGTATCATGTCTAGAAGCGATCAAAATAACATTTCTCGGAATTGAATGACGAGGACTGACTGTGCAAACTGATGTTCCTGAATGACATTACTACACATCTGAATAACTGAAACTTAGGTTTATAAGGGCAGGGTCAAACAATACTTCAACTTTTTTAATACTGACAAGCATTTACATCAAAATTAGATATGTTTTTCACAATGTATTGGAATATTAAATCCAAGGTCCGGGCTTCGAGTCCCATGTCTAGGTGTCATTTTTCAATTTAAGAATAAGATATTTAGATGCAGCAATGACCGTAATCAACAAATATAATATCTTAGTCATTTGTAAGTGTAAGGTATGCTTTGTAGGTTTTGTAGCAAGATTAACTTGTTGATTACTCTGTGGCGTAGCTTAAAGACAAAGGTCATAGTATAGTTCGTAAAGGTAAGACCTTTCAGGGTAGACAAATTGTATTTCAGTTATATAAAAATCTATTAAAGTTTGATGGGAGAGGCCCTTTAACAAAGTAGTATACATACTTTTGTTCTATTTTAGATCTGAAAATGTTAATATATTATAAAAATTTAGATTTTTGTGACGTTATTTTTTAGTGTAAGGTGTGGAATATTGAAGAAGGGGGCCAAGCTCTCTCCATTCCTATGTTCAGTGGCGAGGCATGATCTTTCAGTAAGTGTCAAAGAGGAATACCGTAAAGCACCCATTTAACCCAAATCACTAAACATATATATGCATCCAATTTTAATTTTTTTTCCAATAAATGTATCAATTTCCTTTGTTAATTTAATAATGCCCAAGGATTCCCTCAACAAAACAAAAAAAAGAGGGATTCCCTCAAATAAAAATATTAAAAAAAAATTAAAATTTTTCTCAATCAAGGAATGGGAAAAAAATTGTCAGAGAAATAAAAATTAAAACTCATGGATAGGAATTAATACTTGGCGAGGAAAAAATTATTATTTAAAACTACCCTTTATTATGGACAATCGAACTATACCAACCAAGCGGCCATTGCTGTTAGCGATGATAGTACTAGGAACTGCAGATAGAGGGTGTCATATGATCAGCACAATGAACTCTATGACCGTTAATCTCGGTTTTCTAGACAGGAGCTGCTAGATATTTATTCAAGTAACTCCTTATTCATCCTCTAGACTCTAGAGACTGAGTTGACTTCGTTCCAGATCCACTGATTCACAGAAAAAATTCTGGATGGAAGCGCCGGGGATCCAACCCGAGACCACTGTATCTGTAGTTTGGAACTCTGACCCCTCGACCAGAGAGGTGGTCACAGTGAGATGGTTTTATTATCATAGGTATTCTAGTCACAAAATATATGTAGAATGTGGCCACACTTCTGATTGGTAATATACCCTCTCTTTTATAGCACGTATCAATGGGCGTTGCCACATATCACGCTTACGCATTTCATGATTCCAAACAGGCTTTGTATCCAGTCTGATTCGTAGAAACGCTTGACCTTTATACTCTCCATTTAGAGATTAGTATAAGTGAGTATAAAATACTGTCACCTTATATGTATAAACTGTCTCATTTGTTCCCTCTATTGTTCCTTTTATTAACTTTTAATGGGAGGCTTATAAGCCCGTCTTATCATTGGACATGTTCACTATACGCCACTGAGATTAAGGCGTGTATATTGTTACCTATCTCAATTCCTCACTTCAGGGGCAGTTAATTAATTATTGATATACAAGTCGGAACAAGGCACAAACAGATAGAATTTTGTAAAAACTGCACTGGATACAAGGATTGGTAAAAGCTGAAACCAATAAATTCCATAACATGATAATAGCACAAAGAATTGTTAATTTACCAAAAACAAATCAAACTTGTGATTAAAGAAAACCCGCTCTTATGAGACACCAGAGCTCTCAGTGTTCATGTATAAAACCTGTTGTTTTGAGCCACGAGAGCTCTCAGTGTTCATGTATAAAACCTATTGTTTTGAGCCACGAGAGCTCTCAGTGCGCATGTATAAAACCTGTTGTTTTGAGCCACGAGAGCTCTCAGTGCGCATGTATAAAACCTATTGTTTTGAACCACGAGAGCTCTCAGTGTGCATGTATAAAACCTATTGTTTTGAGCCATGAGAGCTCTCAGTGTGCATGTATAAAACCTGTTGTTTTGAGCCACGAGAGCTCTCAGTGTTCATGTATAAAACCTATTGTTTTGAGCCACGAGATCTCTCAGTGTTCATGTATGAAACCTATTGTTTTGAGCCACGAGAGCTCTCAGTGTTCATGTATAAAACCTGTTGTTTTGAGCCACGAGAGCTCTCAGTGTTCATGTATAAAACCTGCAGTTTTGAGCCACGATAGCTCTCAGTGTTCATGTATAAAACCTATTGTTTTGAGCCATGAGAGCTCTCAGTGTTCATGTATAAAGCCTGTTTTTTGAGCCACGAGAGCTCTCAGTGTTCATGTATAAAACCTATTGTTTTGAGCCATGAGAGCTCTCAGTGTTCGTGTATAAAACCTAATGTTTTGAGCCATGAGAGCTCTCAGTGCGCATGTATAAAACCTGCAGTTTTGAGCCACGAGAGCTCTCAGTGCGCATGTATAAAACCTATTGTTTTGAGCCACGAGAGCTCTCAGTGTTCATGTATAAAACTTGCAGTTTTGAGCCACGGGAGCTCTCAGTGCGCATGTATAAAACCTATTGTTTTGAGCCATGAGAGCTCTCAGTGTTCATGTATAAAGCCTATTGTTTTGAGCCACGAGAGCTCTCAGTGTTCATGTACAAAACCTGTTGTTTTGAGCCACGAGAGCTCTCAGTGCGCATGTATAAAACCTATTGTTTTGAGCCACGAGAGCTCTCAGCGCGCATGTATAAAACCTATTGTTTTGAGCCATGAGAGCTCTCAGTGTTCATGTATAAAACCTAATGTTTTGAGCCACGAGAGCTCTCAGTGCGCATATATAAAACCTATTGTTTTGAGCCACGAGAGCTCTCAGTGTTCATGTATAAAACCTGCAGTTTTGAGCCACGAGAGCTCTCAGTGCGCATGTATAAAACCTATTGTTTTGAGCCATGAGAGCTCTCAGTTTTCATGTATAAAACCTGCAGTTGTTGTACACCAAATGTTAAGAAGATAAAACTCAATGTTTATGTTTGAAACGACCTTATTTAAAAACCAGTGTCTATAAAACTATTTTGAGAGAGGTTTTTTTGTTTCACTAATTGATCCGACGGCCATGCAACTAGTCGGATGACTGTGCTGTGTGCTTGTAATCAAGGTCTCGGGAGTAGCACCCACGGTCCTGCCTAAAAAGTCACAGGTGGGCCACACCCTTGTTTGTCTCTATTTTACTTCCTTCACTTCAAGGTCATTGGCTGATTAGATCTTGTCACGCCGATCATTTGGATATCGCTCAAGCGGCAAGTTTCTGTCTTATTTTTATTTTCCCGCATAGAATGTTTTGCATGCATGATAACTTATTGCGGGGATATGGAAATTTCCGCTTTTGAAAGTATTCTAAAACTCATATTCAAGGGAAGATGAAAATACTAATTTTGTTTATAGTCTTAATAAACTCCTACAACGAATTTTAATCAAAATCGTTAGAGCCACTTTTGAGAATATTTTTTTTTAATCGTTTCGCCCTTTTAGTAAACTACTCTTAATTTTAGTGTAAAAACAGACAAGCGGCATTGCAAAAACCTATTTTTAAAGTTTCGTGGGTCCTGAAACGTCGACATCCATAAACATCTCGGATTAGATTTATTTGACGATCGCAATACTTTATCCAAGTGTTTGAAAAGTTTATATATATATATATATATATATATATATATATATATATATATATATATATATATATATATATATATATATATATACATATATATATATATATGCGTATAGCTTGAAAACTATTGGTTATATAAAAATATATTTCAAGCAAAAGATTTATATTATAAATATACCTACATATTTTCAATGATAAGTAGTCTCATATCTCAAAGATTTATGGAGATATGTTTAAAATTTAGAATTCACGCATCAGTACGAAACCCTTAAATTCATTTTGATGAAAAATTGAGATTAGTCATTTTGTTTGAGATATTGATTAAAGCTTAGAAATGAAATTTAATCAAAATTGTTAGAGCCGATTTTGATTTAAAAAAATGTTTTGCCCTTAATAAAACTTCCCTTAATTTCCGGGTTAGTTATCCAATTCTAAAAACCCTTCGGGGAAACCCTATAAAAATCCTAGATACCAATTTTTAGTCCAATCGGTAAAATAGTTAAGGCTCTAGCCGAGATTGAGACAGACAGATAGATGGACAAACAGACGGCATTGCGAAAACCACTTTTTCGGATTCGGAGATCACGAAACTTCGACATTCATCAAAATCTCAAGTTAAATTTTTTTGACGATCACAATACTTACTCTATCTGTAATGAAGCTAGAAAGTAATTTTTGGAATAAGAGTACCTAAGATTTGGAATATGTTTATATAAATAATTATATTTTAAATAAATTAAAATAAACACGACTTTAACCAACATTTTTGGTTTATTTCGTATTTTCCCAAACGTAAATGAACCACGGGCCCCACCTGAAATATACATTATAGTAACCTATTGCTTTCATACACTAACCGTACATTCAATTTTTATTAATAATGACACTAAGAAATATAATCAGAACATTCTAGGAATAAACTAGGGGTTGATCCCTCGAATCATTAAGGTCATTCGAAATCCAATGATTTGATGATATTTCAGATTCCCAACTATGTTTTTATAACCTGGATTTGTTTAGGGAGTTTATGATGTGTAGTATTGGTTTAGACCAATATAATTGTAGGCCTACCTTAAGCACAAAAAATTATTGAAGTATAATAAATAAACCAGGTTACTGCGGGTCACGGTGGTATCAAGGTTCGAATCTTTGTTGGGTATACTGAAGGGGATTTTTTCCCAAAATAGTTTTCAACTCTTTTCTACGTGAAAATGAGGGTACACTTTCTATAAATATAACATTCCTACTCCCTAAAACCATTTGGGTAATTACTACATAAGCGTATAGCCCGAACGGGTAGTAAGACGCGGTGCTAAGAGACATGCGTTTTTCAAATCCGAGTTAAACTCAGACGTACTTATTACGCTTATGTGTTGAGGATAAATAAGGTCAAATTTAAAGCAAGTGTACCCACATTTGCATGGTGTGAGAGTGTAAATATCATAGCAGAATTGTTGTTCAGGCCACCTCACTTGACTTGCGACCAGAGCTCGCCTAGCTAGATGATCTATGATATGGTTCCTTTGGCCTTGGTAGCGCCCAGGGAGTTTTATGGTATCTTTGGATCGTGGTCCTCAAGGAAGTAATGTACACCTTAATCTTGTGGTTTACACTCGGCTTCAAAAAGTGGTGGACATAAAGGCCGGTTGTTTCAAAGGAAATTGCCCTGTCACACGTCGTGAAGGCGTGGTCCCTCAATCAATACAGCACGTGTGTGTGTATGTGTGTGCGTCAGTCTTTGTTTGAGAAACCAGTTTACCCGCTAAATGACCAAGACGAACCCCAGGCCCGCCCTTCCCGGTCCAGATAAACTTTAACACTATTTCTGGTTGGTAGTGATCTTGAATATTCGTCAAGGACGCTACTTGTCAGTTCGTGGGAACTATATATAATACCTGTGTGGCCTGATGAAGGTAGTGTTTACAGCTATCTCGTAACATACATCTCAAATAATCATGTACAAGCTGGTAAGCTGGAATTATCTATAGAAATATACATAAAAATAATATCTTCAGAAAATATTACATTTCATTTGATTTTGTCAAAGAAGTCCAATTAACGTAGTTAGAAATACACTTATCAATACAATACAATATTAATTTATGTTTTATTTATCTAATAAAATTAACGTCGTAAGATTACAGTAAATTTTGTTGTTTACATACATATTAGCAAATTATTATTGCTCTATGTATTTATATTTGTATGGCAGCAATTTAATCAAAAATATTCAGATTACTCGGTGAATTAAAGTTATTTCCTTCATCTATTTATTAATTACGAACAAATTTTTGTCTTGATACAAACTTATTTCAAACACTTTTTTATGATTCATTCTTTAAAAAGAACACATACAAAAAACATAAAATAAAGTTTTCGATACGTAGTAAATAGGTGATATTATAAAATATTTGCTAAGTTTTTGGTATAAAAGCTAACTTAATGGCATATGCTAGTATATCCCTCTTTAAAAAATATTTAGTTTTCAAAAGATGAAATAAAAGATACACATCTCTTAAACACAAACGAAGTAATAATTTTAGGTCACGTTGTGTAGTAAAAATTAACTATAATTGTAGTTTTTTAAATAAATTAATGTCAAAGTGATGTATAGTTACGAACTTCATTAAAGAATTACTTCTCAATGTCCCTTAGCTCCTTGTTGTCCTGGCCGTGCTCGCCGTCGCCGCCGCCCAGTTCTACTCTCCTTACGGCGCTAGCGCATACAGCTCCGGCTACTATGGTAGCTACGCCGCCCCCTACGCTTACGGCAGGAACTTGGGCTACGGTGGATACCTCTACGGTTGAATGGTGAGAACTAATTTACTTTCAGAGGTTTCATTTATCACGAGCAAGGAGGGTTGAAGTAGTTGTGATTGAATCCTTAGGTGTGAGTTCGAATCTCAGACGGATATACTGGCTGTTTTTCTAATATAGCTTTATGTATTTATTGAAGGAGAATATTGTGCATTAAAAAAATCAATTTCATAATTCCCATCCAGCACTCCAAAGCTAGCCATACATGCTCAGACTGTTGTCTGACAAACACGGTTTTTAGTTTGATTAGATCGAATATCAGACCAAAGTTGGAGGATGTTTGTCAAACCAAAGTATGTCAGTTCACTTTAGAAAACTTTTGAATGATGTCATACCTTTTTTTCTCTCTCTCTCTTTAATCTGGGCATTTTTGGCGTTCTTCGACGATGGTTTGACAGATTTGAGGCCACGCATGCGCAAACCACCACATGTTTCCAGTATCATTGCATTCGGTTAACCCATCCTGAGGTTGTTCTTGTAGTCATCATGACTGTCATCCTACAGCTCTTTGAGTAACACCACCTGTGAGAATTTGTCACGTTGTAGGAGCCGATTATTGGTCAAGAACTTCCTCAGTTTTCTTTTGCCTTTGTTTAACAGGTAAATAACCACCAAATCAGCGGCCACATTTTTTTTTCACCCAAATCTCTGTCACTAAACACTTTTTTCTTTTACCTCTAAACACTTTAAAAATTTCAAACTAACGTAGCACAATTTCCGCACACAAAGCACTGTTCTTGTAGCACACGGATAACCCCAACACCACACCACCCTGGTCTCTATGGCTACAGTAGCCCCATAGCCTCTTTGGTGCTGAGTGACAGCTTTGAAAATTTACCAGACCTAATTATGTATCCCTACACCTAACCATATGATCTTTAAAAAAAAAAGGTGTGTTTAGCAGCTGTTTCTTCTGACAGTCAACATTTAGGTATATACCTAAATGTTGACTGTCAGAAGTCAGCTGTGAACTGTCAGTCAGCACCAAAGAAGCCACGGGGATACTGTAGCTAAGGGTGACTGGTCCCAACAGACCGTGGGTCGTGCCTGTGTGGACAGTCTGATGTCGAACCAATCTGACGTCACAGTCAAACTAGCGAGCGACCGTTGTCGAATGGAGCGTGAATGGCTGGCTATCTTATGAACTATTATTTATACCTTTTATATGACACAATGGGGTATTAAAAATTAGGGCGGTAAAATTATTATTAATGAGTGTACGTTCTGGGACATAATTAAAACCCAAAACTTTTTAAATTGAGAGACTAATATATCGCTCTATTATAGTAGAGGATAAATAAATCTATAATTTTAAATCTCTCCTCTTGTACGCTTCAGTGCCAGTAATGTTTAACTATATGACTTGAGGGAACAGAACGAATAGGAACAATACTAAAATGCACCAGTATTCACAACGAAAAAGGATGTGAAACCACATAGGGGTGAGGGGGAATATTCTTAGTTCAGACGATTGTGAACAACCCTAGGAGCTAGTAAGATGCGTTAACCACTAGTCGATTATTACTGTATGGGTGCTATAAAATACTTTAAGACTAGTTAACTATGTGATAATTCTATAAGTGATAGAACTGTTCATGTAACCACTAATTGAACATTTATTTCTACAGTTTTTTTAAATCCCAGCGTCTTACTATCTGTTCATGTTATACGCATAAGTACAAGGTAATTACGCTGAGTTAGGGATAAGGAAGGTAGAATTTAGAGGAGGGGTACCCGCATTTACATGAAGGAAGAGTGTAAAAGCATTTGGGAAAGAAACATCTTATACACACCTGATTGGGATTCGCACCCTGATTTCCCTGTTATTGGCAGTATAGTCCAACACGTGAGTAACAACTTGGACTATGTGGCCACCGAAGTAAGTTACAGTAATTAAATCATCAAAGAACTTGAGTAATGGCATATGTTATGAATAGTAAATATCATCTTACATAGCAATTTACTTTTGCAGAGGTTATTAACAGGTTTCCTTATAACATGGTTCTTGGACTAATTAATAGATTCTACTGTATACACATTATTCATTAACCGCAAATTAATCTACTTTACGTGTTTGTTTGTTTGTTTCAGGTGAACTCTACGAGTCCATGTATATTAATGTAAAAATGTATAACTCTTTATAAAATAAAAAAATCTGAATGTATTATGGTCTAATGTTTGAATATCAATATCCTTTCCTGTCAAACTTGGAATTATATATCTATTTATCAGAGTAGAATACGACTTCAAAGTAGTCAAAAAACCGACTATTATATTTTCAAATAAATGTATATCTTTAACTATTGAATATAATAATTATGTATTATAATCCATAAAGTCAACCCCCCCCCCCCCCTTCCGCTTCTTTCAGGCAATACAAAATTACCTATGCTATTGTTTTAGAGATATATAAGGAAGGATTTATAGGAAATGTTCCGGCATTTGTGGTCAGTGAGAGTGTGAAACCATTCGGGGGAAACCTCTATAAGTACAATATCTGACCAATATTTGAATTTAGAACTCTTCGTTCCTGTATACTAATTGAGCTTGACATAAAGATGAATGCCAAGCTAGTGCAGAAATCAAGGTAGTTGGGTACCGGTAATGTTGGCCACGTCTAATTAGCGATAGCTATGGAGGATTGGTTTTAATTACATCTCCCTGCAATTACAATTTTTCCTTCTCTTCTAATAGACATATGCTGGAATTACTCTTTTTTTACTCCCCTCTTTCATTCAGTACTACGATGAAAAGTTACTAAGTAACTCATGCTGTAAAATGTCTCACACAAGTAGTAAGCAATGATGACTTTTCCCTATTCTTGCACTTTATTATTTTTACTAGTATTTGTAGGTATTTAAGATACAACCTCTGTTATAGTGGCCATAGTTACTGGATACTGATCCAAAGATACTGGTTTCAATCCCCGAAGCTTTCAACATTTTCTGTGACGCAATAAGTCTGGAAAAGGGGTCACACTCCGTCTTGTGAGAACAATTGAGGCGGTGCTTGAATAAGTAGGTAGTGGCTCTGGTCTAGAAAACTGAGATTCATGGCTTGGGGGTTCATTGTGTTGACTGACTACATGACACACTATATCCGGAAATGTTAGCACTATCATCGCTGATGGCGGTGACCATTTGGTTGGTACAGCGATTGTGGAGCCAGGGAAGATATTTGAGGGGAAAAAAAAATATATAGATATATAAACTCGGCATTGAATATGGCTACTTTAAAACACCTCGATGAACAAAATATGACGAAGTTTTTGCTACCAACACTCTTAGTCACATGATCTAATGCGTCCATCTCATAATTCACTTATATACAACTTGTATCTAAAACATTGCATCAAACTTTGGCAGGCTATTCCTTGGGTTAAAATAGAATAATTCACATCAGCAACCTAGGGTCATCTTAAATATTAAGGGTGGTATTAGCCCCTAAATATAGAGCTAAAAACGACTATTGTGTGAAATAGTATGAAAACAGCTTAGGGTATTACAGCGAATCTTGTATACTATTTATTGAAACCTTGATCATTAATAAACTAAATGTGCTGTTACTGTTACCCACCCCCATTATGTAAAAAGGGGGGGGGGGGTTGTAACATATTTTTATGCAATAAAATATGACAGCGTAAAAATTACTAATTTTGACTTAATATTACAAAACAAGATTAAAAATTAACAAAAAAGGTGCCTTGGAGAAACTGTCTATCTTTCCCCGTTTCCGAGATAATCACACAATTTTGAGCTCGGAGACAAGTGTTAAATGCCTGCCAGGTAGGCAACCAGAATCACAGTGTTTCTTCGCACTGCAGTCGTTTAACAATTTTTACCGGCACGTGTGACTATGTATCTCGTAAATTTTGTAAACAAGGCTGGTTTGTGTGTAATGATGGAGAGACTCAGATACTTTTCCTTCTCCATAAGCTCCGATGTATTGCTATTTATCACATTAGTAAGTTATGCTTACACAGTTCACACTTGGGTGGGATTTTAATCATCACACTCACTGGAGTATTGAAAGCTAAATTACGAAATACTAATTGTAGTTCTTGTATGTTTTAGTTCCTAGCTTCAAAATCAGATTCATAACAAGTGTTCAAAATGGCGGCCCCTAACGTCATTGCAATAATTGAGGTGGCGTATCAATGACTGGCGTAATCTTTCGAAAACACGTGGTGTTTCTTGAACTTTTTATCACATGCAGCACCTATCCTGGCTAACAGGTCTTCCTTGGATTCAATGACTGTCTCGTACACCAAAGCTTTGAAAAAGCCCCACAGAAAAAAGTCTAATGGATTAAGGTAAGGAGAGCGTGGTGGCTACGCAACAGCTATACTGGTTGCCTACCTGGCAGGAATTTACACTTGTCTCTGAGCTCAAACTTGTGTGATTATCTCGGAAACGGGGAAAGATAGACAGTTTCTCTGAGACACCTTTTTTGTTAATTTTTAATCGTTGTTTTGTAATATTAAGTCAAAATTAGTAATACTTACGCTGTCATATTTTATTGTAGAAGAAAGTTTTACAACCCCCCCCTTTTTTATATAATGGGGGTGGGTAACGGTAACAGCACATTTAGTTTATTAATGATCAAGGTTTCAATAAATAGTATACCAAGATTCGCTGTAATACCCTAAGCTGTTTTCATAATATTTCACACAATAGTCGTTTTTAGCTCTATATTTAGGGGTGAATACCACCCTTAATATTTAAGATGAACCCTAGGTTGCTGATGTGAATTATTCTATTTTAACCCAAGGAATAGCCTGCCAAAGTTTGATGCAATGTTTTAGATACACGTTGTATACTTAGTACAAAAGATTTAAGTATTCTTATTGTAAACTAAATCGTTCTAATTAAATATTAAATCCTACAAAAAATTACAATAAATCATTTAATATGATTATTAGTTGAATCTAATAAACGTTCTTTCCATTACTATGCCTAGAGCATCCAACATAAGTTTGACAAAATCAAAGCACAACGATTTGTTTATTTCAAATCTTTATTTTAAAATAAACATTTGATTCTTCCTTTTCAAAGAGCTCCTCGTCTTAAATATATATTTATCGTTGCTTACCCCATAGACAACCTTATGTCTGAGTGGTGTCTGACAGTCGGAATTGTAAAATAAATAGCAAAATGTACTTGGTTTGGTCATTTCAAAAACGTCGTATTCCAAGGAAATCACGAGTAAACTATAATTTTTTAGCTGGATCCTTTAATGTGTTCATTATTATTATTTGATCAGGCCAAACATATGTGTTCATATGACTAATTTCCTGTAAACTTTGTTATTAATTTGTGGATAAAATATGCTAATGCATAGCATTCTAAATTCATAACTAGCTATTCAAGTGCTAGTCCCAATGTTAAGCTCACAATAGGCTATATTACCATTTACTGTGGAGGTCGAGGTCGATTCTATGCAGTTACACTGTGAGTGGTTTTTCATGAGTGGTGATAGCTTATAAAATTTGGATGTTCTCGAATTTAGTAGTTTATTGTAGTTATGTAACCTTACAATGCTGTATTTGTTGCCTTATTATAGTCAAATGGCAGTAAAGTGAGTTGAGCCTCTAGACTTTATTAAAACCTTTAATTAGGGAAAATGTTAATGTGGTAGAGATAAGGAAGGTAGGATTAAGATAAAAAGTATTCACATTTACGTGGAGGAAGAATGGCCAACCATTTAGGGAAACACAATAGCAGTAGGCTTACACCTAACTGGACCTATTCTTCACCAACAATCCAGTCTATAGTGAGAATAGATTAAATAGCCAAAACATTATAGTTATTAATTACGGTTATGGCCGCATCTAAATATCATATTCTTTTAGATTGAAAAATGACACCTGGACACAGGAATAGAATAAAAAAAAGTGTAGTATTTTGAATTAAAAGTAAGCTAAAAATTTGTAATTGCATGCAATTATTCTTTGTATTGAGTCTTAATACTTATACATGACGTCTGCATCTAATTGTATACATAATGCAGGGATAGGAGAGGTAGAATTTAAAGGGAATGCACCCAAATTTTATTTTTTAAATTTATCCCGTATCCAGGTGTAATTTTTCAATTAAATAATATGATATCTAGATGTAGCTACAACCGTAGCTAACAAATATAATAGCTTGGCTATTTAAGCCATCAAAGTACCCACAGTTGACTAGCGGTAAAGTTAAAAAAACTATTTTCAGCACCGCGTCTTATTACCCATTCGGGGTATACGCTTATATACTAATTACACTAAGGGGCTAGGTAAGAGGAAGGTTGAATTTAGAAGAAGTGTACAGGTATTTGTGTGGAGAGAGTAGAAAAAACCACCCTCAGTACGCCCGACAGGGACCGAATAACGATCTCCCAGTCATTGGCAGGTAGAACTTTTTAAATTTGAAGTCCAAGGGATATCTAAAAAAAATCGAAATTTCTAAAATTTGACTAAACCATTTTTTATGAGTATCTATGCAGCTATTATATAATAAATCAATTTAAATTGAAATAGGAATTTCATGGGAAGTAATGGTGGGTTTAAATCATCCAATTTTTCGAATTAGTCAATGTCGAATTACTCATATCCTACTGTATTCATTATTTTTTTTAATAGGCCCTTCTAATTGTATCGTTGCTTCTCCTTCACTCTGATATGTAAAGGAGGTTACGATATCTATTACAAAGTAAATATATAACAAAGTAGAGACTGGGAAATATTTCATAAGAGTAAGAGAAATAAATATGTAACAATAATAAATATATTATAAAAAACATAAAAAAGGTGATATAGGGTCACAATTGATAGCAGGAAAACAGTAATAAAAATCCGTTTAATTTATTAAGGAACACGTGTAACTCTTAGAAGTATAAAGGAAAATATTAAGTTTTAAACTGACAAATATCGGAACTCCCCGTAGCACGCGAGAACAAGTGTCCAAGACGACACGGTAACAGACAAATGAAGTTAAGTTGATAGAGTGTGTTGGATTCCAAAACAGCCGGGCTAGGCCAGACTTCCACCAGAACGGTTTAAACAGATAACAATGGTGAATTAATTACTAATAAAATATAACTGCAAATCCAATAGTTTTAGAGTTACTAAGCTAAAAGCTAAAAGCTAGATTTGAAATTAAGAAAGGTCCCATAGACATACTAAATAATAAATGGTAAAAGGACGGTCAGTGAATTACATTAGCAGATGGCTAACAATCAGGTGTCAGAACAAAATAGTACTATGGCCGGTCCTTTCCCAGTGGGTACTGCCAGAGCACCCATTAGTACATTTATATCACTACCCACTCCCTGGGGTGTACATCAAATCTAGTACACACTAACTTTAAACACTTGGACTAATGAGGTGCCAACAAGGGGAAATGAACATACTATCTGTGCGGGCCACTATACAAAACTAGCCGTGTTCCACACTTTGCGCACCAAAAATAGTAACACAGAAAAATGGATGCCAACAAGAATTCTGTGAGATACTGACCTAGCTTGGTCCTCAAATAAAGGCGGTAGACAAACTGCTTGTAGCCATACAACAATTCGAGTAAGTGAGCATGACGTCCACGGCGTAATGGGATATTGTGAAGTCATAAGGACTTAAAATGGAATAATGAACTTAAGGAAAAGGGGAACCTTAAAGCAAGGTCCTTATTACATATAGAGCTCAAACCCCCTGCATTTAAGCTATGTATCCGGGAACATCCACTTAGTGTAAGTAGAACACAAATGATATTATTGCAGAATATATCAGTTTTAATTCTCTTCTTTGTGTTCCTTTATTTCAGTTTAGTATTTTGTGCAGATTACGGTTTGTAGATGTCATTTTACTTGAGTGACATGCTACATAATCAGAAATTCTTTTGTTGATTTTGTTGTGTGAACTTGCCATTTATATAGCAAAACAATATTTGGATTATTTACATCTATTTCGATTAACACTAATCACTAAACTGACTGGGAACACGAGCCCGAAGTACATACATATAAATGAATGTAACATTATCATGCACACTGTAAATCTTCTGACAAATCTGCGCTTGCGCAACGTACCCCACTTTATTTAAATCTCGAACGAATTAGCTCAATTTTGTTTTCATGGCCTATAAATTAATGTGGCGGGTGTAGAATAATTTTGTAAAACTAGTTTTGTAAATAATAATGCAAAATGAATTATCTCCCAGAAACCTTAGGCGAGCAATAGTATTCAAACAAAAATAGAGAGTTATATCTTACTGCCCGGCCCTATGAATGGGTGGCAATCGTAATAATACTCCAGTACATTGTTGAGAGTGAACTGCCCTCAGTTGGGCGGCAAACATGTATTTAGTAAACACGCCTGCTGGTTGCCCGTAGATATCGATAGAAGCCACGCCTTAGTCCAGGAGTCGGCAACCTACGGCATGCGTGTCGAGAGTGGCACGTGGAATAATTTTCAATGACACGCTGAAGGATTTGAATAAAAAATAACATAAAACCCTTATTTTTAACTAAAGCCATTGATGTGAGTAATCATTTTAACAACAACGTGTTTTAAGATTCAATGAGACAATTGCTTTGTTTCATAATTTCATAATAATGTCTTCACAATTTGAATTTTCCCAACCACATTTATAACTTTTATATATATTGTGATTTAACTGATCTATGTTAAAATATTAAATATTCAAGAAACAGTAGTTACTTATTGTATTCGATTTAGAAGCATGTCGTTACATTTACATTTTACAAGATCAACATAAAATTTGTTTTAATAGTTGTTCTAGTTACCTAGTATAAAAATATAATAATTTAGGTGAGTTTAGGTTTGTTGGCCCACTGAGCGACTTTTCCATATTACTTCGGCACAACATTACTGCCCTAGGCTCTCACACAGTACATGAATAAAATGTTATAACACAATTAGTCGAGACATCGCATTGGATTTGTCTAGTCTATACACCTAATACTAAGCTGTTTAAGCAATTGTGTTAAATATAATGATAAAAAAAAAGAATTTGCATGTTGCCCAAACGGGTAGTAAATGGCGTCAACACTAAAATAAATGTAATACGCTATTAGTGTGAATAGGCTAATGATTGCAATGACTTGTTTATCCTAAAGAACACCGTTTAAACGCAGGCTAATGAATTTAACAAAATCTCGGTCTTTTGGGCTAAGCACATTTTAAATATGGTAATTTGCTAATCTATTTTTTATGTGACATTTACTTGTATTATTATTATTATTATTATTGATTTTTAGTTAAATGAAATGTAACAGGGTTATTGAATGTAATTCTATCAGTTTGCATCGCGCACATTATAATATATAATTAAGTCTATATTTGTTTAAGAAATATTTATACAAGAAAAATATATTTAGGCAAATTGTTCATTCATTTGTGTAACTACTTTGAAATTGTGTTTTACTATGATTTATATATCTCCTTGTTTGACAGGAAGGGTTATTTGTTTTAAATTAAATACAATAAATAGGTTGCAGTTTTTATTTTACACATTATTAAACATATTTACACCAATATATATCGGCAATTACGGGCACCTGGAACAAAAAGAAATAAAGTTGTATTAATGCACTGTCTACCAATAATAATATGTTTAAAGCAGTTTTTTTTATTGTTTTGAGAAAATACTAATTCAAGTCTCAAACCATTAGGAAATATACTAACAATATGTGGATTAAAAGATATTTATGGCATATGATATAACATTATTATTAATATTATTATTATAATTATTAGCACCGCGTCTTACTACCCGTTCGGGTTATACGCACTTACGCTAATGTGTAATGGTAGGGTGATTGTGAGATGAAATGAAGGACCTACAGTTTAACGTATCCGAACCACGGTGGCAACCTGGCATTCCACACATTCACAAGATGTCTTGCCAGAGGTGTAGGAAGGGTTTGGAAATCAGATAAATCTTTGCCGGGACCACGGATTGAACCCTGGCCGCCAGCATAGAAGTCTGACACCTTACCCCTAGACCACCAGGTCACCAACATTATTATTAATATTTACAACAATCACGTGGCATATAAGCTCTGTGCTTTTAGAACGATTTTAATAGAGTTTATTAATAATAATAGCTTTATATGATAAATAATATTTTTGTGGCAGGATATTATATGTTAGATCGGCCATTTAGTATTTTAGACTTAAAACAAAATAATAACAGATCTATAATATTATTATGATTGGTTAGCATATCTACCTGGAGGCTAAGAAAGTCATAAGTTTATGCCAATCATCCAAACTGGATTGCTTTTTTTTTAATGCATCACTTTACATCCTCTCTTTATGTAAATAATAGATACATTTTAATATTCATCAAACTTATTCTGTTCACCAAAGTTGACTAGTTTAATATTTACAGTTGAGTGTATTAAACATTGATATTAAAAAAATTAGTTTAGTTGGCATATGGATAGGTGAAGGAAGTAAGACTTTAGTCTCCCACATCTGAAAGTCTCAGGCTTTAATATCCTCTGCAGCATACACTTAAGTTTCTTTTTTCTGACATGCATTCACTACCCCCTGGTATTTTACAAATGTCATTTTTTTTAAGCTATGAGAATAGTAAAAGAAGAAGCACGAGTTTTAATCTCAAGGAAATGCTCTTGAGTACATTAAAAAATACTTTAAATCAATATTGGAAAGCCACCAGTTCATTCGTCTGAGATTCGAACTCACACCTGAGTAGTCAATAACAACTAAGCAACTACTTCAACCCTCCTTGCTCGTGATAAATGAAACCTCTGAAAGTAAATTATTTCTCACCATTCAACCGTAGAGGTATCCACCGTAGCCCAAGTTCCTGCCGTAAGCGTAGGGGGCGGCGTAGCTACCATAGTAGCCGGAGCTGTAGGCGCTAGCGCCGTAAGGAGAGTAGAACTGGGCGGCGGCGACGGCGAGCACGGCCAGGACAACAAGGAGCTAAGGGACATTGAGAAGTAATTCTTTAATGAAGTTCGTAGTAACTTAACTATACATCACTCTGACATTCATTTGTTTCTTCACTGGCGAATTTAATCAACTTTGACTATACCATCTATAGACTACCTAACGGTATAAATTAATTTTGTGTCTGTGAGGTGTTAACATTATTTTAGTGAAAGAACAAATACAATTATTTTATTTCTTAAAAAACTTAACATATTCTAAAATAGTCCTGATTATTAATTAGCATAATTTCTTCATGTGTATTCATACTTGAAACTTCGAATAGTTATTACCAATATTTCGTTATCATCTATCTACTTACCTTGCACCTATTTTACTTTTTGTATTTTTTGTTTTGAAAATGTTTCGAATTATTATGTAAGTAGATGAATATAGTAAAGGATAGTAAGAATTATTATTTTAATGTATTTTCAGACTTACTATAAATATACAGATTAATAAGATTTGGTTTATTTTTATGAAGCAATATAAAAATCAAATATAAGCTTATAGTAGTTATACAGTGTAAATTTTAAAATTAGCTTGTTAATAAGAACAATATTGGGTTGTATTGATAAGCGTGTATCTTAAAATACTTTAAAATTGGCTTCCTTAGCAAAGTCAATCAAGATGTGATCTTTTCTCGGGATATTCTTGTTAGATACAGTTTTATTAGTGCAATTTAAATGTCAGCTTACCAGCTTGTACATGATTATCTGAGATGTATGTTACGAGATAGCTGTAAACACTGCCTTCATCAGGCCACACAGGTATTATATATAGTTCCCACGAACTGACAAGTGTCGTCCTTGACGAATATTCAAGATCACTACCAACCAGAATTAGTGAGGTAGTCTACAAGGACCGGGCAGGGCGGGCCTGCTGGAGGCTCGTCATAATCTTTTAACGGGTAAACTGGTTCCCAAACAAAGAATGATAGTCACACACGCACCTACACACACATGCTGTGCTGACTTGATTGAAAGGCCACACCCTCACCGCGTGTTACTTGTCGAGTCAATTTAAAACAACAGTTATTATTTTCCGAAACTATTTTTATTAAAGCAGGATATGAGACAAACAATGTTGATTTTAGCTTTCGAGCGTATCAACGCGCAATGTAAACACGATTGCCGGTCCTTGCCATTATACAGAGTATCAACGCACAATGTAAACACGATTGCCGGTCCTTGCCATTATACAGATTATCAACGCACAATGTAAGCATGTTTTCCGGTCCTTACCAGTGTCGAGAGTATCAACGCGCAATGTAAGTATGATTTCCGGTCCTTGCCAGGGTAGAGAGTATCAACGCGTAATGTAAACACGATTTACGGTCCTTACCAGGGCCGAGAGTATCAACGCGTAATGTAAACACGATTGCCAGTCCTTACCAGGGTCAAGAGTATCAACGTTTAATGTAAGCATGTTTTCCGGTCCTTACCAGGGCCGAGAGTATCAACGCTTAATGCAAGCATGTTTTACGGTCCTTACCAGGGCCGAGAGTATCAACGCTTAATGCAAGCATGTTTTCCGGTCCTTACCAAGGTCGAGAGTATCAACGCTTAATGTAAGCTTTTTTTCCGGTCCTTACCAGGGCCGAGAGTATCAACGCTTAATGTAAGCATGTTTTCCGGTCCTTACCAGGGTCGAGAGTATCAACGCTTAATGTAAGCATGTTTTCCGGTGCTTACCAGGGCCGAGAGTATCAACGCTTAATGTAATCATGTTTTCCGGTCCTTACCAGGGTCGAGAGTATCAACGCCTAATGCAAGCATGTTTTCCGGTCCTTACCCGGGTCGAGAGTATCAAAGTGCAATGTAAGCATGTTTCCCGGTCCTTACCAGGGTCGAGCGTATCAACGTGCAATGTAAGCATATTTTCCGGTCCTTACCAGGGTCTAGAGTATAAACGCGCAATATAATCATGATTGCCGGTCCTTACCAGGGTCGAGAGTATCAACGCGCAATGTAAGCATGTTTTTCGGTCCTTACCAGGGTCGAGAGTTGTCTGCTAATATTTCATGTTAGTTTTAATATACAAATATATAGGCTTATACTTTATCAGTTACGCTCTTAGTGTTGTAGTTTTTGCAATGCGTTTTACCACCAGTTTGTCGGAATAAAAGTTGATATTCAATTATTGGGCTGTAATAATGAAGAGTAGTAAACGTATCCGCATTTGTGTTGAGGGGGAGTGAAAAGCCTTTTGATAAAATTAATATTATCAATAAATTCCTAGCCCTTAATTTCCCATCACCAGTAAATTAAACTAGACAAATTTGGCGTTTAGTACACAAGCCCAACGATGTGGGTGTTATTCTGCTAAGCTCTGGTTTGAGTCCCGGATTGGGTCAAATATGTATTCTTCTCGTGGCGGAGTGTATATATAGAACGAGAAGATGAGAGTTTGGATACAGGTTTGGTAAGAGAGAATCGTTGTGTCACTATGGATATGATGTAAGATTATCGTTGGGTCAATATGGATATGATGTAAGATGATCGTTGTGTCACTATGGATATGATGTAAGAGGATCGTTGTGTCAATATGGATATAATGTAAGAGGATCGTTGTGTCAATATGGATATGGTGTAAGATGATCGTTGGGTCAATATCAATATGGTGTAATAGGATCGTTTTGTCAATAAGGATATGGTGTAAGATGATCGTTGGGTCAATATTAATATGGTGTAAGATGATCGTTGTGTCAATATGGATATGGTGTAAGATTATCGTTGGGTCAATATTAATATGGTGTAAGATGATCGTTGTGTCAATATGGATATGGTGTAAGATGATCGTTGGGTCAATATGTATACGGTTAAAGATGATCGTTGTGTCAATATGGATATGGTGTAGGATGATCGTTGGGTCAATATTAATACGGTGTAATATGATCGTTGTGTCAATATGGATACGGTGTAAGATGATCGTTGTGTCAATATGGATACGGTGTAAGATGATAGTTTTTGGGTCAATATGTATACGGTGTAAGATGATCGTTGGGTCAATATTAATACGGTGTAATATGATCGTTGTGTCAATATGGATACGGTGTAAGATTATCGTTGGGTCAATATTAATATGGTGTAAGATGATCGTTGTGTCAATATGGATATGGTGTAAGATGATCGTTGGGTCAATATGTATACGGTTAAAGATGATCGTTGTGTCAATATGGATATGGTGTAGGATGATCGTTGGGTCAATATTAATACGGTGTAATATGATCGTTGTGTCAATATGGATACGGTGTAAGATGATCGTTGTGTCAATATGGATACGGTGTAAGATGATAGTTTTTGGGTCAATATGTATACGGTGTAAGATGATCGTTGGGTCAATATTAATACGGTGTAATATGATCGTTGTGTCAATATGGATACGGTGTAAGATTATCGTTGGGTCAATATGGATATGGTGTAAGATGATCGTTGGGTCAATATGGATATGGTGTAAGATGATTGTTGGGTCAATATGGATATGCTAAGAGAGGAGAGTATATAGGATGAATCTAAACCTGATATTTAAAATTATGTTCGTGGTTGTGGCAAGAGATGATTATTGTTTGAATCTAACCCTAATATTCAAATATTTGTTTCTTATAAAGTGTATAGAAATTTAAGTCTAAACTCAAGTCGGAAATAATACCTAGTCAAAGAAATATAGCCCGGGACCTTTAGCTAGTCTCGCTATTATCCTAAGATTCAGTCCTACCTCAGGTTTTTTGGTTATTATTATTATTATTATTATTATTATTATTATTTCGCGGCAGCACCAAACCATTGTGCCGCCGACCACAAGTTCCTGTGTCAAAGTTGATTGTTTAATCTCTTATTAATAACTTTCGAAGTTTGTCGGTGTTATCCATAAGAAACCTTTATAATAAATATATCATATATTATTAATATACAATAATGGATTTAATAACAGTTATGTCTTTGAGAATGTTTTATGTGTGTTATTTTATTATATAAATCCCTTAAACGCGTATGTGAGGGAAAATTGTATACAGTGCTATAAAGCAATGTATTTAATTTATTTAAAAAAATTCATTGCTATTATTTTGTACATATTTTGGGGTTAAACCATTTGCATAACCAATTTCTTCACGGTTGGTAACTGTTGGAAAACTCGTCTACAATATCACCGTTCATGGTTAAGGTCACCACCTGCGATCTGACCTTCGTGCCTGACCTCCAATTTGGGTGCACGTTCTACAATGACCCAAGAGGTATAAATTGATTTGGAAATGTGATCACTGCATCATTTGTTGGTCCAACAGTTTAACAAACACTCCACAAACATGTACAAGCTGGTAAGTAGCCTACTTTAAAAACAAACCATTGTATTTAATGGAAGTATTGTTGTTGTTGTTGTTTTTTGTGCTGGTTGGGGACAAAAGGACTGCAGCACTGGTACTCTACCTACGAATGTCTAATTTGAGTCTAGGCTAGTTCCATCACAGGGTGCAAGAGTGTAACTAGGTGACCTGGTGGTCTAGGGGTAAGGTGTCAGACTTCTGTGCTGGCGACCGGGGTTCAATCCTCGGTCCCGGCACAGATTTATCTGATTTCCAAACCCTTCCTACACCTCTGACAAGACATCTTGTGAATGTGTGGAATGCCAGGCCGCCACCGTGGTTCGGATTCCACGTTAAACTGTAGGTCCTTCATTTCATCTCACAATCACCCTACCATTACACATTAGCGTAAGTGCGTATAACCCGAACGGGTAGTAAGACGTGGTGCTAATAATAATAAAGAGTGTAACTAAGAGTTATTTCAGTATAGCCCCGAAATCCCAATGAATACTAGCCCGAATGTATTAAGCGACTTAACACTCAACTTATCTAAAAAGGTAGCAAGCTTAACTTGATGGTTACACTATGTTGCAGTTTATAAAATAAGGTGATATTTTAATCGTTCGGGGTAGGACTGTTGCCTATTTTTACCTGTCTTAAACTCAAATAAATTAGTATTTTTAGTTATTTACGTAGGTATAAAATTCAATTGTGAATTAATTAGTTGGAGGCTCCCAAACAGAACCTGATTATGAGGGCCGCTACCCCCCTCTAGTTTAAAATAATATTATTTAAAGTAATTTAAACTAAAATGCTCGAATTTTAAATACATTTTTATTCAACTAAACAAAAATGAATACATATTAAAATATCTGGCCCATACTCGTGTGGTCTTAAAAATAAAATCGCATTGTGAACTCCTTTTACATTTTCTTCTTGTCCATATTTAATCAAATGGATAACTTCATATATTTAATGTCAATTTCTTTTCCGTTTTTCGTCGGCATGGGACCGATGTTAAACACACATGACGTAACTTTTGTTTCTGGTAATGTGCTGAATAATCTACACCCTTACTTAGCATAATGTGGTATTTTTAGAGCAATGGCTGTTTAGAATTTGTCTCTTTTCAAGATTATTGTGTCTTCATAGTCGAGTGCAATAGGTTATCCAAGACTTGTAGGGCCTTGTTTCATTGTTCCAATGGAGCCATGTCTGGTATGTTTGTAAAGACTGTATTGAAAGTGAAACCACGTCATAATGGTTTGGGAGAATTCTTTCTCACTCAAACACCGTATGAATTAAAAATCTAGCATGTTTCCAAGCATTTTCGCAACTCAGCCCACCCTAGGCACAGTATCTTTATAATGTAAAATTCAGTACCAATTGACAAAACGTTAAAAATGAATATAAAAACTTGTTTTGGTTTTTTAAAGCCCTTGCAATACTGACCCCCAAAGCGTGCTCTTCTTGCTTGCAACTGTGCAGTGAACCGCCACTAATAAGACTATTACATTTTTCAAAAATTAGAAAATGTTATCAAAAAATGAAATAATGCTCCTCTCTTAATAACATTATGTAATTTTATTTTATAGCTTCATGTTTTATATTATATAATTAAATGATGTATTTGAACAAGCCCTATATTTCTCCTGAATTCGTAACTATTAAATGATAACACTTATAATAATATATGGTAGCATATTTAATAATTTAATTTTATTGTTATTTTGTGAGCCTTATATATTGAAGTAGTTGTCAACTTTTTTTCTTTAAAAATAAAATTTTATAATTTTGTTCCTTAAATAGCTCCTTGTTGTCCTGGCCGTGCTCGCCGTCGCAGCCGCCCAGTTCTACTTCCTTACGGCGCTAGCGCCTACAGCTCCGGCTACTATGGTAGCTACGCCCCCCCTACGCTTACGGCAGGAACTTGGGCTACGGTGGATACCTCTACGGTTGAATGGTGAGAATATTTCTATCATGACAATTATAATATGTTTTTACTTAATGGTAAAACTCAAATTTAGTGTGTTTTTTTAAAAATTTCAAAGCAGTGGTTTATTTTATAAATTAAAATTACTTAAATCAAAATAATATTGTATTTGAGTTATAACTGTCATACATCTTATTTTCATGAACAAACTATATTTTACAATGTTTCCTCTAATTAACGCAATTTTATGGCATGTCATTTAACACATTTTTCAACGCTGTTTCAGATTGTCGAACATTTTGACTGGCTTACTATGAAGAACATCCTAGCTGTAAAATTATTTTGAGAATATTTAGTTAAAAACTGTTAAAACAAACATGAGTTTACTTAAAGCTTCTTTTACCTCTTTTAACCTTATGCTTCACTTTAAATAAACTGGATTCATGTCGTACAATGCCGTATAGTGCAGCTATTTGAATAGACAGATGATTTAATTTTGTTGGGCAATAGTAAGGAAGGTGTTGCAAGAAAAGCAGAAATTGTATTAGAAATGGGTTTAGACGTGAACGCTGAAAAGACTAAATATATGATAACACAGAGATAACAAATTGAGGCTGATAATTTAGATATTACAGCAAACAACACATCATATGGTAGGGCTAATTAATTCAAATATTTAGGTACAATTTAACTAGCAATAACAATATTAGATTGGAAATTAGGAAAAGAATACAGTCGGGAAATACTTGTTATAATTTGGTCAGTAAGCTGTTGGCATCTCACCTGATGTCAAGAAATGTAAACTCCGAATATACAAAGCCATAATTTTACCGCTGTTCTCTATAGGTGCGAAACATGGCCTCTTAACTTAACTGACGAAAAGAAATTTAGGATGTTCGAAAACAAGGCGCTTAGGAAGCTATTTGGTCCAAAAATGGATAAAGATAGTGTGTAGTGGAGGAGGCTACATAATGATGAGCTGCATATCCTGTATTCATCATCATACATTGTTATCGCAGGCTACGATGGGCAGGCCATATAGCACGAATGGAAGTATCTAGAACCGCGTTCAAGTATTGAATGGCAAACCCTATGGGAAAAGACCACTGGGAAGACCCAGACGCAAATGGGAGGAAAACATTTGGATGGATCTGATCATCTGAGAGAAATATTGTGTAATTAAATAGACTGGATAGAATTAGCTAAGATACGGTTAAGGTGCGGTCGCATAGCTACTAATACACAGTAAAAGTGACTGATTTGCGACCGAAATTCTAGCTGAACCAGTTATGATACATTTTTTATATTTTTTATTATGACTGTGTGGACACTTTTCTAAATTGATATTGAATTATATAATTAATTTTTTTATGCATACATTTTTAAAATTAACTCAAAAAACACATTTTTGAAAATAGTTTGATTTAAAAAAAAAACATACAATCTTAAGTTTTGTGTGTAATTTAAAAATATAATATTTTTAATCACGTAAACCTATTCATAGGGCCATAAATTTGGCATTAGTTACATAAATTTAGTTGTATTACAAGATAGGATGTGAGGAATGCCAGATCTCCACCGTGGTTCGGATTCAACGTTAAACTGTAGGTCCTCATTTATCTCACAATCACCCTACCATTACACATTAGCGTAAGTGCGTATAACCCGAACGGGTAGTAAGACGCGGTGCTAATAATAATAATAATAATAATAATAATAATAATAATAATAATAATACAAGATAGGGGTGGCAACCCCCACCATACCTACTCAAGCCAAAAGAGAGAGAGAGAGAGTGTCTGGAAGAACTCAAGATTCAGCAGTCGGCAGTAATCCTATTGTTCGCTTGACAGGACAACACTAATAGCCTTGAAACATGTCCAGAGGACCAGTTGGAATATTTCAGATGTATTTTTTTCCTGAGTCTTTAAAAAAATATTTGCAAGCTAGAAGGTGAACCTACATCAACATTATTTAATAAAATATATTTTTAATAGGGGTTTTTTAACATGTAATTTATGAAAACAAGTATTATATAAGCACACGACTTACAACTAGCTGAATGTGGGAAATGCCAGGCCACCACCGTGGTTCGGATTCCACGTTAAACTGTAGGTCCTTCATTTCATCTCACAATCACCCTACCATTACACATTAGCGTAAGTGCGTATAACCCGAACGGGTAGTAAGACGCGGTGCTAATAATAATAATACAACTAGCTTTTAACTATGACGTACATAACGGTTTACTAAAGTTAAATTAGCGAATTTGCCTGGGATCAAAACCGGGACCCTTAGCATAGTAAGTACACGTGCTATTGTCCTAGCTAAAGAATCAGTTAAAATATAATGAGAAACGTACTACGTAAAATATGATAAGCCACTTTAAATAAATATTTAAAAAAATATAGTGATCAAAGCGTAGCTTTGATAAAATAATATTCAATATCAAAATTGGATTCAATTTAAATGTTGTGCAAGTTGCCGCAACTTATGATGACTCTCAACACACAAAGTATTAAATTATTTACATTTATTTTGTATTAAAGATTGAATACTTTTCTAAAACATGCAGTTATTTGTATGCTCCTAAACTAAGAATGATCTTTTTGAGGTCAGCGTAGCATTTCGAAGTGTTCGGAAACTATATGCTATCTTCCAAGTATACCAGAGTTGGAATGGGCCCCCAAAAGGGCGCAGACCTTGGCTTTCCAAAGGGCGTAAAATATTTAGATGATTTCAAAAACGTTTACCTATTTATTGTAAAATAGCTATACGAATTCTGGTAGAATTAAATAATATTCACTAATAATAATTATTAGTGGTTACTGCAAAGACTTCCAAAATAACATTATTTTTGTTTTTCCGTTATTATTGAATAATGTGACTTTCATAGGTTATTTTTAATAAAATAGTATATAGAAAAAAACAAGATTTACCCCTAGAAAAGAGAATGGATGAATTAAGAAAAGATATTTTGAATGGACCTAGCCATGTGTTAGGTGACCATTCGAAATGCAAAGAGCGTGGATATTTTTGCCAGGGAGAAAATAAGCCAAATGAATTTAACCTAATTCCTGATTTAATTAAAGTAAGTTTCTTTGAAAAGGTTTTGACAGTCGCAGCCTTATACACAAGATGTAGACAGCAACGCTGCGGAACAATATAATGGTGCCGTTGCAAAATTCATGGGCGGGAAAAGAATAAATTTTTCCCTGTCTGGCAGTTATAAAGTAAGATGTGTGTCTGCAGTGGTCCAACACAACACGGGAAAGGCCCATTACGTACTCCACAAATCTATCTACGGTAGAAGTCCCGGGAGATTTTGTAAGGAATCTCAAATGAAGAGAATGTTGAAGGTAGACTCTGAGAAAGAACGTCGTAGAAAGAAGCCAAAGCTAGCAAGATCCCTTTTTTGCGAAAAAGGTAGCCAGGACCAAGACTATGGTGCAAATGTGCAGCGACCAGACATAAGTGTAGAGGAATTTCAAAGAGGGAAAGACCAGTTTTTAATTTCTCTAAGAAGAACCAAAGAAGAAAGAGAAGCTTTAGAACGTCTTACAATCTTACAGAGAGAAAGTGGCGAATGGCTTGAACAAAGAAGAAAATTATTGACGTCATCGAACTTTGATACAGTATGCAAACGTAGAGCAGATACTGGATGTGAAAAATTGATTAAGCAAATGCTGTACAGCTCTGAACTACAATCTCAATCAATTATGTATGGCCAGATAAAGGAAGGAGATGCAATTAATGACCTTGAAAAAAAAGAAAGCGTTAAAGTAGTAGTAGACAGAGATATACAATATTTAGGAGTTTCACCAGATGGTCTTATTGGTGAGGATAGGATAGTGGAGGTAAAATGTCCGTTCTCTGCAGCTGAGATGACTCCTGAAGAAGCTGTTTTAGCAGGGAAAATACAAGTTTTTAAGGAAAATAAAGGTGAGCTTGTTCTTAACAAACGCCATAACTATTTCTATCAAATTCAAGGTCAGCTTCACATAACCCAACGAAAATACTGTTTACTTGTAGTATGGACAAAAAAAAGGTATAGTAGTAAAAAGGGTAGAAAAAGATGATGATTTTTGGAAAATTGAAACAGAATCAAAATTAACTAGATTTTATTTAGATTGCATATTGCCAGAGTTAATAGATCCTAGGCACACTAGATCAATGAAAATAAGAAATCCAGAATATATTTTGAATGCACAAAATTCTAAAACAAAGTAACCAAAATTTTTTAGACAAAGTAATAATTACTTTGTTTCAAAATTGTTGTTTACCTAGTTTTAGACTTTTGTTTATATACAGTTATTGTATACATTTTTATTATTTATTTTAAAAACTGTCACTAAGACACTATGATTGATTAAAAATGTTTATATTTTAATACATTGTAAAAATGTGTTTTATTGTTATGGTTACTTGATATTTCTAGATAACTGTACTATGTCCCTGGAATAAAAGTAACTGAAGATATCATCGATTGTATTGACTTCCTGGGTTTTGTATACAGCTTAGCTTTACTCTATTCCTACAATACAACTATTATAAATGTATTTTATTGTAATTAATACTGGATATTTTTATATAATTTTGTTTTGTTCCTACAAAGGGGTGGGAGGGGAGGTAGGTAAGGTTAGGTTAGGTTTGAATGTTAGTTTCATCTCCTCACACTTTTTTACTAAATGTTGAAAAAGGCTTCTGTAGGTTGCTTCTTTTTAATCGGGTAAAAGAGCAAAGACCAACGGTATGAAATTGCCATCTTTTACTTCATGTATTATGAAAAATTGATAAAAGTACGTAGAGGATAAAGTAAAAGTCCCGTCAACAAATATTGCTTCATTTTCGACTAAATAACCTTATTAATTGGGTGGTCTTTCAACCATCGGACCAGTTCGACAACACCCATCGGTATGGGCTCGAAAATTCCTTTTGGAATGTCTTGACCGTCGGACCAGTTCGACCATACCCGTGCACCGCACAGACTTTCTCCGTTTTTATATTAAAATAGTCATTTACCAAAAAATTGTAGGATTTGTGAAACTAAATGGTAGGTATATACATTGTTGTAGAAACACTATACTAAAAATTATATATGAAATAATATACAGTTACTTACTTACTTTATGGCATTATCATCTAAGAATACTGCTACAGAAAATTTGAGAAAGGAAAAACATATTTGTTCACCACAGAGCGTAAGCATAACATTCGTTTTAAATTATTATTATTATAATTATAATTATTAGCACCGCGTCTTACTACCCGTTCGGGTTGAACGCACTTAGGCTAATGTGTAATGATAGGGTGATTATGAGATGAAATGGAGGACCTACAGTTTAACGTGGGATCCGAACCACGGTGGAGGCCTGGCATTCCATACATTCACAAGTTCACGTCTTGTCAGAGGTGAAGGAAGGGTCTGGCAATCAGATAAATCTGTGCCGGGACCGATGATTGAAGCCCAGACCCAGGCAAAGATGTCTGACACCTTACCCCTAGGCCACCAAATTACACAAATTCATTTTAAAAATAATTAAAAAAACTATTTATGTCTAAGCAATATATATAATACACACACACACAAAATGCTTATAGCTCAGAAATAATTGGTTTTATAAAAATTTATTCCAAACAAAGGATTTTATTTTTAATAATAAAACAACTTTACAATTATTAGTTATTTCGTTTCTCAAATAGTTGAGTAAAATGATGAAAAATGATAAATTTCCCTCATATGTAGTACTGCCCTAAAATCATTTTCATGAGAAAATTAAAGTTGACATATTGTTAAAAATGATAAACAGTGTAGAGATATAAAATTTAATCAAACTCGTTAGAGCGACTCATAAGAAAATTCATTATTTCTCTTTTTAACCTTCAGTAAACTACCATTAATTTTAGAGTTGGATATCTAATTTCAAAAACCTCTCTGGCCGACATAATGAAAAGCCCCAGATACCAAGTTTAACCCAATCTGTAAACAGTCTAGGCTCTAGCCAGAGGTAGAGGCAGACAGACCGAGAGATGGGATTGCAAAGACAACTTTTGGTTTTCAGGGGTCTAGAAACGTCAACATTAATCAAAATCTAGACTTTTTTTTTTACGATCACAATAATCTCTCTCTACGAGGTGTCGAGAGGAAGTAAAAATCAATATAACAAAATTATATTTGTATATGTTTGTGCTCCACTTTGCACGGTGAATTACTTCAAGAAGGATTTTTTTTAATTACTTGCATCTACTGTTTGGGTACTTCGTCCCAAGACCCCACATGTAAACCCCCCTCCCTACACTGATCCAAAAATTTAATTTCTAGGTACGACTATTGGGATATTTACACTATATGGGAAAACCCGCCTCGGTGGCGTAGTTGGCTAACGCGCTAGTCGTGTTGAGCTCGACTGCTGGGGACAGGGAGATCGAGGTTCGAATCTCGGTCGGGTGAACTGGGAGTGGCTTTTCCTAAATGGTTTTACACTCTCCCTCCACGCAAATGCGGGTTCACTTCCTCTGATTCAATCTTCCCAATTCCTAATCCATTAGCGTAATTAGTACTTAAAGCGTATAACCCGAACGGGTAGTAAGACGCGGTGCTAAATAATAATAATAATAATAATAATAATAATATATGGGAAAGTACTCGAATTCACGGGTAAGGAGGTGGGACACCCATTAGGGCAAATTACCTAAATATGCCCACCTAAGATTTACACTATAACATGTTCGTTGCCGGATCAGACCAGATTGTGGTGACTTACATTAGTCCAAAATACTACTGATGCATATTAATATTTCATTCTTTTGTTGTTTTTATTGCCTTAAATCTCAGTGTTTATTCATTAATTTTTATTTTGTGGTCAGCATTGTTAACGTGTTACTATATTATTAATCCATTATTTAATAGGTATCTA
This sequence comes from Timema cristinae, assembly GCA_039000515.1. Classification (NCBI taxonomy): domain Eukaryota; kingdom Metazoa; phylum Arthropoda; class Insecta; order Phasmatodea; family Timematidae; genus Timema; species Timema cristinae. Next base: position 4,141,672 of record JBCFYV010000001.1, read on the forward strand.
AATTATCTAGCAAACGTGATAGTTGTAGATCAAATTACTTGACGTATGATATATAAAACAAATTTAGTAATTTCTGTGGCTGTCAGATATGAGATAGTGTTCTTCCCACCAAAATTCTACTCTATCTTAGATCTATAACAGATACAACAACCAGCTCCCCGGCCGTTAATTCACAACTGAGGCAGTGCATAGATTATACATTTTTCCGCCATGCCGTGAATTGAACCCGGTACTCATATCCTACTAAGCAGAAACGCTACCGACTGAGCTAATGTATCGGACCAAACCATTATCCTAAGACACCAAATAAAGAGGATGAATTTTAACTAAATTAATAACCACCTCGGTGGTCGAATGGAAATCCTGGATTGCAAATGATTGTGAGGTTGGGGTTTAAAACACTATCCCATTATTGTAAGTTTGCGGCTATCCCGGATGGGTCAGTAGTGGATTCAGAGCGATGATGGAACAAGCATCCTCCCCTCCACATACAGTATAATAAAAAAATTGAAACCAATGCTTTAATATTGTAAGGACTGATTGACTCTACCATTACATCTTCCTTGCCCTATCTCCTACATAAACTACCATCTCCCACGGCCTATCTCCTTCATGACCTACCATCTCCCTCGCCCTATCTCCTGCATGACCTATCATCTCCCTCACTATATCTCCTTCATGACCTACCATCTCCCTCACCCTATCTCCTACATAAACTACCATCTCCCTCACCCTATCTCCTTCATGACCTACCATCTCCCTCACCCTATCTCCTACATAAACTACCATCTCCCACGGCCTATCTCCTTCATGACCTACCATCTCCCTCGCCCTATCTCCTGCATGACCTATCATCTCCCTCACTATATCTCCTTCATGACCTACCATCTCCCTCACCCTATCTCCTACATGACCTACCATGTCCCTAACCCTATCTCCTGCATGACCTAACCAATAACACTTTCAACTTATCTCTTACTCGTAGCTAAGCAAGCAGCTTGAAACTAAAATGATTCAGTATTAATTTTACTTAGTTTAGTATGATAACCAAGTAGTTTAAATTAAAGTACTAGTGTTCTATTAAAAACTCATTTTAACACTCACTGTGTATGTATTTATTTATTTTATTGAGGCAGTGAATTTTTGTAATTTAATTTTTATTTTAAAATTACAAATTCGTTAATACATTTTGTGTTTATTCTTCCCAAATCCTCTTTTATTTTTATTGTTAACTACAATATTTCTTTCAACTAGTATTATCATTAAAATTTTAAAATGTTTAATTGAAAGAGTCTTACAATAGCAATACCCCACCCCTCTGCCCTGTCAACAACATGGCCTATATAATGTTTCGGGACTAGGGTGGACACTTCGCTAAATCGTTGAGTATATCATTTGGAGTAACTATAAATATATATATATATATATCTTATGAATGTTGCTTTAACATTTCAACATGGGTATTGCAAGGGGAGAGGGCAGAGCTATATTATACCCCTCTTACCCCTTCTCTCACAGATAGGACATGAATACCTTGGACATCAGAAGCGTTAAATTAATCCCTTTATCAATATGCTTCAACATTAACCACCTTAAGAATTACCGCCTTGGTATACTTCCAGTGTTATCCCGTGATATCATTATATCATTCTGATCAAAATAATTTCCAAATTCCCAGACACAAAAACAACAACATAATAATAATAATAATAATAATAAGTATAATAATAATAATAATAATAATAATAATAATAATAATAATAATAATAATAATAATAATAATAAATAATAATAATACAGAGATACAATTATTGACTGATCCATGTATACACAGGTTCCATGCTCGCTCAACAGACGGCTCGCATAATCTAGTTTATGTGTAGACTAGATAAATTCATTAATACCTATTAAAACCTAATATAATATATAATTGTGTGTATATGTATTACATTATAATACTAAGAGTAATACTATAAACTATTATATTTGACTAAATACAGTTAATATATATTTGGTATATGTTTAATTATTGAAGTTAGAATCGTGAATTCGGTGACAGTTAGAACTTTCTTTTATATAAATAACAATTGTCATCATTTTTAATATGTTGGTTGCTGTAAGTATAGCTAAATTGTTTTTGAACACGGACGCCGTTGAGCCTCGTGCAAGCGTCGTCCCGTCGTCCCGTAAATTAATACATCAATATTAGAGATGGACGAAATCGTGATTTTACGATAATATTCCCATGAGTATCAGTTGGAAGGAAAACTAATTACTCGGGTGTTTGGCGGCTTGCAGTGGAATTCGATACTTAAAGGCCTAACAAAAACTCTTCCTGTCGGCACTGACATTGACAATCGACATACAGCTACCTAATCTTTCAAGGTTTCATATGGATTTCATATTGCCTGACTAATGTACAGCCAATACAAAAGTATGCGTTTTAAGATATTTCATACAGTTGATAAGAAAAGAAAGCAAAACATATGTTATTTATATTTTATAGTGAAATGTTATGTAATTTGGGCAAAATTAGTTGTCCAACAAACATTATGTAATTGGTTACCAACGCCACGAGAAGACTGCATCGGTCTAGTCCGCGACTATTCGGACAGATCTACACTTGGTCACGTGATTGCCAATGCAGCTATTTACGCCACGAGCCAACAACGCGACGTCGCATAAGTAATCAATATTAATGAGTTCACTCAAATGTCCCTAAATTGTTAATTTTATAATAAACCAAATTATAAAAGGTATAAAGTAGCTAAATTCCCCCTTCAAAATAAGCGACAAATTGCTAACAAAACAATAATGGCGAGTTTAACATATACTTCACAATTCCCTTTATTTGGACTTCATGTTCACGCATGTGCACTCCTCTGTGACGTCATTGCAAGCTGCTCCTAGCGATAGTGCCCCAAACTAGTTTACGGGATCAGCTAGTCCTATAAGAGTAACCACCCCATACACTTAAGGTGTATACTTTTGTGAGTGTGGTAATGAACTTTCAAGTTCCTAATGCCAGTGTGTAAGTAAGTACCTACCATATCTATTAAACTTATTTATTTTAAATATTTTCTACTTTTCTACTTTCAATTCTCAAAGCAGCTTGTATAAAATATTACATAACTATATTACTATGCCATCATTATCGGTACAAAAAATTGCATTGTTTATAAAATGGAATTGAGGTGAGGTGAAATTTAATCGTGAAAATTCAGCTTTGATTTCGCTCTACTCACTCAACTAAGGGGCATTCATGGGCAGATCGCAAACTAAATATATTATAAAGCTCATAACATTGAATAAAAATCATGATTGATTAGTTTTTAATTTGGTTTTTGTATAATTTATTTTCCAAATATTTAAATAAAATTTGGGTTTTTTTTCTCACATATTTCATCTTTTAAAAAATATTGTCGAAAATTCTTATGGGATATAACAAAAGTTTATCAATGAAAATCGTAGCTAATTGTAAAATAAAGACTTTAAAAAGTAATCTACCTAATGACACTTAGTTTCTAATCGATGAGCGCATTTATAATTTGTGTAATACCAAATATTGGGGGGTGAATCTTAAGGTGAATCTAGATGGTAAGGATTTGAGAATTTTAGGAAATTACTTTTATACACATAGTTTAACATTCACCCAAATGTCAGCTATTCCCTAATTTGTTGCGGCATAGAAACTTAATTTATTGATCTATTGTCTATGTTGGATGGGTTTGAATAAATATAAAATAAGGCAAGGCGTAGTATATGTTTAATATTTAATAATACATCCCTGTATTTTAGCTCATTTAGTCGTTTTATGGTTTTTACATGTTGAAAAAACTCTAGGTTGTCCTATAATTAGGCAAGTTAATTATGCTTCAAACTGTTAGTTCCACCAATAATCGTTAAGTCAAGAATAAATAAATGATGAACTGAAGCTCTCTGAAAAGTTACAAAAAAAGAAGGCAGTCACAATAAAAATTATATCGAAATAATTTGGAAGATTCAAGGCACCTTTTAAAATTATCATCTCGTCGTACTACTTGTCTAGGCTATACGCATACGTACTAATTACGCTAACGAGTTAGGGATGAGTACTGTTAAATTTAGAGGAAATGTACCTACATTGGCATGGAGGGGGAGTGGAAAACACTTTTGTATAACCCACCCTCAGTACACCCGATAGGGATTTGAGCTCTATCTCCTAGTCATCGGAAGTCTAGTCTATTACGTGAGTGACAACTTAAACCATGGGACCACTGAAGTAGGGCCTAGACATTTTAGGCAATGGTGATTCATGCCTAAGAATGAAATTAATCCATATTAATGAAACTAATGTATGGTTGCAGTGGCGGCTCGTAGCTAAAATTAATGGGGGTGCTGCTCTAGAAAATGTTTAGACTTTGTTTTAAAATTGTGTAAAAGGAAAAAAACATGTATATAAAGAAAATTTATTCAGGAACTTGATAAAATCTTAACAAAAAAGACCTTTTTAATTACTTTAACTTAAATTGTTACAGTTCAAGCTTGATCTATTCATTTAAAAATTAAATCCATTCTTCTTGTTTTAATTTGCGCAAAAAGTTCAATAATTTTCTCCTTGATCTCTGGATGACCATTGAGGAAATTTTTCTCCATTGAAAGTACTGCAAGCGCATTTAGTCTTTCTGTTAAATAAAAGAACCGAAAAAAAATGAATCAAATAGAATAGCTGGAAGCAGAATAATAATCTAATTCTACACTCTTCTACACTTTATCACATTCAAGTATTAGGTAAACTGTTTTTAAGCACAGAACACGCTGAGTAAAAAAACTTCCTTCCACTATCACACCAGAGCCGGCACTGCGAGAGCAACAGTGCTCTCTCTACCTGTCAGTCCCGCCTTCCTCCCCACCGCCTCTTATGTGCGCATGCGCACAACAGTCAAACACCACGTCACTGGCACTGTGAAGCGCACAGTTCCACACAAAGATTTTGTAACTTTTTCATAAACTATGGGATAGCTACTGAAGTAGTGACATTAAGCTTAAGGAATATATATTGTACTACAAAAATAAAGAAAGAATTAAAGAAAAAATGACTAATTACATTAAATATTATCGATAATATCAAATGGAAATAGGGGGTGCTACAGTTCCGCAGTGCCTATACACAAGCCACCACTGCACTACACCAAAGATCATAAATGAAATAATATACACTATTACTTTCTTACTCTATGGAATTAGGAACTAGGAACAATGTTAAAGAAAAATTGAGAAAAGAGAAACATCTTTGTCCGCTAAAGAACATAAGAATTAAATTAATTTACAACGACCGGAATTAAAAAGTATATTATACTTGCTTACAGCTCAGAATTATTGGTTTAGTAAGGATATATTTTTAAAAAATAAAAGATTTTTTATCTTTAACAATACTACAACTTTGCAATGATGAGTTATTTCGTACCTCAAATAGTTACTGAGAAATTACGAAAATTGGAGAAATTCCCCCGTGTAAAAATAATCCCCAAAATCATTTTCATGAGAAAATGAGAATTTCAGTCTTGTTTATAGTAACGATAGTATAAATACAAATTTTATCAAAATAGTTTGAACGAATTTCGAGAGGTTAGATATCTAATTATTAAAACCCCTAAAAGGGCCTCATGAAAACCCTGGATACTAATTTTTAGCCTAATTGGTAAAATAGTTTAGGCTCTAGCCCGAGCTACAAACAGACGGCAATTCGAAAACAACTTCTTTTGGTTTTAGGGGGTCATTAAAGGTTGATATTTATCAAAATATCGAGCTCGATTTTTTTGATGATCACAATACTTTTTCTCCGAGGTGTCGAGAGAAATTAATAAATATTAATGTTCTTAGCAAAAATATTAAAATGTCATAAAAAGTATAATAAAAATGTTAGTTAAAATATTCGTAATGTTAATAATGTTTATTTAAGATATGATATAAGTTCAAAACTAAATATTTTAGAAATAAATAAAATTATGCATACTTAAATAACATTTTTAGGAGAAAATGGTGATATATCATAATAAGTCTGTGATCAAAAATTGTGTTTGTGTTTCTTAACAAAACTGTAATATAGTCTACCTAAATTATAAATGTATTTTAAAGTGAAGCGTGAGATTAAGGGAGGTAAAATGAGTTTTAAACACAAACATGTTTGTATTAACAATTTATTAAACTAGACAAACACTATACAGCCAAGATGTTTTTCAGGATAAATCACTCCAAAGGTTCGATTATCTGAAACAAGATTGGCATATTTGTTAATTGACAAAATTTATAATTGTTAGTATCAAATTAATTTAGTGACTATGAAAAAAAGTGTAAAAAACAGTTTGTTCTTTAAAATAAGTTTTGTGATAGTTACAAACTCTAAATATATTACTATTTTTATTTAAGTAGTTTTTAACTAAAATATCAATCACTAATTTGTAATTAAGAAAAAATAGAAAGTTTTATTTTCTGCTAAAGACAAACATTATAACCTGATAGAAATAGTCTCACCATTCAACCGTACAGGTATCCACCGTAGCCCAAGTTCCTGCCGTAAGCGTAGGGGGCGGCGTAGCTACCATAGTAGCCGGAGCTGTAGGCGCTAGCGCCGTAAGGAGAGTAGAACTGAGCGGCGGCGACGGCGAGCACGGCCAGGACAACAAGGAGCTATTTAAGGAACAAAATAAAATTTTATTTTTCTTAGAAAATAATGTAAGCTTCTTCACTATCGCGCAATATTAGGCTCGCAAAATAACAAAGCTAAAATATTAAACATACTACCATTTGTAACGTAAATATTACTGTTTAATAGTTATGGATTAAGGAGGAATTGCAGACAAGGTTTATTTAAATATTAAATTTTATTATCGTTATAAGGTTTTACAAACGTTACGTAGCTTTTGAAATACAGTCTTTTCAATACTTATGAACAAATATTTCAAAATTGTGGCCCACGGGCCGCATGTGGCCTATCCATGATTCTGCGTGTCCCGTAATTCCGTAAACCATTTGAAGGTTCAATACATGAAGTGGTCTTATTCGTCTTTTTATGATTGTTGAAAGAAAACTTTAAGGAATTATGACATTTAAAAATTGTTCGTTATTTTCAACATTTACTCTCCAAAGATCAGCTTTCAAAATGTTTATATTTCCAAACCAAATTCGTATAATATTTAGTAGCACATTATGTGCAAACAGTTGGTTTATCTTATGAAAAAGAACAAACTCAATATAGAGCATTGTTTAAGGACGCACTTTTTTCATCAAATATTAAAGTGGATTCCAAAAAAATATAAAGTCTAACACCAACACCCTTGATACAAAAATGTTTAAAATTCCTGCAACAAATATAGAAAGTACGTCTTAAAATTTTATTTAATCTCAAGCTTATTTTTGTTTTAGTGAACTAAGAATGTTAGAAATACAACTCAGTACAAAAAATCAAACATGACGAATCTATCAAAAAGTATCGGCTTCTTCTGAAAAAGTATACTTTTTTTTTTCACATTGAAGAAAACTTATTACATGATTTTTTAAAGTAGTAAAATAAATGTATGAACTATATACATCCAAGACATTGGGGGGAGGAGCTATGAACATATTTATTCTAGAACAAATATTCTGAAAAACACTAATTATCCATTAGCACTTAAAGGGGAATTAGATATTAATCATTAACTTATACACTCTTAATAATTATTAGTGAGGAAGTTGGTCTAATCATGTCACACATTTTATGTAGAGAGTAGAATTACAGTAGGGCTCCCTTATCCTATGATTCACTATCCATGGTTTACCGCTGCCCAATTTTATTTATTTTTAATTAAATAAAAAAAATTTTTTAATCCACAATACCTACACCATCACCCCACTTCATCTCCTCATCAAGGGCATTGTGCTATCATACAATCGACATCATAATCAGTGATCATCGCAACAAGAAGAGCAGGAATAAATTATTATTATTATTATTATTATTATCATCATCATCACCACGTCTTACTACCCTTTCGGGTTATACGCACTTACGCTAATGTGTAATGGTAGGGTGATTGTGAGATGAAATGGAGGACCTACAGTTTAACGTGGGATCCGAACCATGGTAGAGGCCTGGTATTCCACATATTCACAAGTTGTGATTAATACACGTCTTGACAGAGGTGAAGGAAGGGTTTGGCAATCAGATAAATCTGTGCCGGGACCGAAGATTGAACCCCGGACCCCCAGCACAGAAGTCTGATACCTTACCACTTGACCACCATGTCTCCAACAGGGAATAAAATATGGAGTACACTGCACACTACACGTTATTATTATGTACTTTGAGGTGGTGGTAAAAATGTTTTATTGTGAATAATTTATCAATCAAACTTTACCGTATTTATGTATGTTACATGACTATCACGTTGTATAATCGTTCAATACTATCCGTGGTATCGTGTATCCACAGTGGATCTAGGACCATATTACCCGCGGATATGGGGGCTCTACTGAATACAATTTTTAGTTCTAGTTTTTTGAACAACTGCAATAGTTATGTTGTACTAAATCGTAAATAACTAAGAATGTATTAAGTAAATACCAGACACGTATACAGAGGTAACAATCCTACAATGAAATATTAAAATATCACCTTATTTTATAAACTGCAACATAGTGTAACCAAAGGTAAGATTGCTACCTTTTTGGATATTTTGAGCGTTAAGTCGCTTAATACGTTTGGGCTAGTATTTATTGGGATTTCGGGGCTATACTGAGATACGAAATTCTTAGTTACACTCTTGCACCCTGTGATGGAACTAGCCTAGACTCAAATGAGACATTCGTAGGTAGAGCACCAGTGCGTCCCCAACCAGCACTAAAAACAACAACACTACTTCCATTAAATACAAAGGTTTGTTTTTAAAGTAGGCTACTTACCAGCTTGTACATGTTTGTGGAGTGTTTGTTGAACTGTTGGACCAACAAATGATGCAGAGATCACATTTCCAAATCAATTTATACCTCTTGGGTCAGTGTATAACGTGCACACAAGCTGGCGGATAGAAGCGAAGGTCAGATCGTGGGTGACCTTAATCTTGATTTCTGGGAGATGTTGCTTCCAAAATATTGTTTGCTGACAAATAATAGCAAAAACAAAGAACTAATTACGTTTAATGTTTTATTAAATGACACGTGGACTAACTTAGTTTATCAATATATCATATTATCATATTGAGAATCTCCCAAAACATAGATTTAAATTAATAATACTAGGCCAAAATTAAGAAGCTTATTATTGTTAAAACATGATTGTTGAAATAACACTCGCCAACATAATGATTATAATCCTTTCTTTTTAAGGTTATCTTCATTTTGATCATTTATTACTTTACAAATTAATATGAAATAAGTTTATTTAGATATAGTTTTTTATTTTTTGTAATTAATATAAACTTATCAATTTTATGATCATATCTATCTCAGCCTATAAATTGTACTCTGTAATGTAACTTATGAGGAACTTCAACCTTCCCCTCCCCGGGCCAATACCCTTCTCACATCCCACCCCCTACGATGGTCACATGAACCTAAATGAATGTCTTTTCAGGTTACAGGTCATTGGTTTGTTGTTGATGGAGATATCGGGTTTTGGATCTCATCCGGTTGTATTGAGGGTATTTTTCCCATACAGATTCTCACTCTCCCACCACGCAAATTCGGGTACATTTATCATAAAATGAAACCTTCTTCATCCCTATTCCATTAATATAAATATAATAAATATAAAAATAAATATAATAAATATAATAAATAGGTTGTAATAAATGGTGTAGTTAAAAATTTTTGAACTAACTTCAACCAATTTTAGCTACAATAGAGCTCAATAGGGCAGCAACATTTTTTTCTTTTCCTCTGGGAATAAAACTCCTGGGAATAAAAAAAAGTCAAGGTTAAAAACAAAACGATTTAAACATGACAACCCCTCAATGATTTCCAAGATTCCCATATTATTGTTTCAACCCAAATACAATACAATACATACAACTTGTTTTTAAAATATTATTATTATTTAGCACCGCGTCTTACTACCCGTTCGGGTTATACGCACTTACGCTAATGTGTAATGATAGGGTGATTGTGAGATTAAATGGAGGACCTACAGTTTAACGTGGGATCCGAACCATGGTGGAGGCCTGGCACTCCACACATTCACAAGTTGTGATTAATACACGTCTTGTCAGAGGTGAAGGAAGGGTTTGGCAATTTTAAATTGAAAAAGTACACCTGTGTACGGGAATTGAACCCAGAACCTTTGACTTAGTACACCAAAAATGTAACCACTGAGATATCCATGAATCGTCCCATGCTCGGGGCCATTCTTAACTCATATTGTAAGGCAGAGGGTGTGATGGACGTGCGGTAGTCATCGGCTACACATTAATTTGTGCTCAATTAAGATCACAAGCTATTAGATAGCGCAGGCACCATCGACTCAGTAGGCCAGGTTGGCTTTTTGCTGCCAAATTATTATATTTGTTAGTTATATATATAACAAATATAATAATTTAGCTATTTAATCCATAATAAGATCAAATGTTTCATCTTGAGTACATAAACGAGTTGATGAAATATTGATAAACTCATTATAAGTTTGTATAGTGAATATCATGAATCCAATGATACATAGCTTAATAGTTTCATTCACACTTTTATTATTATTATTAGCACCGCGTCTTACTACCCGTTCGGGTTATACGCACTTACGCTAATGTGTAATGGTAGGGTGATAGTGAGATGAAATGAAGGACCTACAGTTTAACGTGGAATCCGAACCACGGTGGAGGCCTGGCATTCCTCCATTCACACTTTGATCCTTTAGTATAAAAGGAAGTCATATCCTCTAAGACGTCAAATACATCAAATGGTTTTACTCTTGACTTTAAAAAGATAAGTCGTAAAATGTTACCACTATTAAAAAAGGTTTTTGTTTCGAAGGAAATTGCCCTGTCATACGTCGTGAAGGCGTGGTCCCTCAATCAAGATAGCACGTGTGTGTGTGTATGTGTCTCAGTCTTTGTTTGGGAAACCAGTTTACCCGCTAAATGACCAAGACGAGCCTCCAGGCCCGCCCTGACAGTCAACCCAGACTTCCTCACTAATTCTTGTTGGTAGTGATCTTGAATATTGGTCAAGGACGCCCCTTGTCAGTTTGTGGGAACTATATATAGTACCTGTGTGGCCTGATGAAGGTAGTGTTTACAGCCATCTCGTAACATACATCTCAAATAATCATGTACAAGCTGGTAAGCTGGAATTATCCATAAAACTATACATAACAAGAATATCTAGAGAAAATATGTAGTATAAGAAGCACACTTATCAATACAATAGTATTATATGTTTTAACTATATTTTAGAACAAACATGTAAAATTACAGTAGATATTGTTTACAAACAAAGTAACTTAATATTACTATGATTTATATTTTTAATGTGGTAGCACGTCGATAATAAAAATATATACCTACCTGAGGAATTAAAATAATGTCCTTTGTTTATTTATTAATCACAAATAAATTTTTATCTGGAGAAAATAATTTGATTCTTTTGATTTTAATTGACTTTTTAAGGAACTCAAAACCTAAAATAAATTGTTTAATATTGGGCACATAAACACGGGGAAACAATGGTAGACCCATTCTAAGTTTCTATTACAAAAACTCACATAATGTCAAGTGCTAGTATAGGCCTATTTAAAACATTTTTAGTTTGTAAGATATAAAATTATATATATGTTCCTATTTATAATATTATTTTAACATCTATTAGACAAAAATAAAGTTATACCGTTAGGTAGTCTATAAATGGTCTAGTCAAAGTTGATTAAATTCGCCAGTGAAGAAACAAATGAATGTCAAAGTGATGTATAGTTAAGTAACTACAAATTTCATTAAAGAATTACTTCTCAATGTCCCTTAGCTCCTTGTTGTCCTGGCCGTGCTCGCCGTCGCCGCCGCCCAGTTCTACTCTCCTTACGGCGCTAGCGCCTACAGCTCCGGCTACTATGGAAGCTACGCCGCCCCCTACGCTTACGGCAGGAACTTGGGCTACGGTGGATACCTCTACGGTTGAATGGTGAGAACTAATTTACTTTCAGAGGTTTCATTTATCACGAGCAAGGAGGTTTGAAGTAATTGCTTAGTTGTGATTTACTACTCAGGTGTGAGTTCGATTCTCAATATTAATTTTCGTGTGTTTTTATAACAACACTAACTAGTTATTAGACTTAAGAAAACAGAATGAGTATGAAGGATATTAAAACGTATCGGCATTCATATAAAAAGAACGTGAGAATCAAGTCAGTAGTCGGTTGGGATCAATCTTCGGCTTTCCTAGTTAAAGCAAGGTGTGTAATAATTTTATATTTGGCTGTTATACTCCTAAAATACTGTAGGATCAATTTATTTTGTAGAAATCTGATAGTTATCAACTAATCTATTGTTTAGGACATTTTTGGCACAGAATTCGTATTATGGCACTTGTTATAATATGTATTAAGTGACTACGAAGATCAGAGCCTTCTTCTAATTTAAAGATTGTAAATAATTTTCTTTTTACACAGCATCTAAATTAGTGATTTTTGGAAACTATGCTCTAGTGTAAAAACAATATTAATACAGTGTGAATTAATATAACTTACGTTGTTGTTTTTTTGTTTCAGGTGAACTCTACGAGTCAATGTATATTGATGTAAAAATGTATAGTTGTGTATAAAATAAAAATTATGATTATAATATTGAATATGATTCAAAATCCTTTCCTGTCAAATTCATATATTTGTTAAAATGATAAATTACCGTATATTTCAACGTCAGAATAGTCAAACAACATTGAAAGATAGGCTAATATAATAAACGAATTAACTACAAGAATCAATTAAATTTACTAGTAATTTAAAATTATTAATTTTAAGTAGTGCGATCCTATTAAACAAAGTAATGAAACCATTAGTTCGGCACTAGTGACCTCGGCTTCATATATTTCTGACTTTGAATGAGGAGGTGTGGATTTGCTTCCAACAATCTGCGTTTAAAGTAATTTTGCCTTCACTCTTCATTCTAACGTATTGGAATTATTCTTGTTTATCTTCATTTATTCAGTAAATCGCTAGGTAGCTAGAAAGAGCTAGGATTGAATGGAAACGACCTACAGTTCCGCTATTTAAATGTTGAAGCAAGGGTAGCAGACAACAAAGGCTTACCGACATCAAAAATATAGAATAAATAAATTTGAAATACAACAAATCTAGTAAAACTGGTCCTTTAACACGAAATGTTTTCAGGAAATGCAAATTAAACAAACATAGTCGATATATGCTTTGTAGGTTCTCAATGTCAGGGAATTGTTATAAATAATGTATTCCTTCTCCTACTAATAATTAATATTAATATACCTTTTTATATACTAAATTAGCGATAGAAGTATTAGAATAACTAAATGCTCTCCAATCGGAATTTAGTTATTATATAATTATTTTTAGATTATTGATATTGTAAATGGTTTATTTAAATTATCATAAGCCTAAGATTTTATCTGATATTACTTCATTATTAGAACCGCGTCTTACTACCCGTTCGGGTTATACGCACTTACGCTAATGTGTAATGGTAGGGTGATTGTGAGATGAAATGGAGGACCTACAGTTTAACGTGGAATCTGAACCACGGTGGAGGTCTGGCATTCCCCACATTCAAAAGATGTCTTGTCAGAGGTGAAGAAAGGGTTTGGTAATCAGATAAATCTGTGCCGGGAGCGAGGATTGAGCCCCGGACCCCCAGCACAAAGTCCAACACCTTAACCCTACACCACCAGGCCACCGATATCTGATATTACTGGTGGCTTTGGAATTATTAATACAGATTTAAAAAATAATAGCATAGATATATATATATATCTATGCTATATATATATATGTTTTTTTAATCCCAGCTTCTAAGGTCAGCTCATAGTGTCTACAGTTATTGTGAGTGACTGTTTTCAGGGTCAGCTCCACTATTCGGGTGTTGGCCAACATTTAAAAAATCAAGATAGCGTCAGACACATTATTCGTGCAATGATAGCCAGCCAAGATTAAGACAGTCCTTCCGCCCCCCCCCCCCCGGCCTTTCCCGGTATATCAAGTTATTGTAGAGAACAATGACAGGCAGCATATCAGTACAAAGTCGCAGTCTATCAGGCCAGTGTCAGGTACACTTTAAATGCAGCCAACAACGAGCTAGGCATGCTATAAGCTTGACCTTCCCGATCTTAACTCTGTTGAGGTGCACTAATCTTCCGTATTATTCGAGAAAAATACTCGTTTTAACTTAATTACGAATTAAATTCATAGCTCGCGTTGGCTTTGACCAGATGTTAATCTTGACCTTCTCAATCGTAACTAGGATGAGGGCATAGAACTTATTTCTTACGTTTTATTTAATAAACGTAAATACCTAGAACTAGTACCACGTTAAAGTCTTGAGTTCGAATCCTTGCATATAATCATAGTGATTACATTCAATTATTTTCAACACAAATATAGTAAAACTAGTTCCAGACTATAATATCGATGCTTTAACTAACTTCACAGTGACATTGGGATGAAACTACTCCATTCTTTGTTATAATTTCGCAGTTGGGATTGATTACAACTTAAATATAAAAAATATATAATTTTATCCTTCTTTTCAGTGTCCTTCATCAATCATCATTTCCTTCGACAACACTTCTTCAAGCAGTTGACTAGTGATATTGAGTAGTGGGGTTAGCACTTCCATTTTACTTAGCTTAATTTGATGAAAGACCCATTATTAAGGTTGACATTCGTTTCTTGGGTATCTTAAGTTTGATATAATACATGGATAACAAAACTATGTCTGTTTAGGCTTTTTGACTTAAAATTTAACTGATTTAAACTTGACAGTGTCCTCATGGTGCGATACATTCTCCTTTAAACTCTTTAATTCAATAACAATTGACGATGACCTCATACTTCACTGCCTACAAAATAAAATATAAATAAATCTCCCACAAGAGAAAATGGCTGCATGTAGCTCCGACGTGATCTTCAGGTATCCTATGGCCGGTTAAACGATTCACATAGTCCTGGAATTTAAAAAAAATGTCACTGATTCAATTAATTCACTTTCTAAGTTAATCAGTGAAAACTGGTGGGACATAATAAATATCGACGATAATAATTTGTAAATAACATTCTTTACTGTGGGCATTATTACTTGTAGAGTCTACCAATCATATTGTTACTGCCATGCTTTCTCTGGGGATATCCTGATATTTCATGGGTATCCATTCATAAGTTCTTTAATTATTATTATTATTGATCAAGCCAAAGACCTTACCAAAAAAAGGACAACAAAAAAACTATTCAACTCTAAAAATGTGTAACAATAATGTAGTAGCTTTAGTCAGAGTAATTATAAGACGGTTAAGATATATATGTTAGCATAAGTTTAAAGAATAAGACTGAGGAGGAGGGTTGGGCCCAACCTCCTCCAGCTGATGAATATTGTCAATGTAAGGAGATAACGAAAAAATATAAATAAACTTCAGCCATCTCATCCCAACCCTCACGGGGCTTCGGGAAGCCATCTATTGGTCTAGTTTCATTTTTTGCAAACAACCCTTCTTACCTTTCCTGCGCTCAGAACCATTCGGGCTGCCACTCTATCTTTCCCACCCTTTCTGCGCTCAGAAGCCTTCACAGTACCACCGTAGCAAAGGAGGGTGACGCCGCAAAGCCAGGACAGAACATTACAACATTTTTAAAGCCATTCTCACACCTGCCCCATTCCAATATCCATCCGCCTCATCCTCCCACGTTCCCTCGCAAATCCTCTTCACGCAACCCGCCTATCAGTTACGACCCATCTTTCCAACCCAAGAAGGACGCATATCAAATGCCTCTCAAATAAAAAACTGCAGCGGCGACTTCTCGACCTGGGCCTGGACGACGCACCTCCCAATTCTCCGAAACAAGAATCGAGCTTAGAAAAACATACTTTTCAGAAGGTGAATAGTTGTTAGTTGAATAAGTGTTTTGAAATCTCATATGAATAATAATGTAGATATTGAGTGAAATATTTTGCGAACCTTTATTTCAAATTCTATTTTTACTGGGTCTTAAAAGGTTTTGGAACGGGATTTTTATGCTGGGATATCAATCTTGTCATAGAGAATCTCAATATCGATTTTTTTGGACTTGACTGACTAAGTTCATGCCAGAAGTGGATAAAAGTTTTTTCGTATTATTGTTGGAAAATAGAGGGTAGCTTCTTAATCATGTTGGTAAAAGAGTAAGGAATGAGGAAAATATATCATAATTGTATTGGTCTCATTTTTTATTATGCTATTTGATTCATAATAAGTTTTATCTTTAGAGTTACAAGATTGTACGTATGTGTATGTCCTCAAACAATTTGCCTAGACAAATGAAAGATCTCATATATCAACACATAAATATTTTATTTTATTAAACATTTTATTCCAAGGATTAACACAACAATGATGTAGAAGTGAAAATGACAAAACATGATAGGTAGAAGGAAGGTCAAACCTTTGAAAGTCTTATCTCAAATGTATAAAAATGCTACATAAAACCTGGTAATATTAAGCCAGCGCATTGTGTTAAAAAAGATTAAACCTTCGGGTATCTCTTTCTCTCGCACACATACATAAGGCAACGTGCCATTTTGACATCACTCGCTAGTTTGATTGATTACACGACACACATCAATTTATGAGAAATAATTAATTTAATAAAATAAATGCGTCAGTAAAAGATTTGAAGAGCATAACAAAGTTTGAAACTCATGACTTGTTTCTTTAAGTAAGTGTATGTAGGTTACTAAATTAATATTTCAAACAAGCTTATAATCTTAATGATCGTAATAAAGTTTTAAGATACCTTATATCCCTATAGATGAACTTTTAATATAATATGGCTTCTGAACCAATATACAAATAAATGGCCCACTTTAAATAGATTGTAGTCTTGGCCAGAATGTAAACAACATGGATGATAGCTATATATTTTAGTATAATTATTAATGATTGTATTCGTATTTGTATTCGTGAAACTGAATTATATATCCTTTATTGTAAATGTTTCTTTGGTCAACTGTGGTTTAATACTTCACTATTTTCAAACAATAACACTTTTATTCACTAAAAACATATTGTCACAAGAACATAGAAATAAATTGTTAAATCTGTTCCCTCACAATCTAGCAGATGACAGACTTGAGCGTCATGCTTTGGTCCTTTCCAAGGGTGAGTTTATGCAGTATAGTATTATTGTGATCTGTGGTCCTTGTTTACATTATGTATTTAGTTTTAGTTTGATCTGTGAATTGGGTTCCAGAGGCGGCTGCTTCCAATTTGTCAAAACAATTTAGGCACTTTAATGAGGTAAATATAATATAGATTATTTTATGTTTTAAGGAGGAATTTAATGCAATTATCATGCGTCATTTGTATAGATAACTAACAATCAACTATAATATGAAATTCATAAATCATGATTATGTAAACATATAATGTACATTATAATCAATTAAAGTTATTAAATATACTTTTTTTTTAAAAAAACAGTCTATTATTAGCATTATTATTCAGTGTGGCGAACGTTTAATACTTTCTTATGAGAAACTATATTTTTACAACAACAAAAAACTCGTGGCATTATTAACAATAATTACACTAGACAAAAAAAGTCAGGCATTAAAATATTTTGATTGATTAATTAAATGAGAAATAAATTATTTTAGAGTAATTCATAAGAAAGTATTATTGGAAGCTTTCGATAACATTTTTGATCAACTTTATAATAATTAATAAATCAAATAAGAGATATTTCTCAAATGTCAAATTTTATTGTTTTTCAATCAATGTTGGTGGTCGAAAGTGGGCCTCCTTTAAAAATCAGAGCCGCCTCGGTGGCGTAGTTGGCTAATGCGCTTGTCGTGTTGAGCTCGACTGCTGAGGACGGGGAGATCAAGGTACGAATCTCGGTCGGGTGAACTGGGGGTGGTTTTTCCTAAATGGTTTTCCACTCTCCCTCCACCCAAATGCGGTTTCACTGCCTCTATTTCAACCTTCCCAATTCCTAATCCATTAGTGTAATTAGTATTAAAAAAAAGCGTACAACCCAAACGGGTAGTAAGACGCGGTGCTAAATATTAAATATATTTAAAAATCAGGGTTTATATATTGATGATATATATCAACATTTATAGTTGCTGATCTCATCCCTTGGTGTAACAATTTATAAAAGTAGTTATATAGTAATTCTTGTGTCAGATGCTGATCGCACTTCTTTACTAAACATTACATCCGTATTCTTCCTGTTGGTTTAAACTTTCATTTGAAAATGCTGTAGTCTTGTTGAACATCACTGGCAGAACTGTAGGCCCACGCACAATGTCCTCCCTGCAGAGAAGTCTACTTCTCATCTCAAGTTCCAAAGTTCATGGCCACGAGTTCCTAGGACATGCAGTTGACGATATCAACTCATTACTGAAAACGTAAGTGGCCCTCGATTATAAATGGCTTAGGGCAGGTGCAGCAAATGAGATTAGCGCCTGTAACTTATATAATAACAGGAATCAAAATCTTAAACCTTTACACCTAAGAGGTCTTATACATTCCTCAAATCTATTTTTAAAAATTAGGACCTAAATTGAATTTCTTTCTTCAGACAAATATTTTGGAATAGTTTCATTGATTTTGACATTGCCATCTTCATTCTTGCATAACTTAATTTATTATTAATCTTTTTTTTCAGATCTTTAAAAATGAAAATTTTGTAATGCATAAAAAAACTATCTACTTATCACAACTATCCAAGCTTTACATGTACTCGTGCGACTAAAGTGATATCAGCAAAGGTACAATATATGATAGTTGTGGAGTAGCTTATGTTTCTTAAGCTATCACCATTTGTATCTTATTAGGCCTGCGTGTCCCCATATCCGATAAAGAAACTCTAACTGTTTGGATATAAACCAGCGGCACACACTAAGGGGAAAAAATAGGACAGTTCCTCACCCCCCACCCTGTCAGACCTCAAATTAATTTTCAAAAATTGGACAGCAAAGGACCACTTCAAATATCTTTTAAAGGCATCCAATTTTCAAAAATTTGCTGAGAGATTACCATTCCAAATAGCTTGTAGATGGTTATATTTTTCAAAAATTTTCCAGACTAGGACCACTCCAAATGGCTTCAAGGGGCATGTAATTTTAAAAAAATCTTTATGCAAATATCTTATAGAGCAGGCCTTCTTAAATCCTGGGTCGTGACCCTACAGGGGGTCGCGTAGCTGAATGTGTGGGCCACAAAAAATTTGGCAACAGTATATGGTTTCTGAACGTGCAATGACCAAAAAGGAATTCAAAATCAAACGCGTAATGAACCTGAGGTGTTTCTGGCAGCACTTGCCCATGGTGGGGGAGGGGGGTTGAACCCCCAAAACTCTTTCCCCCCCCCGATTACGGCCTTGCTTAGTTTTTACAAGTTGAATGAAATGTTGATCTTGGACCTTTTTTCATAGAATATAAAATAATCTAATTTATAAATATTTTGGTTATATTCATTATAATGGTAGTATATATATTGTATTATATATTAAAATATTATAAACTTATATGAAATTATGTCAAAATTATTTAAAAAATTATAAACATGAATTGCCTCTGTAGTTAATAATAATACTTAAAAATGTTAACAATCTAGTCAAATTGCCAATTCATCTTTTATTCAATTTGCTTATCAGTCACTCCTATAACCTGTTATTGCTTAAAATATTTTATTCATACAGAATACTTTTGCCTTGTTTATCTGTTAATTGATTAATTTTGGAATATTATTATTGTAAAAACTTATCAATTACTTTTTAGAAGTATTGTTGTACTTATTTAAAATACATTTGTTTTAATTGACTTCATAATTACATGATAGAATGAGTTATTTTTCTAAATAAATCATATTGCATGTTATCTATTCTTTATTTCTGTTTTTATTTAATTGACTAAAAGAAGTTATACATATCAATTTAAGTGTAAATGTAACATATGAGTGTGTTCCTTATATTATTCGTTTAAAGGCTTCATAAAAACTACACGAAATTGGAGCAGTAGTTCCCAAATTGTGGTTAGAGAACCACTCAAGGACTAACCAGTGGGCTTAGAGACCTTATGGAATTCAATTTGTGATGGTAGATGGGTTTTTTTTAACCAAATTTTAAATAAAATGATAAAATATTGTTTTATTTGGGCATCTGCATTTAACTACACTAATGGAGTAATTGTGAGAAAAGACTAATTTAGGGGAACTGCACCTTTACAAGTTTACAAGTTTACTTAACATATGTGTAGCTCAGATCTAAATACTCTGATACAGTAACATTTTATATTGTTTCTTGGGTTGATCACATTTAAAACTATTTAGCTTGCTATTCTTAAATTATATTATTATTAGTTTTTCTTTATACTTCTCATAATAAAACGCATCACCATCTTTCTTAAATATATATTATATCCATCCAATCCCCAAACCTACAAACTGCTAGCATGAAATAATGATATTTTTATTGATTGATCACCTCATGGTTGATATTGTATTCATTAATGTCTCCTTGCATCTCTTCCAGTGCTAATGTTAAGAAGGTTTTGTTTGTGCCGTATGCACTGGATAACCATGACGACTACACAGCTAGAGTCATGAAGCCTTTCTCTGAGTGGGGTGAGTCATTATTGCTAAACTTATATCTAGGTAAAAATACTGCTACAAGAGGTTTGTGTTATACGCTTTAAGTATTAATTACGCTAATGGATCAGGAATTGGGAAGGTTGAATATAGAGGAAGTGAACCCGCATTTGCGTTGATGGAGAGTGGAAAACCATTTAAGAAAAACCGCCCCCGGTTCACCCGACCGAGATTCCCGAGGTGGTTTCGTATATATTCGTATCACATGTCTCTACAAGTTAAAAATTTAATAATACTAATATTGTTTTCATTATTTGCAATAAACAAAAACAAGTGTAACAAAGTTTTACATAATAACAAAATAGAATGATAAACAATAAATTATTCTTAAAATAAAAATATAGTTGATCCGACTTAAACTGAATGTAGTCTTTAAGGGCTTTGATGAGTACTGAACACATTTCAGGAACGACAGTGCTGATGGTCTGTTTGGAAATTTTAAAAAGATATTTTAAGTTAACAAAAGATGCTCTACATGCGAAAAAACGGGGCATCATTGTTAATTTTTCTTGAACTGGTGTGTCTTTTTTCACAATATTTGGTACAATCTAATTTATAAAGATTTCAAAATCAGATGGGTGCATTCGAGTAGATTTTTTTATACATTCCACTGATTGACTGAAATTTCGTATCTGCCAATAAGCTTGGCCCACTGTATACATTTATACTTTGGTATAATCTTGTCATCCACCATCAGTGGGACTTTTGTCTTTTTTTGTTTTTGTAGTAATGCATAAATATTTATCCTGTCACTACCACTCGCACCAACTATGAGGACAGGTTGTGGACATGTTCACGAACATGTTGTGCTCAAGTCTGGACACTTGGCCACAGCGAAAATGTTCCTGTTTGTCGTTCTGTTCATTGTTCTGTCATAGACTGTACGCTGCGTTTGCTTGATAGAAACATTCTTGGCTCAAAGTATACTTTTATAGCCATCACTGTTAACTTTTGTTTAGTTTCCAGATTTGTTAGTCACTTTAAGTAAAATTCTTTTAAATTCGAGAAATGACACAAGAATCGAACACAGGGCCTTTGGCTTAGGACACCAATGCTCTAACCGCCGAGCTATCTAGGAGTCACCTCATGCCCAGGGTCACTCTTCATTCATATTTTAAGACAGAGTCTGTGATAGACATGTGGAGATTGTCAGCTACAAATGAGTGACTATTTAATATCACAAGCTATCAGATATGCAACCATCTTCTGCTCTGTAAGGCTTTATGCTGCTGACAATCTCTGCACGTCTATCACAGACTCTGCCTTCAAATATGAAGGAAGAATGACCTTGAGAACGAGATGACTCTTGGATAGCTTAGCGGTTAGAGCATTGGTATAATAAGTCAAAAGGTCCTGGGTTTGATTCCCGTGTCCAGATGTCATTATTCAAATTTAAAAGAATATAATATTTAGATGCAGCTATAATCATATTTAATCCATCACTGCTAGTAATGTTTTCTTTCTACAAACATTTTTGTAACAAACCTTAAGGTTTTTTTTTTATTATTTTTTGTCTTTAATTTAACATAAAGTAGTATAATTAAATTTTATATAAATTTGGTTTTTGGGTATGGCCACCACTTTAAAGAAATGCGGTTTATCAAATATAAATACCCATTTGTTCTTTATTCATTTGTAATATATTTGTATGCATGGGTGGCTAATTTGACAAAGGTTAATTTATATTTGTAGCAAAATATTCATGAGTTACTTTGAAAAATAAAACTTTTCAAATATACAAGTAATTTTTAAAAGCTCTTTCTAGCTATGATAATAGACCTACTTTTAAGTATGACTCACTGTTTGTGTGTGTTTGTGTTCTTAACTTTAAATGAGTTAATTTTTTATGGTATTTATTACCTTATCATTATAAAATTATTTGTTTTTTTTCCAGGATTTTCTCTAGAAGGTATTCACAAAGCTAAGGATCCTATTACAGCTGTAAATGAAGCAGAGGCAATTTTTATTGGAGGTGGCAACACGTTTCGTCTTTTGAAAACGTTATATGAAAATAATCTTATTGAACCAATCAAAAGGCGTGTGTTAAAGGTATGTAACTATGTTACTTATGAAGGGATTATTTCAATCATTTTAACTATGTGCAATCAATCATGTCCAATAGTCTTTTTAGTTTGATAGTCTAAGGTTTTACTTGATAAGTTAATGCTTATCTAAGCTCTTCTTTATTGAATATCACCGGGTAAGATAGTGCTTGTTGAATTAGTATGTACCATTAGATAACAGATGTCAAACACAATTCTTAAAACCTTTTAGTAATTGTTTGTTCCCATCGTTTTAGAATTAACTGCTCATATAGATCAAATAATAAAAAACAACAAAAAGAATTACAAATTTATTCACATATAAACACTTGATTAAATTTATACCAGTATGTTACTTAGAAAAATTGCTTGGCTGGAAATTGTTATTATATTTCATTCAAACTTGCTAAGGGATGTGTCTTTAGCACAGTATATACAAACTAAATTAACCATTGATAACAAAATATCTAATACTTTACATCCAAGCACAACTAATACTCTACATACAGTTATTGTTGGCACAACTAATATTATACATCCAATTATTGCTAGCACAACTAATATTATACATCCAATTATTGCTAGCACAACTAATACTCTACATCCAATTAGTGTTAGCATTACAAATTTTTTGAGTTTTTTTCTGAGGCATTGTATCTTGTATATAAATATTAATTTTACACTTTTTTCTTTACATCCAATACTGTATACAGCCTGTGCCCTGGGTCAGTTTTTTATTCAAGCGATATATTTTCCACTACCGGCTTGCTAGGTCTGTCGTGGGACAAACACAACATCCAGTCCCCGGCCATTAATTCATCAATGTAAAAGGGTAAACCCACATTTCACCCAAAGATACATTTTTCGGCTGTGACGGGAATCAAACCTGGGACCCTTAGCTCAGTAGACAGACATGCTACCAACCGAGCTAAGGCGTTGAATCACACTGTTTTTAGATCCTATTTTAATTCATCTTGTATTAATGAATAATTTTAATTGTAATTTTTTAGCAGGTATTATGCCAAGTGTGATTTGGTTACTGTAAGTATGTGTGCAGTCATTGAAGCTTGACGAATGTAACATGTGGTTGTAGGAGGGAGTCCCTTATATAGGCAGCAGTGCGGGAACTAACGTAGCCACAGTCAACATATGTACAACCAATGACATGCCTATTGTATATCCTCCGAGCTTCTCCGCACTGGGACTTATTCCAATCAATATCAACCCACATTACTTGGACCCGGACCCAGCCTCTACGCACAAAGGGGTGAGTATCACCACACTCACCATTTGACAGGATAAGTATGACCACACTCACCACTTGACGGGATAAGTATGACCACACTCACCACTTGACGGGGATAAGTATGACCACACTCACCACTTGATGGGGATAAGTATGACCACACTCACCACTTGACGGGGATAAGTATGACCACACTCACCACTTGACGGGGATAAGTATGACCACACTCACCACTTGACGGGGATAAGTATGACCACACTCACCACTTGACGGGGATAAGTATGACCACACTCACCACTTGACGGGGATAAGTATGACCACACTCACCACTTGACGGGGATAAGTATGACCACACTCACCACTTGACGGGGATAAGTATGACCACACTCACCACTTGACGGGGATAAGTATGACCACACTCACCACTTGACGGGGATAAGTATGACCACACTCACCACTTGACGGGGATAAGTATGACCACACTCACCACTTGACGGGGATAAGTATGACTACACTCACCACTTGACGGGATAAGTATGACCACACTCACCACTTGACGGGGATAAGTATGACCACACTCACCACTTGACGGGATAAGTATGACTACACTCACCACTTGACGGGGATAAGTATGACTACACTCACCACTTGACGGGGATAAGTATGACTACACTCACCACTTGACGGGGATAAGTATGACTACACTCACCACTTGACGGGATAAGTAGACCATGTTAACTGCTTGGTAGGGGTAAACTTTGAAAATCACCATAATTTGAAGGTTTTACTGAATTCTCCAGCCTATTTGTATTTTTATGATGCTATTCTGCTGAAAGACACTAGGGGTGGGCAAAGCTTCAAAATATTTTAATTGACTTGGAAAAACTTAAACTTTGCTTGAAAAAATACCAGGTCTAACAATCGTTTGCGCTGTCTATGCACCCACTGCGTGCGTCTGCATCGCAGGCGCAACACAAGCAATGAGATAGCGGCTTCCTGCTAGAGACAAGGACCCCAACTGTCACCTTGCCCCCCCCTAGCAAAGCTATCGACAAGCAGCCAGTAAACGTTAACCTGTGGGCGTAAATGGTGGTCAAGTCAGGAACTCACTGCAGCCTTGGTTCTGAACACACAACAAATTATAACATATTTATTTTAAAAGATATAATTGAAAGTTTTACTACAAAAGTTAACATATGAAAGGAAGAATAGGGTGTAAAATGGTTCTTTAGAAATGTTTACAGCTACAGATGATTTTTTAATTGAAAATAACCTTCCCAATGATTTAATTGTAAGAGTTATAATTGATCATTGGAAGTGCTTGGAGACAAAATTTCAGAAATACTTGCCTACAAATGTTGATTACAAAAAATTAAAATGAATTTTGGCTTGAGATTAGGTCAGGATTTCCACCAATTTCTGAATGGCCCTAAACATACTCCCGCCATTTTGTACCACGTATTTATACAAAGCGACACTATCAACATTGACAATTATAAAATCAAAATATTAATCAATAAAAGTGCCCAAAAAAAAGTCTGGGTGCGCCACTGATCTAAACAAAACCCTTGCAGAATTCAAGAAACACTTTTTTTTTTTTTTTTTTTTTTTTTTACCCAGTAAAGTACAACTATTTGATGTTAGGTGACCTGGTGGTCTAGGGGTAAGGTGTCAGACTTCTGTGCTGGCGGCCGGGGTTCAATCCTCGGTCACGGCACAGATTTATCTGATTACCAAACCCTTCCTTCACCTCTGACAAGACATCTTGTGAATGTGGGGAATGCCAGGCCACCACCGTGGTTCGGATTCCACATTAAACTGTAGGTCCTTCATTTCATCTCACAGTCACCCTACCATTACACATTAGCGTAAGTGCATATAAACCGAACAGGTAGTAAGACGCGGTGCTAATAATAATAATAATATTTGATGTTAATTGAACCACTACCAAACTGTGATATTAAAAATGTTGGTTTAGCCCTATTTTGCTATAAAACTATAAAATACTTAAAAACAACATTTTTCTATTCCATATGATAAAATTAATTTCTTAAGAATTGACTGTTCCATCACTTTCATTCTTTCACTCATTTGTAATAAATAATTATGAATGTGAAGAACAATTTACCCAATTTTATGGTCAGATTGATATTAGTATCTTATAAACATTAATTGCATTAGTCCCTTACAAAATCAATAATGCACCAATGGTGAGACATTTGAGACTATTTTTTGACTACACTTAATTCTCCCATACTATATTTACTACA
This sequence comes from Timema cristinae, assembly GCA_039000515.1. Classification (NCBI taxonomy): domain Eukaryota; kingdom Metazoa; phylum Arthropoda; class Insecta; order Phasmatodea; family Timematidae; genus Timema; species Timema cristinae. Next base: position 4,168,038 of record JBCFYV010000001.1, read on the forward strand.
CGACAGCCCTAAAATAATTTTGAGTAAACTAAAACTTCATCTAGTTCAAACATAATGTCTTTCTTACCTTTATAAAGAGTTAGTTATAAGAGAGAAACTATCAACATTGATATTTGTTGGGGTTTTTAATCCTAGATGACCCAGCCAAACCTAATTTCTTAAACTAACCCCAAGTGTGTCCATAAACAGCTAAAATAGCACAGCCTTAGATACATTTAGTATTTTGAAATATTGCAACTTTTCAAAATCACCAAAATCAAAAGAAAAACCTAACATAACAGCAGTTCCTGTTTCATAAAATAATTGTATTGAATTTACAAGCTACGCAACAAGCTTTGTGTTATGTTAGTGAGATACCACCAGTGTTCTGTCCCCAGGAGACCGGGAAGAACGTATCCAACAATACCATGAGCTGCCCGACACACCCCCCGTTCTGGGGCTAAGAGAGGGCTGTATCCTCAAGGTGACGGGTAACAAGGCAGTACTAACAGGGGTCATTGGGGCACGGCTTTTCACAGCGTACGTCTACACTAATACAATAAATATAAACGGATTTATCTTATTTTGTTCTGTTGATATTGGACATGAAACAAGTTTTTGTAATTAAAGTGTTTTCCTACAAAATTTAAACAAAAACGCCATGCTATTTTATTTTTATTTTAATATTTGATCATTTGGTTTTATACTTTATTAATGGCAAAATTCGTGACTACTTTCAGACAGTGAACCATGTAATGTTGATTTCATTGTTTCATTTCTTTGCTTCAATGATTAAGGTGCTATAAGATTATTCATTTACATGCATTGTGTAACAAGGTATTTAAAAATAGAAGGACCTTAATAGTAAGTTTTCACTAGTCTGCGTCGAACGGTCCGCATGAATCGCACAAATTAGGTCTATTTAGTGTACTGCGTCCACTTCATTAAACGGATTTCTGAAGGAGGTGGTTACCAACACCTATCATTCAATTCTATAGTGTCACCTTTTTTTGTGTCCTAATATCTATAATGACATCACTGTCGGTCATTCGACAAATACTCTTAACTGCCCCCTAAAAGCTACCAATAATTTAACAGCTGGTGCTGTTGTAACCAACCTAATTTGACTTTAAAGTATTATTTCTGATCAAAAATTTATTTTTATTTTATATAAATAATTTTTGCTTTGTTTTTAAGCTTATCACAGTTATTTTGACAAAGTTGACAAATTATTGATTCGTGAGCATACTTGAATAAATTTTAAGACATTTCCCAGATGGCAAACCTTTACTATGTAACAATTGATGTGAGGGGGGAATAATAACTCACTCACACGCGGTAATTGGCAAACTGGTGTAGGACTAAAATGAAAGATTTAGGTTGGTCGCGAACAATCAAACTTTGCTAACGATTAAACCACAAGACGTATTTCACGAACTATTGAACTAGATAAATGAACTGCTCACTTCAGGAAATTAAATCACTTTGAACCTGTTATGAACAGTGAACTGCACTGTCCAGCTCTAACTTAATGGAAGGAATTCTGAATGGAAATAGTGGGGAGTTTGCGTACTACTCTACACTCCAGATGACGTTATCCATACACACTGCACAGATCGGATTTTAATCTATCTCCCAGAACTATTATTGGCACTGCTAATGTCCTTTGCATACGATGTAGATAGGTGAACGCAGTCTCCTTTAAAATAATGTAACTCTACAAGAAAAACCTTTTTTCACTTTATTAGGTAATTGTATTATATTTGGAAGAAGGTACAGGAACATATAAGTGTGAACGGTGTTCTTGTCATTGTAAAAGCCATATTGTGATTGTTCCTTTTATACATTTCTATTCACATTTCCTATACTGTCCAAATATAATACAATTTAAGAATGAGAAATATATACATCATTTTCCCATCCAAGTTTGAGTTGATTTTATTTACTAATTTTTAGCAGAAAATAAGGACTTTTATTTACCCACCTTTAAGAGCAAAACCCAATAATTTTATTTACCACAAATAAGAGTCTCTACTAATAGGCTTAATATCGCAACACAATTTTCAAGCTAAACACATTCTCAATAAAACCTTGCAAGCGAGTACGTGTATGTATATATTTAGCAGTGTTGTTATTTGTTTCTTTCAGAGGGAAGAAGCCACAAGAGTTTGCTGTCGGGACGGATGTCAGCTTCTTGCTGAAAGAGAATTAACTCACTCACAACAGAAAAAATGTGTGTGCGATGAACATTATTAAAATTATTCACTGTTGTGATTTATTAGTTTATGGATGGGTTGGATCTGTGAATCCCCCAGAGAGTTCATCATGTTATCACTTTTATAACTAAATTAATTTATCTCTTAACTTTTCCTACTCCGCACATTAAAATGGAGGGTGAATTTTGAAGGTCAAGTACATTAATAACAACTCACTCGCTTTCCACAGGAAGAATAGAACAAATCCCTTTTCACTGAAATTATGAAAATAAAAATATTCTTATCCCAAATTAATAACACACTAAATATAACAAAATCTATTTTAAAGCTTATATTAATAAGTCTCAGAATAAAAAACCAAAGCTATTATTTGTGCTTTTAGTGCCAAAGGTACCGAGTTTGATTCTCGTGTCCAGTTGTCATTTTTCAATTTTCAGAATAAAATATGTTTCTTTAAACATTTATGCAATTCTAATGTGGATTTTAATCTTTCTGGATAAAACACTTCAATGTTTCTTTTACATTCCTGAGGGTCTTGATTAGCCATATTATTTGGCAAAGAGGGACATGCCCCCCCCCTCCCCCTTACCTTCTTCTCATACCCCTCATAACAACACCTTTGCACAAATTCCATCGTGAAAATATGTAAACAAATAAAATATAATATTCCTTAAATTGAAAAAAAAAAAGACACCTGGATACGAGAATCGGGCTCAGGACCTTTGGCTTAGTACACCAATAATATAACCACTGAGCTATAAGTATATATACATATACATTTTCTGATTCTGGATTGCTGGTTATTTTATTTGCGGTCTTGTGCATTTCGCGATTTCTTGAGGGTCCTAAGTTGCTGATGATTGGGTTAACTTTTTTTTTTATTACTTCCCCATGAGCTTTATAATTTACTTTAGACCATTGCCTTGTGTATAGCTGTAAATAATACATGTAAATACTCTTTGTTACATAAACTAAAAGTTAATTAGCTTACTGAATCCTTTGAGTGAAAACAATTTATTCAAGTAAATTACCTGTGGTATCCTTGTACTGACATACCACTACATAGAAAACACGGTATCAATGTATTGTATATTATTTACTGTTATTTTATATTTTATCTGACTGTGTGGAGAGAGCAGTGTGGCTACAAAACTTATTTTACAAAATTCCCTGATTTTTCCTGACTACTTTTTCCCGGTTTTAATGGTGGATGATGACTTTTGTTTTATTTATTATTGATTACATATTAAAAAAATAGTTTGTATCTTCTAAAAATAAACGGTTTTATCAGTTATTTAAAAAAATTAAAATGTTATTTTATTTAGGTATTATTAACTTTTGTTTTAGTTTTTAGTTGCAAAATTAATGGGATATTTTAGACAAATTTTTTAGTTCCTTGACTTTTCCTTATTTTTAGTTAAATTCCCTGACATTTCCCTGTTTTCCCTGTCATCCAAAAATTCCCTGACTTTTCCAGGTTTTCCCTGTCTGTAGCTACCATGTATAACTCAGATTTTTCTTAAGTTTAAAGCGATTAAATAATGTTAAAAATGAAATGCCAATTATGTAATTTGTTTTAAAATAGTCTACTTGAGTAATCCAGTTTTGGTCAATACTTGAATATAAGATATAATTTTATGAATTGAAAATTAAAACATGTATAAAGACTAAATAAATATTTTAAACTAAACAACTTCCAGATAAATGTATTACCTATTATGAAACTCCATTCTTTGATATTCAAAAACCATTTCAAACAAGTGTTTAAGTCTCGCAATGATTTTATATATGATAAGGGTTTATCAATTTTTTTTTTAAAGATAGCAACAAAAAAAAAGTTTTGTGTATAGAAACAGATAAGAACGAGAGCTCATGAAATCTGAATTAGGTTTATATACCTATATTCACCACATTTTAAGGACGATTTGGTGAGCATCTACTAAGGCCCTCACATTCTGAACCGGGCCAGGCTCTTTGGTGCCCCCCGCTCCCTCACTTACAGCTTTTTTTTTTCTCGGGAAATTGGGGTTGCATTCTTACTGCTTCAATGTCTACTTTTCCCATGATTCACTTAAGTGCTGCATCTCTTTCCCTAAGTGCCATCTCGAAATCAAGGGATATTCCTTTACGTTTTATGATAACATTCTTGTTGTCAATACTTTCTAATATCTTGTGCCAAAACATTGTCATTAGCAGACCTTTATAAGAATGGTTACTTACAGACATGTAACTTGCTGGAGTGAGAGTTAACTTATTTTAAAGGGGGAGAGGGGGATTGTAACCTTTGTGAATGCTATAACCACGCTATCCCTACCACCCTTCATCCCGGGCCACCAAGCTTGAGTCTTGTCAGCCACCCCCTTTTGTGGGGGCCATGGCATCTACCCGATGTAACGCTCCATGTTGGCACTCAATCACTTCTGCCTTTCACACAGGCCAGTTTCAACACACAGTGTGGATCAATAAAACATCAACCTTTCACACAACCAGCTACACTCAAGCACATCATTTAGTTCAGGGCTATGGTGTATATCAAAGCCGCAGTGGTATTGCTACTGTAGCACCACACTACCCATTCAGGTTGTACGCTAATAAACGAAAGAAAAAAGTGTAGAAAGCTATGGTTGCACCCACTTAACACTCAAATGTTAGCTTATGGTGCTATCAATATGTTCTATGAAGACCTAAGCAAGATCAAGGTTTTTTAATTTATTTCGGGATGTCATAAAAATATTTGGCTAGATTGTTCCAAATCCTCTCAGCCTTATAATTTGTAGGAATACTCTATTTGAGTAGAGTTCCATAATGCAGAATGTATTTGTACTGCATGAATAAACTTAACGTATAAAATACTTCAACCATTTTGACCCCAGTGAATCGTCAGGGTTTCATTCAAATATTGCTGAAACTATGGATGTGATTTTTTGCATCTTTGAAAGAAATAGGGGTTGTGATTCATTTTCTGAGCACCCCTGTACTGTAGTTTGCAGTGGGGTTTTCTCAGTTTTGCTTATGGATTGAGGGAACCTGGAACTGTCGTCAAATCAGAATTATCCTCCCCTCGTTGGCATTGGCAACACAGTATTCTTGAAAGTCCATCAGCATTACAATTTTTTTATCTACCACTGGTGTCCCGAAACTTTATTTTAATGTCACGATTGCACTCAACGTTAAGCAGCAATCGACAATTTTATAGATGGATTGTATATTGGCACTCAATCTCGGAAATTCAAAGGAACTACACCACAACTACTGTCTGTTATACCTGCTAAGGAAACTTCAGGTAAGCTGTTGTCCTATGTGTTACGACCAAGAGGAAGGATTTTCAATAGTCACGCCCACGGATACATTGAGATTAATGTTTCTTATTGAATTTTATTTAATAATTTTTTATCTCCTCAGCAGGCCACTATAAAATTATTACATTTGAGGCGATAGTAATCTACAAAAAAAATCGTTTGGAGCCATATTTCTTTTTGAAAAGCACCATAGGAGTTGTCCACAGTATGAATCGATTGCATCGTGCTTCAACATCTTCTTTACCATTTCTTCAACCTTAATACTTTTGGATTAGCGTATAAACCAAATGGTTAGTAAGAAACAATGCTAAAAAAAACTTGGTTATAGGAAGGCGTTTTAGAGATGTCGTGATAGGTGATGCATTTATCATGACAATAAAGTGATACGTCACGTTTTTTCGTCTCAAAAATCACTTGACTCGTAGGAAAAGGCGGACATTTTTCCATTATTAGTAGGAATACGTCTTGTCTCTCTAGTGAAACTGTAACTTTTCTGATGCACGCTCAGCCATTTCTTTCAAGGAATTAGGCCAATTTTCCTAAATATAAGTTCTTTGAGCCGTTATACCTTCTCGTAGAATTGTTAGAGATAGTCTCAGATCCTGTAACCTTCAGCGAGGTTATACTACAACAACAAGTTGGTTGAGGATGCCATATTTGATGCGGGGTGAGGATCCTCTGGGGCCCGGACAATCTCGTTGGAGTTGGTTTGAGTCCCTGGTGAATAATTTCACTGCCATAATATTAATACCCACGTCCAGAGAGGGTAAGCCAGTCTCAGGAGGGAGCTGGTGCGGGCATGGGGGAAGCTCTGTGTATCAGACATAAAAGTGTTGGGATACGGACATATGGTGCGGAAGTAACGAGGTGAGGAGAAAACAATAGCAATGGATGGGGATAGGATACAAATCTGGAGGAGCTGGATCAGCACCTCCAGCTTCGACATAAAACCACTAACATGCTCAAATGCTCGTCTCACTTGCATCTCGTTCCAGTGTCACCTCCAAATACATGATGACAAAGGTTGTCACTTAATCACGTCATTCTCCAAAACGTAGTGAGTGAAGAGGACGTGGTCAACGGCGATAAAAAAAAAACTGCGCCTTTTGGGACTTGATGAACATGAAATGGTATTTGAAAAAATTCAGACGGTTCTCATGGGGTCTCATGTTCTACACTGCAGTTACCGGGTCAACTAGTCAGGTAACAGCGTAGCTGGTTGACAGAACCATTCTGAAGCCAAACTAGTGGACTTGGTCATGGACTACCTCTAAGCCATGTATCCAGTTGGATGAGCATCTATCTCAGAATAGAAGGGATATATCACGATAGGAAGACGGGTAGCCGGGGAATTTTTCTTGCTTTTGAAGAGAGACTTAAACGCTTCGATTGTGTTTCCGAGCTTCATTATCTAATTAGGGACGTCACTAAGATACTACAGGTAGCGAAAGTTATTTGGGGTAGGGGGTGAAGCAGGTTCCAGTGCTTAAAGATACCAGTTAAAAATGACTGAAAGTTTGAGACCTGAGTAGGGAATATTGTTGGCTTAACTGAGCTGTAGGTCAAGGGTGTATCTATAGGTATTACTGCTATTGTGACTACGGTGTGCTGACGGTACGCTACCACCAAGAAGTCGGTGAAAGGAGTAGGTCCGTAAAACACTAATTAAATAGTTAGATTAATATTCACCCCAGACCTTTTATCCTTACAATTTAAAATTTATTAGTGACAAATGTTAACGAATGGACATAATTGTGTGACATCTAGAAAAATTAATAGATCTACTTTAACGTTTGCGTACGTCAAACAATGTAATATGATGTTCTTTATTTTGATAGATATTATCAATACCAAGGTCGTGGAAAGTTAATTTACCTAGGTGAGTGGTGTCCACTAGCAAGGTGATGTAATATGCCAGGATTCAAACACGAATTCCCTCAGGTATCGTAAGCTAGCAAAAACACTGTTGCTCAAAGAACCTCAGCTCTTAATACATAATAATAATTATTATTACTATTTTACAAATGATATACTACTAAATGTGTAGAACCCTGCCTCAATGTACAGTGTTAAATCTGATTAAAAGATTATATCTATTGCATAACCAAGCAAATTTAAATGTTTAACAATAATAAGCAATTAATTATTATAGTTGATATGTATTTACTAATAAGGTCCTTTCATTGATCATCTTAATAGTAATCTCTACGTAGTATATTACCTAAAAACAAAAAATGAAATCGTAGGGGTTCAAACTTCTTGGCAATTATTTGATATACGTGCATGCTAATATGCTGCGATACTAGCGCTATTTGGTTTTAATGCGCTTAATTAATAAAATCAAAGCGTATATTATAGACCTGTATATCATAGATCTTGAGACAATGTAATAAGAATCGTTAGAAAGAAAGAAACTAGAACGTTGCCAACTCTGCTCTACATTTAAAGCCGTCAAGTTACTTAACATTGGAAAAAGCGTATTCTCGTAACTTTTATGTACCATTTGCCTTTAATTTAGTTTGTTTAATACTTTTATTATTCTTATTCGTTTTAATATTGCATTTTCATTTTAACCTCAGGTTTTTATATTCAAACTGAAAGTTTAAGTGATTTAACTTAGCTGTTACTATTGAAAGAAAAGTCTAGATATTTATCTAGCGTTAGAAAAGCTGCCTAAAAGCATCACAATATTTATTTAGTTGGCAGACAAAGTTCACATACCCACATATAATTAGTAATCATGACCGTTGGAGATAGTAAAGGACCTGGTGGAATTTTACCCAAGAAAAAGTAAGTTTCTTAATGTTGATTTCTAAATCTAACTTAGCCCTACTATACTATGTCGAAAATCTTCCTCAAATATTGACTGTATCCGAATAGTCATTTACACTTGATTTGATTTTACACTTATCACGCACTTGAGATCAAAGACTCCAACATACTATTTGAACAGCAAACTATTATTTACACAGGCCAGTAGAAACGTGGGCGGACTATTTCAACTGTCTTGTTTGGGGGTTTCATATTTCCTTAAAATGCCTTATTTAGGTTCTAATTGGTCCCACTTAGCCCACAATCTCGTAAGGTTTTTCCAAAATGCAACATTTTTGTAAGGTGGGTGGTTTTTAGCTTATTTCCACTGTATAACACGCCCGATTACTAAATCTTCTACTTGCAAGGATGTTGAGCATATTTCTTAAAGTGCATGGGGAAAAAACACTGTTCAGGATTCAAACCATAACCCGCCTGCCTTATTTCAGCAATCTGATCTCTTGCAAGCCTGACACTTTGGATTGTATGACCCCCAAGTAACCTATTATTACACTATTACCAAATTTGCTATCTAGCAAATACAATACAGTAATTTGCAAAAAACAAAACAAAAAACATGGTTTGACAACAAATGTTTAAAATTATTAGATTAGAGTAGAAAAGGGAAGCAAAATTACATTGGTTAGAAAGTCTTAGTGTATTGAGCTAAAATACATTTAGCAATGCGAAATGAAGGCCAGTACCTTATCTAGAAACAAAAAGAAAGTGTTTTAAAAGTAAAGTTAGCAAGATAGAAGAAAATTTCAAAAATATGAATATCTTTGAACTTTATTTAGTTATTAGCGGATATAAGTAAAGTCAGACTTGGGCCAATTTAGTGAAAGGGGAGAATGGTAACCTGATGGAAGATACAAGCGAGGTTTTGAGTAGATGGAAGGAACCATTCAGGCATATTCTGAATCATCATGAAGGATCCGAATTGGTTGAGGGTGAATCCATACTGCTGAACCACTAGTGCCAGATCCAAATATTAGGAAGTCAAAGAAGCAATTAGGGAGTTAACGAACCATTCAGTTCCAGAGTTAATAAAGGGAGGTGGTGAATATTTATTAATATAAGTTCATAAATTGCTATGTTTCATATGGAACAATCACGTACTACCACAAGTATGGAAGTAAGTTATTATAAAACCCATAAATGACTAGTCAAAACTGAAGGATATTATTTTCAGTACTTTATTATAAATTTGAGTTATATATATTTATTATTAGTATCATTTTAATTAATATTTATTTTAATATGTCTTAAGTAAAAAGGTATTTTCTAAAGTAAATTCAAATTTCATCCTTTGTTTAAGGCTCACTTTCAGTTCACTATCAAAGTAAAGTGCTGAGACAGCCTGGTTTTAATTCAAGCAGATATTAAACAACCAATAAGAAGTTATCTTTCATAGCTTCAGTCAATCAAGAGCTCTCATATTGCCTGGTTTAATACCAGAGACCAAGGGGAATCCCTGAGCACAAAATGTAGTCATTAGGAGCAGGCAAACTCATCTTTGCCAACTGTGGGATCTGGATACCACTTGTGATATAATTTCACCCACTGTTCATCCATATGATTCAATATCTTGGGCTCCAAAGTAACAGTTTCATTCTTTAATCTATTTCTGATAAAAATGGATTCACTTTTATTTTATCTTTCTTCATAATTATTTGGTAATGTTGTATTAGATCTCTTCTAGACCTTTTCAACATTTTTCCTTTTGATTTCATATTTCCCTAAACAATATGTTATCAAGAGTTGCTATTTGAGTACTGGCTTCCTAATCTCCCACGGATCACATTACTCCAGATATCAGTTACCATAAAACCACCCTAACACATTGTAAGCAAACACACATACAGTAATCAGTAAATATGAATGTGCTGAATAAGCAGAATCTACAGTTTCCAATTAAATACTGTATAGTATTATTCCTCAAAGATGGTGTTTGTTATTAATCCAATCATTCATGTCATAAAATGTATTTAAGTTTAATACACATCTTGTAACAGCTCTAATATATAAATTAAACTGTTTGTATTTAACCAAACAATTAACATTATATTTATTATGAGGTGTATGCCAAAGAGTCCCTTATGGATAGTAATAATAATAATAATAATAATAATATTGTTTCTGTATCAATATACTCTCCAAAATTGATCATTAAAGTTTTTTTAATACTATTGTTCAATTTAAATATTACTGTCGTGTTTTAGAAACAATATGCTAAATAGCGTTAGGATTGAAAATTATAGTTTCTTTTCGGGAATGTCTTTTGAAAATAGCACTATAGGTATCTTGACATTCTGGAAAGAAACATTGTGATTTATTTTGAAAAATAAAAATAAAATATTTACTTCTCAGTGAGACTGGTGATACTTAACAACAGAATGTTTGTATTTGAGCTCCTATGTCATTTTAAATTCAGTCCTTTTATTTTGTTTGTATGGTTTTTCATTGTGTTTAAAATTTGAGAGTTTTTTTGTGTGTAAAATGGATTCTGATAGTGATATTGAAGAAGTATCTAACACTACTAAGGTTACTTTACACTTAACATGACCCGCATGACATGGCTAATGCTAGACACATGACATGGCTAACGCGCTAGACATGTTGAGCTCGACTGCTGAGGACAGGGAGATCGAGGTTTGAATCTCGGTCGGGTGAACTGAGGTTTTTTTTTCCTAAATGGTTTTCCACTCTCCCTCCACACAAATACAGGTTCACTTCCTCTAATTTGACCTTCCCAATTTCTAATCCATTAGCGTAATTAGTACTTAAAGCGTATAACCCGAACGGATAGTAAGACGTGGTGCTAATATTATTATTATTATTATTACACTTAACATGCACTTGAGATCGATTGCAACGGATAATGTTGTCAAATTTTTAAAACATCAGTGGCATTAAATCGGTAAATTGATAAGAGTAGCCATTTTAACCGAGTGCCCGTGGCACTGCTAAGACACGAACTTGTTCACCTCACAGCAATGAATAAATATTCTGATTGGATTAGTGACGAGATTTATCAATTATGAACATTTCACAACTACAACAATTTATGATGTCTTACTTTTGTTTTTTCAAATTGTGTGTATAAAATATGGTATACTCATATATATTTATTTAACCCTGTTATTCAACAATAAAAAGTGAGATATGTCAGAGAGGGTGTCAGGTGACAGGCATGTGCTAATAATTATAACTATTTGAGTTAAAACTGTAGTTAAAAAGTATGACAAATAAACTTTAGATCATCTAAAAAGTGTTTTTTGATCGGTGTCTGTCTCCACATTAAAGGATGCATTGCTAGTTATTTTCTCCATAACAATGAACCTTGGAATTATGGTGCGAGGGCGAGGGGGGGGTAGGGGGTTAGAGGGGGCATCAAATGCAGCGGTACTGGGCAGTCGTAGGAAAACTGTGTCAAGAAATGCATACATTTTAATAAAGGCTAATAAAGGAAGTAGGTTTATAAGTGAACACTGATAAGTATATGATCACACAAAGAACACAGATTGTGGACGATAATTTATTTAGAGATTACTGTGGACAACATATCATTTGAAAGGGTTAATGAGTTTAAATATTTAGGAACTATTTTAACTAACAATAACGATGATAGTTTAGGAATGTATGCTGCTACTAGGTAAGTAGGTTGTCGCCATCTCGCCTGCTACCAAAGAATGTAAAACTAAGAACATACAAGACACTAATGTTACCTGTTCTCTATGGGTGTAATACATGGTCGCTTACCTTACATGATGTGAATAAATTAAGTGTGTTCAAAAACAAGGTGCTTAGGAAGATATTTGGTTCTAAGCTACCGGAGACTGAAGGAGGTACATAATGATGAGTTGCATACCATGTACTCATCACAAGATATTGTCAGGATAATCAAGTCTTGTAGATTACCATGGGCAGGACATGCAGCGAGAATGGGAGAATCTAGAACCATGTTTAGGGTACTCATGTGCAAACCCAATGGGAAGAGACTATTGGAAAGACCTAGATAATATTAGAATGGTCCCAAAAGAGATAGGGTGTAATGAGATGGACTGGATAGAATTAGCTCAAGATAGGGATAAGGTGTAATGAGGTGGACTGGATAGAACTAGTTCAAGATAAGGATAGGATTTATTAAAGTGGACTGGATAGAACTAGCTCAAGATAGAGATAAGGTGTAACGAGGTGGACTGGATAGAACTAGCTCAAGATAAGGATAGGATTTATTAAAGTGGACTGGATAGAACTAGCTCAAGATAGGAATAAGGTGTAATGAGGTGGACTGGTTAGAACTAGCTTGTACTTTTGTAAGTGCGGCAATGAACTTTTGAGTTCCTAATGCTGTAGAGTAAGTAGGCTAAATATTAGTAATAATATAATTAACTAATGTTCACCATGGCCTGGGCCTTGATGACCTAAAAATGATTTTAAATATACAAAATATCAACAAAAGCTTGGAACCAATGCACATGACTAAATCATACACACACTTTAAATTGTAAACTAGAACATATATGCAAGGAAAATCGTTTGGCAACTAAACTCTCACATCTTGCTAGATATACTGGTAATATCGATTTACATATATCTACTTCATAAGCAATAGCTATTCTCTCTCACCCGCCTCAGTGGCGTAGTTGGCTAACGTGCTTGTCGTGTTGAGCTCGACTGCTGAGGACGGGGAGATCAAGGTTCTAATCTTGGTCGGGTGAACTGAGGGTGGTTTTCCCTAAATGGTTTTCCACTCTCCCTCCACGGAAATGCGGGTTCACTTCCTTTAATTCAACCTTCCCAATTACTAATCCATTAGCGTAATTAGTACTTAAAGCGTATAACCCGAACGGGTAGTAAGATGCGGTGCTAATTATTATTATTATTATTATTATTACCTCTCAACGCAATCCTCTCCAGCATATCTAGTCCCATTGTCTCACCAGAAATGTGTATTTTACAACCATACATTGCCTACATTATCTTCTCCTTCTGTCAATTGTTTTTTGAAAAAATTTATGTAATTTTACATTTACAAAATATAGCTAGTGTTAAAAATATGCTCAGTCTATTCAAAATAAATGCCTAAATTTACTCAGAAATGCCTCAAAATAACAAATCAAGATTAGAAGCTCTAAAAATCTAAAATGAGAAATAATTACCAACTAAGGGTCTATTAAAAAAGGTTTTCACAACCAGAGGATCACAAACCAAATTTATGTAGGCCTACGCTTGATCAAATTGTCTGTGATGTACCAAAAAATAAGTAAGATAACACTTCCAAAAACTAAGGCCTTGGTGATCACATTTGTAGGTATTCTACAACTCTTATACCACATTATACCTCCCTTAAAGTATTAGTCTAAGTTTATCTCACTTTTTAATTATCCTTTTTAGATTGCTTTTAATAAATTTAATCAAAAAATAAATACTTTTTTTTTTCAATTAAAAGATGTGTTGCTCTCATCAATTAACTTAGAAAAATTAAAAATAAATTAAATCAAATTCTCAGCATTAGGGCTCTGCAAACAATTATTAGAATTGGCCTAACCCTAACCTTTCTAACCTTCATCCAAAATACAATTTGTTTTTAAATAACACTCATATTGCACATCTTAGCATGTAAAGATGATTGCACGCTACATGAAACTTAAAAGCACAAGCACACCAGTTTTTAATCTACTGTATTCTAACAAATCTTACATTTTGTAAATTCATAAATAACATAGAACACACACTTGATTCATTTTTCAAAGAAAAGTATTTAAAATATTACAAATTTGATATTGGTGGTTTACAAGACATAATTAACTTAACATTTGAGAAATAAAATTAAAACCTAAAAACAAATATATATTTGTCTAAAGGGTTTGAATTGTGTTTTAAAGCACCTACTAAACATAAGCTTTAATCTAACACCAAAATGAACCAAATTGAATGTTTTAAGTAATTACAACCCAAATCAGAACAACTAATTTAGCAATAAACTTTTTTTCTCTCTTTCTTTCAAAACTGCACTATCAGTAAATTTATGCACAAAAAGATATAAAGAACATCTGAAATGTAATGTTACACAGCATTGAGTGATTTGGCGTAAAATGAGACCACTGTAGTTTACTACTCATTCAGGTTCTACACAAGTGTACTAGTTACCATGATGGATGAGGAAGGTTGAATTTAGAGGAAGTGTACCCAAATTTGTTGGAGATAGATAGTGGTAAACCATCTAGGGAAACCCACCCTCAGTACACCCGACCAGGATTCTAACCTCAATCTCCTCGCTACCAGCAGTCTAGTGTATTGCGAGATTGACACTAGAGCAAGCGACTATAGGAAGTAGGCCACTTAAAGCTGCACTTACATAGAACTTGGGATCACCTTGCTTGTTTTAACACTGTAAAGCCTGGATCTGTCTTGACTGGGATTAAAATCAGAGTCGCAGTTAGTCAGCCATCCTCGTGAATTCTTATTTTAAGTGTGTTTTTAAAAAAATCGCACTTTGTACAAATCTACAATACATTATATTATTCAAAACAATTTATCATTATAAAGAATCGCTTATATTTCCTTGTGCTATAAACATAACTTACCGGTAAACCATTTTATGTAAGATTCTTACCTCTGCACACCGGTTGCCACAAAGGCTTTTCAGATGTATTTAGGCTATATTTGCGTCACCACATCTTGGAAACTATTGGCTAGATTTTTCTTTAAATTATAAAACCGTTCAAAGATACTATGAACCAAATTGTTATCAAAGTCTTAAATGGTGACTAAATGGTCCGGATGAATGATATTAGAATGAACCAAACAAGGTCATCTTTCAGGGTAAACAAAGGATGCATACTGGTTAGTACCCAATGGTTCTTGATCAGTCATAAAAAGTTTAGTAGTTACTGTAAACATTCCTTTAATATAGCTTAGATTCTTGTTGGGATGTGTGTTTCTGAAAACCAGGCTTACTGGATACTTCCAGCATCATGACATAGTGTTTCACTAACGTATTGTGTTCTTGTCCCTACAGCACAGCCTACCCTCAAGGGGTTCGCTGTCAGAAATGTTTGGAGTACGGGCATTGGACTTATGAGTGCAAAGGAAAACGGAAGTTTCTTCATCGTTCTTCACGCACCTCCCAACTCAAGAAGCGGCTGAAAATGAAACAGAAGGAGGTCAACAGGCGGCAAAGTAAGTTTAACCAAAGGAATTCATTCTATTATTCTTTTAGGCTTAGCACAACACTTCTTCGAGTTTATCATACTAAATAGCCTGGAGATGTTTATCATTTCACTGTTCCTTGTAACATATAATTTACATCGATGAACATGTTTACAAAGACATACAGGTTGTCTCGTCTAGTTTTCTGGTGATAGGGACCTTGAGGTTTAAAGGAAAAGAGGGTAAATCCTCTCAATCCCCTAGCCCGTTAGTGTGACTAAACATAGACGGCTAATAAGGCACAGCATTAGAAACAGTTGAACCTGGTGTCTTGCTGTGTTGACATCAAGAGGGTGCTGTCAAACTCTGCCTTTCGTCATGTGCTTCCTTCACAATGTTGTTCAGGTGTGACGACTACCTGCTCTGGCTCTTAAACATGTGAAAAGGGGAGAATTGCTGTTGAACTCATATTTTACATTAGTATGTATGTATTGATTTTGTCATATGAGCTAGCTAGGCGAGTCTCTATAGGCCGCTACTGTTGTCATACATTGATGGGGCTCAGCCAATGAGCAGTTGAGGGAACCACAGAAGAACATATTATGACAACTCCTTAAGGGCAGTGGAGGATCTGTTTGGTTGCCTCGTTAGGACTTGTAGAACTAGTCCAAATACCCTTTGTGAAACTAGAGGTAGAGTGATTAGTGGATGCTATCACTTGACCATTGGTCCCAAGCACTGTCAATCTGTTGTTTCCAGTGGTCACCTCATCTAGTGCGGCTGAGTGTCTTGTGTGTGTTGTTGTACAAGCTCATTAGTGCAGGGTATACGGGGTTAATCTGACCATTTGGGGGATGGGGGTGAATATTTCAAGAGGGAGATTCACAGTATATACTAAAGTTGTGTTGAGTCTTGCATCACCTGTGATTATGTCCACTGTAATGCACTAGGGCACTGGTTTCCAATCTTTTTCAGAGTACGACCCCAATTTTTGCCTCATGAGATCCTCGTGCCCCTTTCATTTGAATCCTAGATTCTTAATTGATACCCGCCTTGGTGGCGTAGTTGGCTAACACGCTTGTCGTGTTGAGCTCATCTGCTGAGGATGGGGAGATCGAGGTTCGAATCTTGGTCGGGTGAACTGGGGGTGGTTTTTCCTAAATGGTTTTCCACTCTCCCTCCACACAAATGCGGGTTCACTTCCTCTAATTAAACCTTTCCAATTTCTAATCCATTAGCGTAATTAGTACTTAAAGCATATAAACCGAACGGGTAGTAAGACGCGGGGCTAAGTTTATTATTATTATTTTAATTGATTTAATATGATTATATGACTATTATCAAATGTATCACTCACTTTTAATAAACAATTAAAAAACAAATGGTGTGGATAGTATAACCCATGTCGAAAGATGGCATTGGAGTGTTTCCTTTCACGAGAGCTTGTAAGCCACTCCTTGGCATTGGAGCCTTCCCTTTCACGAGAGCTTGTAAGCCACTCCTTGGCATTGGAGCCTTCCCTTTCACGAGAGCTTGTAAGCCACTCCTTGGCATTGGGAGCCTTCCCTTTCACAAGAGCTTGTAAGCCACTCCTTGGCATTGGGAGCCTTCCCTTTCACAAGAGCTTGTAAGCCACTCCTTGGAATTGGAGCCTTCCCTTTCACGAGAGCTTGTAAGCCACTCCTTGGCATTGGGAGCCTTCCCTTTCACGAGAGCTTGTAAGCCACTCCTTGGCATTGGAGCCTTCCCTTTCACGAGAGCTTGTAAGCCACTCCTTGGCTTGGAGCCTTCCCTTTCACAAGAGCTTGTAAGCCACTCCTTTCTCCAGACATGGCAGGAGCACAATTCTCCCCCTTCATCTCTCTTGCTGTCAACAAATCGTCTAAAATCTTGAAAACTCCTTCAGCACTGGCTCTTCCCGGAAGTGGCTTGCAGAACAATAGGTCCTCTTGGACAGATCTGTTATTGATGTAACGAACATAAGTTACAAGGTGGGCATCCTTCACTGAGTCAGTGGCTTCATCAACCTGTATTGCAAATTTTGACAGTTTCAAAGCTTCGGTTAACTCTTCTTGTATGTCTTCCATGTCGGATATCTGTCCTCGAACTGTGTTATCTGCCGAGGGATCTTTCAGACTAGCTCTGTAAACGCTTTGTCGATCATTATTTCAGTGATTTCGAGAGCAGCAGTCAAAACGAGTGTTTATCCAAAATAATGAGGCGTGTTACATTTTACGACCATATACGAAACTTTGTATGACTGTCCAAAGTCCCTTTTGGTGGGAATACTTGTAATTTTTATAGTTAATTTGGTGTGTCTAGAATATTCTTAACTGTGTTGGTAAACATGCAGTCGAGGTAAGATAACCAAAAGATTCCTTTTCTATTTGGATTTTGAACTTTGCTATAGTCATAAAAATCTCTTAAAAGTGTAATTACAGTACAAGGTTATAGTCCTCACAAAACTTGCGACCCCCAGGTTGGAAATCACTGCATTAGGGACACTGGGACACTGTTTAGCAATACTTAGCCCCCCCCCCCCCACCTGTTTCGTGTGATCTACGAGCTTGGGGTGGTTCTGTATTATAATAGGTCTGTGCAGTAACACCTGTCAACCGCCTCCTCCACACTTTTTTTTTAACTGATGTCTAAAACTCATGAATATCTTGCTAGATTAGCACTTAAGGCACTTATTTGGACCCACAAGGTCCAACAATTTTGATAATATTGAGAATTAAAGCATGTTTATTAAGACTTCAAACATTTATTTGTCTTTTATTCTTCCTCTAAGCCCGTTCAAGCCTTCTGCCGATGGAAAAAAGAAAAAGAAGAAGTCTTCTGTTAGTTCAAGCAGCAGTTCAAGCAGTGGTAGCAATTCGAGTACTTCAGACAGTGACGATAGCTCATCAAATTCCAGTGACAGTACTAGTTCCAGTTCTACCACCGATTCCTCCAGTGACAGCGACACTGATTCTTCCACCTCTACATCATCATCTTCTTCATCTTCCGATTCTTCCGGTTCATCAATTGCTCTTCACGGACACAAATCAAAACATGACAAGGAAAAGACTGTGTTGAAGAAAAGTCGCGGGTCGATTAAGAATCTTGATCCAGAACACGGTAGTGACACGGGGGAGGTCATAAAGCCAGTTTCTGTCCAGAGTCGTATCGTAAGTGTTCCGGCAAACAGCAAGTACTCTTGTTCTGACGACAGTGATTCGAACTCGGGGCCACAAGGTGTACTAACGCTTCGCTCCTCTATTACTACAGTTAACAATTCTCACACTAAATGAATTGATCTTGTTACACCAAACTGACATTTTAAATCATCTTATCGGATGAACTGTGACTGCTTTCTCTTACAATACTCTTATAGAACAGACAATGATAATTATAGTCTACAATTTTATTAGTGTTTTCTCATTTTCATTCTCTCCAATATGACTATGGAGTGCCTTCAACAAATGGTGTAGTTTTCAAGTTGAAAAAACATTACACCCAGAAAAAACCAACAATCCAAAAAGCATAAATAACAAAATAAGTGATGGTCATAGACTATTCAAAAGACACTTAAAATATATTAACAATATGGCATTAATAATGCTGCCCAAAGTAATTTTTTTATTTAGTTTTTTTAAATAGTGCCAAAATTTTAATAATATCATAGCCTATATTTAATTTATTTATTGAAAATTTGAAATTAAACATTCATTGTTGTGTGTGTAAATAAAGTGCCACCTTTTTGTTTGTCATTTGGAATAATATATATTTTAACTATAACTAGC
The DNA here is from genome assembly GCA_039000515.1 of Timema cristinae. Lineage (NCBI taxonomy): Eukaryota > Metazoa > Arthropoda > Insecta > Phasmatodea > Timematidae > Timema > Timema cristinae. The sequence goes on from JBCFYV010000001.1 coordinate 4,187,286, forward strand.
TCTCTTAAATTTGTTTACACAACAAAAGGGTGTGTAAAAATCCTGTTCAAAATATCAAATTTGTTTATTTAAAGTCTGAATTTCCATAGATGATTTTAATATGACATGTAATCAAATTACATATTTATTTGAGATCTTTTAAAACTGTCAATGCCAATCAGTAAAAGATAATACTGGGTATAAAATATTTAAAACAATGAGAAAATGTTACTGAGTCCAAATATTTCCTTTGAATTAAACCATTTTGTTTGTAGTTTTACTTATACTTAACTTTTTTTCAAACCATATTGTGTAGTACATTTTTCTTATTTTTTATGTATAAATGTTTTCAAGAAATAAAAATGGCATATTTTAAAAATATTATCTTGTTATTTTGACTAAAAAACTACAAACACAATATTTTTTTAGCATATGAACTAAAATTAGTGTCACAATTATTAGTGAACAATCATCGTTTTGACACAAACCACAAAGACAAGCCTGTACCCATCCATGCCGGTACCTACAACCAGGACTTTCAAACCTGCTACACCACCAACATATTAAGAGCATTTCCCAAACAGTTCTCAACTCAGACAGTGGGAAATGAACCACCAATGGATTACCAAATCGAGATTACCACCAGGCCTCAACAGAAGTTAGTTTCTTTCTTTTTATAATATCCTTTTTCAAATTATTATCATTTTAAAAATATCATTTTTATTATCATTTTTTAAAAATAGGTCTATAGATACTAACCCAGGGAATTTATCTTTACTCCCAAAAACAGTTGGTACAATGTGTTTCTAGCAGTTTTTCTTTAAATTCAAAATGGAGTAGTCCATTGTTTGTGTTATTTGTACTCTTTTCTTTCTTCTTTGTGTTTGATAAAGGCAACAATGCCGATATATTACTCTCTTTATGTTAAAATGTGTGTGTGACTACTTCTACTATAGAAGACAGAAGAAAGGAAGAAGATGTCACCTTTGTGCATTGGATTCTTCCCACATCTTTCCTCTTTCCCTAGGTGGGCTTTCTTCATCAAATTTATTCTTAGTAGTTTATTTTTCCTTTTTCTTTAGTTTTGTCAATTTCCTTTACTATAAAATTATTTAGCCATTGGGACACCTCATTTTTAAACATGTCACAATTAAAAATAATACTTAAATATGTAACAAATTAATTGAATTAATAACAATGGTTTTATGATACCTATACATTCAAATTTTTATTTATAATTCTAGTTTCATTGAGGAAAGTTTAAATTAGTCTTTCGATAAAATACATATGGCTGCTATGACCAAGCGAACCTTTTCATGAAACAAGGACGGACACCAATAATCTCAAAACTAATCCTTAAAACACTAGTACAAGCTAGAGAGGGTAACGCGTGGTCTGGTCTAAAACTAGTCTATTCCTTTCATTGTGGTGGCTGCACTGATGGAGTGTAAGGAAGAAGGATCTGCCTGTCTCAGCTCTACTCGCCCAAAACCATTACACGGTGGTCCTGGGCAATATTCCTCCTTGCTCGGCTGGGTGGTGGTCGTCCCTACTGTCCGGTCAGGAGGTTTCATCTGTCTAGGGATGGGAGAACTTAGAGCCAACACCTGGTATACACTAGTGGTTGGCAGTTGTATCCGGTCAGGAAACGAGGTCCTCGCTGGGCGACCTAGGCGCATGTACCATGTTGTACCTCAGACTGAGTTTCTGGCTTCCTCTTGTGACACCCTGGTAACTAATTAACTATTACTACCCGTTTGGATTATACGCACTTACCATTTACACTAATGTATAATGGTAGGGTGATTGTGAGATGAAATGGAGGACCTACAGTTTAACGTGGGATCCGAACCACGGTGGAGGCCTGACATTCCACAACTAATTAACTAAACTGATGGAGGAACTTGTAATAAATACACCACTTCCTAGTAACTTATACTCCAGCTCTGAGCTACTATAAGCCAGTGCTGAGTTATTGTAGCCAGTTCATACAGGACAGAGGGATGTTGAACATGAGGTCCAGACAGGACACAGGGATGTTGAACACGAGGTCTAGACAGGACAGAGGGATGTTGAACACAGGGTTCAGACAGGACAGAGGGATGTTGAACACGAGGTCCAGACAGGACACAGGGATGTTGAACACGAGGTCCAGACAGGACAGAGGGATGTTGAACACGAGGTCCAGACAGGACACAGGGATGTTGAACACGAGGTTCAGACAGGACACAGGGATGTTGAACACAGGGTTCAGACAGGACACAGGGATGTTGAACACAGGGTTCAGACAGGACAGAGGGGTGGCTACAGAAAGGTTCCAGGGGAGGTATAGCATGGAATATTGGTCCTCTCTTGTAATTGCAGGCGGTGTTCCTCTGGCTCTCCATGTACTTGTATAGATAGAAGAGGCGAGGGATCATCATGGCTCCAATTTGTCTAAATGATGGGTTAGGATACTAATGAGTGCAGCCTGGTTAATGATGAGCTCTCTATGAGGAGAAGGGTGGGTGAAGAATAGCACCAATCATTACTGACTGAATTCTCATATGAGATAAATACACTACAAGGACTCCTAACTGTCATTACTTGTAATTATTATTTTACTCTAAAATGTTTTATTGTAAGCTTAATCAAGAAACCCTTCCAAACTAGTTACACTCGCTAAATTTGTAAATTATAAGTCTTAAGTATTTTAATTTAATCTTAATTAAACATCGTGATGACAGCAGCATCATAAGTAATACACCCAACATCTAGTGGCAATCTAGTTCATAAATGCTACAGAATCATATATGCTTTAATAATTATATTCTTTGATAAGATCAAAACCTAGTTTTCAAATCAACATTGAAGAATTTTCAAAGCTCACGGTCTTAAAACTTGTTTTAAACAAAGTTTGATAGCGATACACATTGTAGCACCCATCAGAGAGTCGGGATACTCTTGAATGAACCCAATTAATGGCAAGTATGTATGACGAAGACACTACTGGTAAACTCTGTTTAGTAAACCAATACTCAAATCGGCAACATTAGTCGGTGACTCTTGAGTGCAAATAATTCAACTTAAAAATAACATTTTGTTGTTTGAGTTTATATTAATGGGTGTGTGAGTTTTAAAATGCTTATGCTCATTCTCTGTTATTCAGCTGTTGTCCAGGTGTGATTTACAAGCCTCTCCCATCTTGTTTGATCTGTACAGTTCATCATGCACACCTCTACTCTTTACATCTTGTATCACTTGGTCAATCCATATTTTCCTTGGTAATCTCTGAGTTTTGTGCACGCCACTTCTTTCTATAGCCACATGCTGCTCTTTCAGAATCAATTTCACATGTCCAAATCATTTCAGGAGAGACTTTACAATCTTTTCACTTAATGGTTATTTTTATTATTATTCCTTGTCTTAGTGTGTAGTTTAGCATAAAAACACTAACTTTCAATAAAACATCCAGACACGTTTGGTTGCGTTTGCTTTTCATAAGGCTGTTCTATGCACCGTATTGTTGTGATAGACCTCAAATTACATTTCCCTGATTTATTTTGGGTTCTGTTTTCGTAATTTATTATTTGCCTTGCTATTTTATATCCGTTTTCTTCTTTAACCAAAGAACAATGGGAAAATTAGCTAATTGGATCCAATAATTATTGTTTTTACAACTCGTCGACTTTTGTTTGTTTTCAAACCGAGATGCCATGAGGCCACTACCTGGCACTATTCCTCCCCGTCACAGCATGGTAAACTTCAGACTCAAAGTTACATCACCGCAAATGTAATCCTCTCTGACGAGCTAGCATCCATAACCTGACTTTGAAGTTTGTACCTGATTTTGAATTTACACACTATCATCCCTCCATTTGATACCTTCCTTTATAAAAGTACAAGTTACCTTAAAATTATAGACACATCATTTAAAAATATTTTCCCCCCAAAAAGACATGAAAATAACACACTGTTAAAAAAAAAACATAAAATATGTCGAATTAAAAGTGAAAATACATTCCAAACATCCTAATTCTAAGACATCTCACTTTACACATTTCTAACGGCAGGATTAAAATATGTAGCTATATACAAATTCGGGCCCTAACTATAACAAATGGGTTATAACAAAAATGGTAACATAGTTACTATTTATATGTCCTATTAAATGTATATTTCCTTTTACGTTTATAATTTTTTCCATTATTTTATTTTTTTGTCAAGTATTTTGATGCCATATTTTTATTTTGTGTTGCGTAGTGAGTCCTAATGCAACTAGAGTACAAATTTAAGTCCCACCAAAGGCACATGAAAGCCTTGGGCCGGTCCTTTTTTTATCAGTAGTCAAAACTAATCACAGTATTGTCAACTAGTAAATAAACTTTTTAATGCATAGTAAGCCATCTACAGCTCTTTGTTAACCTACAATATTACTGCACATGTTTAACATAATTTATTGTGTTACATTCCTCAGTCTTCATTTGAAATGGATTTTTTTAATTAATATTTTTATGAGCTTTACAAACATTTTAACCCAGATCAAAATTCTCCAGTTTTCCCATATTTTCCAAACTTCCCGTGTAAATATTTGTTTCTCTCTTAGTTTTAAAATCAAACCTGAAAGTTTGGGCCACAAAACACAGTGAGATGGATTGTTTTCTTCACATTGTGATTTTTCGTCTTCCTGTGTGAGTGCTGAAGTATTTCCTCATATTTATTACCTCGGTGATTAAGTGATCATTTCCTCTGTCTTAAATATACATTTATCACAAATTATACAAATGTCAACTATCGGCTAGTTTTAATTAAATTTGACTTGAGGTATTCAACATACATTTTATCAATACATGATTTACAAACCACTAATTCTAACAGACACAATGCCTAATCTCAATGATACATTTATCATCCATAAATCGAGGCCTGAGTCTTTAAGTTCAGTAGAGACGACTACTAACTGAGATAATGTACTACAATATTAGCTAATGTGAGCTATTATCAAGCTATATGAGCCAATCATACGGCAGAGGGGCAGTTCCCTTGTAGATTGGTGCAATCTTGATTGTCTTGACTTTGCTAGTGTTGGTCTTGAACTGGGAGTTAAATACGTCGCACGCTGGTCGAACTGTGAAGAAATAAAGCACCTCCACGAGGCTGAGAAGACTGCAGCCCAGACACAAACCTACAATCCCTCCAAATGAAGCTGAAAAAAACAAAACACATTAACATCTAAAATATGTATCCTTCGTTTATCCTGTAAGGCAGCAAGCTTTTCTTGCATTATTCCACTATGGTATAGAATAGCTTATCAGATAAGGTCATAGTGTATTTCATCAAGGTAAGAGTGACTTGCCCCGGTGGTCGAATTCTCTACAACGCCACTCTTGTGTTGGACTAGACTGCCGATGACAGGAAGATTGGGGTCTGAGTCTCGGTCGAGTGTACTGAAGGATATAACTCAAGTTCTATTGGGCTCATATTTGCCCAAACATGAACATTTGTGCTCTAAAATTAGACCTTTAAGAGAACATTTAATGTGGTGGGCTAACTTGAGCTCAAGTTTTTTTTTTTACAGGTTGTAGTATAAGGAAAGCTCAATTTGGCATGCCACATTAAATGTTCTCTAGAATGCCTAATTTTAGATCACAAAATACGTTCATTTTCAGGCACTTATGAGCACAAAAAGAATATAATTGAGTGTTGTAAGTAGAATTTTGTTATGTTGTGTTTTTTATTATATGAAGGGCTAACTTGAGTTCAAGTTGGTCCCCACATTAAATGTTAACAATAAGGGCTAGTTTCATAGAATCTTCAAATGTAATACAATATACCATTTTAACAGTAGAACACATCTTAATCTTGTTTTCAAAAATCTTTAAACAACGCAAAAACAATGTTTTCCAATGCCAACTCAAGTTCTCTTTCTAACATCCTCCCACCGTTGAGGATGGACATCCTCAACTAATCGGTACATCGTGAGGGGACGTTGACTTCTGCTAGAGAGTGTTTTCTTTGGGTGCTGTACTTATTTCTAGAAGGATGCTTCTGAAGAAGCTACTCTGTCCTCCTCGAACCAAGTCCTCAGTGCTACACATCTATCATCAGGAACCTCTAGTGGGTAGAGCCGTTTTATGGGTTTCAGAATTACACCTTTAGAAGTCACGATTCTTGCGAGCCTTGTTATACTACCGGATCAAGGAAACAACTCCACAATTTTCCCCTGGGACCATTCCATCCTTTTGGAACTGTCTGATTCAACTAAGACTATATCGCCAATCTTAAACAAATTAGAGGACTTGTTGTTCCGTTTACTAAGTGCCAAAAGTCCCAGATACTCTTGCTGAAATCTCTTCTTTGATTCATTTCTTAAATTGAGAAGATGACAATTTTGTTGGTTCAGACTCTTAGCATCCAAGGCATCACATTCTGGAACTCCCATTTCCTCTATTTCTTGTAGAAAACAAGCCGGGGTAAGAACACTTACATCGTCACAATCTTCTGCCCGGTATTTCAGTGGCCTAGAGTTAATGGCAGGTTCTATACTGCAGAGAAGAGTAAGCATTTCTTGGAAAGTTAGGCAAGCCTTGCCTAAAACTCACTTCTAAAGTTGTTTTGTTACTCTTATTAACCGTTCCCAGAAGCCTCCCCGCCATGGAGCACTAGGGGGGTTAAATTTCCAAGTGATACGTTCAACCGAGCTATGTTTATAAATCTTTTCCCAATCAAGTGTTTGAAATGCATTATTGGCACCGGTGAAGTTGGTGCCATTGTCAGAGTAAATAATGGGACGACACCCTCTTCGAGCTACAAAACGCTGGAAAACTTGAAGGAAAGCTTTGGTGGAGAGAGAAGTAATCAAATCCAGATGTACTGCGCGGTATATAGCACAAGTGAAAACTACAATCCATGCTTTACACTCATCTCTCGGAAACAGAGGACCCGCCAAGTCAACCCCTATTACTTCAAACACAGATGCTTCTCTTATGCGCTTGAGGGGTAAAGTATCTGGAGCTACCTCCCATGTTTTCCCTCACACCTCCGGCATCTGATACAATGGTTTAAAACTTTCCTCACAGTTCTCCTCCCACCAATAATCCAGAAACGTTGTCTTAGGAGATTGAGAAGAAGTTGCACTCCGATGTGACTTTGTTTCACACGCTCTTCCATGATAAGGGAAACAACATGGTGTGTTGAGAGAATCATAGGGAATCTGAACCGCTTCAAATATTCTCTAAATCTGAGGACACCGTCTTCCATAGGAGGATTTTGCGAAGATAATCGTTTATCAGATGGTATATGGAAACTTTCCTTTTGAATGAAACTAATAAGTCTAATCTCAGCCTTCTATAGCTCACTAGCTTCCAGATTTTCTTGCAATCTTATGAACTATTCTTGGATAACTGGAAAAATATCTTGCATATCGACTATAGTAAAAGAATTCACTGGAGTTTTTCATCTCCTCAGATATGTATTTTTCGTCGTACACAGGTTCTGCTCGAGGCCAACAGTTTGATGATTCGTGTAACCAGGCAGGGCCCTCCCACCATCGAGAATCCACCATCTGAGAAACAGAACATCCACGTGATGGCAAATCAGCCGAGTGCATTGAACTTGGAATATGTTTCCAACGACTAGGATCGGTCAAGTTCCTGATCTCATTCACCGCTTTATTACAAAAACATACCAGTTATCATTCCTACAAGTCCAAGCCAGGAATGTAGAAGATTCTGACCCTATAAAAACATCAAGATCCTTCAAACAAGTAGATTCCAGCACACCTTTTAGCAACCTCGCACCAAGTGTAGCTGTTAATATAACCTAGGGATAGTTATTTCTTTGAGGGGGCTACACTCAATCTTGCTTCACATAACTGCAGACTTGTGTGATGATCACTGGATTCACATCTAATGAAAACAACTGCAGCATAAGCATGTTGACTGCGTCACAGAAGACATGAATTTGTACACAACCACTTCTTACAAACCACCGAGGAATCTTGATTTCCACCAGTAGAAGCAGATCCTTTACCCAAGTGAGAAACTCGGAGTTTGGATCTTTCATCTACCATTGTATTCCATCCAATGCGAGTCTTACATGTCCTCTGAATCAACGGTTTTGTACATGTCACTCCCACAGGATCGAAAATTCTTTGCGCACGAGACAAAATTTTCCTTTTTGTCACTTCTACATTACACCTATTCAACCAGTCCACATTCAGAAGCAACGTATCAATTTTGCCGATCCCACAACATTCCTAAGACAGAAGAGAGGGGCATGTTTTCCCTCATCTTGCATGAATTGCCATCCTCTCAAATTAAATCTGCCTTCAGATAACACCTCACTAGATTGCTGGATAAACTGATCTACTTCTAATTCACCGTCAATGCTCGTGACAACGTTGTCTACATAGAAGCTCTGTAGAAGTTTCTTAATGATCAGGAGATTGAAATGGGGGTTTTGTAAATATTTACTCAAATAATGCTCCAAAACTGCCACCAAGAGGAAGGGGCTACAAATTAAGCCAAATACTACTCTTGCATGTCTGAAGATCTCATAGATATGCTCAGCTTCATTCCACCTATATAAAACAGAGATATTTCCTATCTTCTTTCTCCTATTCAACCCTCCTCAGCCCTAACTCATTAGTGTGATTAGTACATTATGTTTATAGCCTGAACAGGTAGTAAGAAGCTGCCTTTTAGGGTTAACAATGTGTACATTATCCCCACACGTTTAAGGTCCATAGGCTACCGAAGATTATAGCTAACACCAAATTCAGGGGTGTGTAAAAATTGAAATGCGCACCAAAGGCGCCTATGTGGAGATACCCACTGTTTCTTTATTTGAGATGAAAGCCCTTTTCATATAAAAATTTTTGTGAACTTGTACTTAAATTCATAAAGGAACCACACTTTAATTGAAGTCCTAGCCACCAAGCATTACGGAGCAATTTAATAATAAATCTATAATTCGTAAAGATCAAGAGTTAATGGAAATGGACTGCACTGAACAGTATATAGCTGACACGCGTAAGGAATGGGCAGTAATGGACAAGTAATAAGTATCATTAGTTAAATTAAGCCAATAGTAATGAGTATAGAAGAACAGTGAATATTATAATAGCTTAAAGAAACAAGAAGAAACTAAGAGTAAGGCATGCAGTGGCATCGTCTCGACTCGTGCCCTTGATAGTAGCATTGGAAATCATGTGACCAGGTGTAGATCTGTCCGAAAAGTCATGAATGATATCCATGCAGTCTTCTTGAGGTTTTGGTCGCCATGGATACGGAAAGCTACCAGCCGTGCGCTGTTCTCGCGATGTCGGTCGAGGTGTTTGACTGGCAATTTTTTTAATATTACCATTTGGTCTTCTAGATCACTGACTTACGTTTTCCGCCATTTTAAATACGGTTGTTGCTGTTCTAATAGTTTGATGCAGTCCTTGCTATGAACAGCGTGAGAAGTGTAAAATTATCAAGACTGCATCAAGTCTATAACTCAAGGGTCCGACTGGGGAGCCTTGGACTATTCCGATACAGCATAATTCTTATAATATTTGATAGGAAAGAATACAAATAAAATTGGGTATTAACTTGATTCTAAGCTTTCATATAAAATACTCATTAAATCATATAACAACTCATTGTACATCCCTAACACTATACTTCAGTGAAGTTCCTCTAATTGTACTTTAATCTCACAATGTGTACGATTGCCAATGTCTGTCAGTAATAGTTCAACTGAATTTTTATTGCAAACACATACATATCTATATTTTATTAATGAGCCAGTTGATGACTTAAAAGTTTATAACATTTTGATGCAAATTAACTTCAGCTCTTTATCAAAATATTAAATATAAATTTCCCTGTACAATTGTTCGTTGGTCTGTACTTAAGTATGTATGTATGTAAACACATTAAAGGTGATAGATCACAACAAATCTACTTATAAATCTTTTTGTATTCACTTTTATATGTGTATTGAATATTTTATATATGCAAGTTATACTACTATAAAACCACATAACTAACTCATTCACTCGCAGACATTAATGTTTACCCACTTCCAGATGACCAAGAAACTTGAAATTTGAAAAACTCATAGCTTCTAGCCTATAACTGATGGGAAAATTCCAAAAAGTTGAAACAATTGATTTTTAACCCCTGAAAAAAATTGAAAATGAAGCAACTTTAAAGTTGGTGCGGTATATACAATACGATACCGGTAATTTTAAGTTGTTACATTCAAAACAATGCTTGAATTACGTTAGTTTACATCCACTTGCAAAGAAAACTCAATGGGGGGTTTGAGGACGGAGCCCCAACCAAGCAACCGTGAGTAATATAAATGCAATGCAACTATTGTTAGATATGTTTTTGATGACAGATGTTTTATTGTTCTCTAAACTTACCAAGAAGATCGTTCCAGCTGTATATGACATCTCTTCTGAATCGCAGAACTGACAGATCTTTGAAGTACACATGCAATATGGAGTGGTTAGTGATTGTTATCTCCTTGCTAAAATCATTTTCAATCATATATATTTTGTAAAAGGTAATTGCTAAACTAAACACAAAAACCATTTAAAAAATCCTGGTTTGTATATGTTTATTATTAAGTTTTAATCAAACATCCTATTGGCTACCTTTACATGTGTTGTTCTTTTGCCAATGAAAATTGAACTGGTCATATCATGTTTCATTGTTTACTAAGACATAAATGATTATGTTTTGGTTTCCAAGATTACACTATTGTCTTTATGTTTAATCCAATGTTCATTAATAGTTTTTAAAAATCTTTACATCTAAGTTTTATGTGCAAAGGAATAGTTTTCATTTAACAATAATTGAAAACATTTTCCATTGAGGTTTGTGTACCCCCAGAGGTACATGAGGGATCCAGGGGGTAAATGCAATGTAACACACAGTTTTATTGATGATTAATTTGTGATAGGTGAGTCTAATAAACAAAATAAATCTCTTATTTTTTTTATTTTTATGTGATGCTTTGGGACTCTGCCACTAATTTGTTAGCTCGCCACTAAGGCTTTATTAAAACATTGAAAGACTATTTATACTGTACAAGATAGCACGTACTTGTTTCTGTTCTCTTTTTTAATATACGGAAGAAGTATGTTGGACACTGAAAGTAACCAGTGAAATTAATATAAACCACAAATATTATAAATCTATAAAATATGTATCTTTGCATAGAGAACTGAAAAGTTCACTCACAAGAAATGTGTACGATCGTATTCACTCTTGAAGAAATTTCCCTGCGATATCTCAGCGGTGTAGACGACATCAGTACATGTGGGATGGCAGTCACAGCTCATAGAGTTGAGGTTATCTGCAGGACTAAGGATGTGATCTGGGGCCCTTAAGTTGATGAAGACACCTGGACAGAGAGTTTCTAGTTCAAACCTTGTCTTTCTACCCAGACAGCCAGTTTTTTTTTTAATATCAGAGTTCCATATTCAATGCTAGTGGGACACAGGGGTGTCATTAAGCCTATTTAGGGGACGCTTCTACAATATCAATTTAAGCCCTGCCCTCTCCTACCTAGGGATGTGAAAAAAATATAGAAACTTTACTAATGTTGATATTTTTCTTTTCAATACTAGTTTTTTTTTTTTTACTCAATACTTTTGTCTAATACTTTTACTGATATTAGTACTCGCACTCCAGTATCGGATCAATATCGAAAGAAACAACTTTTTTGTTAGTTTCATCTCTAGTTGAGAGTCTGGAACTATGGGCGGTATGCAAGAAGAATGCTTAGTGGACTGATGGTGTGGTCCCGTGCACACTATTGCTCCGCTTTCTAACCTACGATGACGCAAGTAAACCCACGCTAGAGTCAACAAAGCATCCACCTGGTCAAGTTCTTGTGTACGGCCCTAAATGTTTACTAGGGTGGACTGTGGAGGAATTGGAAGAACAAATGACAGTGCGATTGGCGACTGGTCTACTACCCCCTTCCTTTATCAATGAGCACAATTGGTGACCAGTCTTACTACCCCTTCCTTTATCAATGAGCACAATTGGTGACCAGTCTTACTACCCCTTCCTTTATCAATGAACATGGTCATCAAAAACTAAACTAAATAATTATTTGTAGAGCTCAATGAACTCAAGTTACCTCAAGGGTGTCCCAAGCAGACAAAGCATAAAGCGGTGTCCATTATGCTATTGTATTTCAATAGTTTAATCTATCTTGATACAGTATATAAACGAAGAGTGTAGTTAATAAATGACATTTCCCAGAAGTGAATTATGGAAGTTTTTAAGAGGTTGGATAGCGAAAAAGCATCTTGTAAGAATTATTTTAAAATATTAAAAACCATTATGTTTTTCAGTGTTTAACTAAATATGGAATTACAAATATGATGTAAAAGTTGAAATTTTTATTACTAGATTAAAAAAAACTTTTTTCAGATTAAAATTTCGATACTGATACTTTTCTTTCAATACTTGTGAGGTATCGATATTTTTCTTGCGATACTTTTAATGAGTACATTATTATTATTATTATTATTATTATCACCGCGTCTTACTACCCGTTCGGGTTGTAATGCACTTACGCTAATGTGTAATGGTAGGATGATTGTGAGATGAAATGGAGGACCTACAGTTTAACATGGAATCCGAACCACGGTGGCCTGGCATTCCCCACATTCACAAGCTGTGATTAATACACGTCTTGTCAGAGGTGAAGGAAGGGTTTGGCAATCAGATAAAACTGTGCCGGGACCGAGGATTGGGTTTTATTGGTATTTTGTCATTTAAGTTTTTATTTTTTAAACTAGACATATTTTCATGATGATGTTCAGTCATACTGAATACTTACGTCGGTGTTTGGCGAGGCATTGGACGTCCATAAGACCACATTGACGAGTATTTCCTGTAAATCAAAATAATAACTAATGATGTACACATTAGACTTGTTTGTGATTTAAAGATATGTTTGTGTCACACACACACACACACATTCTAGTTCTCATGATTTGTCTGAAAACCTAATAATAGTAACTGTTACAGCCTCTACTCTGATCCTAAAGAAATAAGATTACAAATTCTTGAATATGATTTATTTGTAACATAACTGAATCATAAGATTAAATGTTTATAAGTTACATTTTTGGCTTAACATTCACACGACATACTCATTTGAAAGCTAAAAAAGCATTTGTACTAAAATAATTAATAATATTTTATAAACCCAATGTTTAGAATTATTTAGTTTTTTATATTAATGTAACAAAATAATTTCTAGCGGTGTGTGAAGTTTTTTTTTTTTTTTTTTTTTTTTTCAAATCAAAGAGAAGCCGAATCAAATAATTTGAATTATTCCCTAAGCCAAATCAAATCAAAGTGTGAATATTATTTATAGAATGTATTATTGTAGACTTGCTTAAGGGTCGCCCATAAAGCACATATCACTCTTTTCTTAAAGTTTTGACCCCCTACCCCCATCTAACACCAAGTATACGTCCAGCCCGGCCTCTTCCCATTCACCCTGTGTTCCATAACAAGAATGAATGTCATTATTTCATGGGGAAGCTTTTATGACACTAAGAGAGGGACTCACATTTAACACCACTTAGAATACATTTTAAAACCTGAATATAAACTATTTCATAACATTAACAATAATATTATTTTATCAACATTATAAATTAAGTATTAGATTTGGGTTGGATAACACTGTAATGTACCCACCATCCCTCTATTTAACACCATGTTGAAAATTAGTGACAGTTACACAACCTCTCCATGACAAGTGACAGTAGACCTACCTGTGTCTGGGTAGAAATATGATGTGCAACCTCTCCATGACAAGTGACAGTAGACCTACCTGTGTCTGGGTAGAAATATGGTGTGCAGTTACACAATCTCTCCATGACAAGTGACAGTAGACCTACCTGTGTCTGGGTAGAAATATGGTGTGCAACCTCTTCATGACAAGTGACAGTAGACATACCTGTGTCTGGGTAGAAATATGGTGTGCAACCTCTTCATGACAAGTGACAGTAGACATACCTGTGTCTGGGTAGAAATATGGTGTGCAACCTCTTCATGACAAGTGACAGTAGACATACCTGTGTCTGGGTAGAAATATGATGTGCAACCTCTCCATGACAAGTGACAGTAGACCTACCTGTGTCTGGGTAGAAATATGATGTGCAACCTCTCCATGACAAGTGACAGTAGACCTACCTGTGTCTGGGTAGAAATATGGTGTGCAACCTCTCCATGACAAGTGACAGTAGACATACCTGTGTCTGGGTAGAAATATGGTGTGCAACCTCTTCATGACAAGTGACAGTAGACATACCTGTGTCTGGGTAGAAATATGGTGTGCAACCTCTTCATGACAAGTGACAGTAGACATACCTGTGTCTGGGTAGAAATATGGTGTGCAACCTCTTCATGACAAGTGACAGTAGACATACCTGTGTCTGGGTAGAAATATGGTGTGCAACCTCTTCATGACAAGTGACAGTAGACATACCTGTGTCTGGGTAGAAATATGGTGTGCAACCTCTCCATGACAAGTGACAGTAGACCTACCTGTGTCTGGGTAGAAATATGGTGTGCAACCTCTCCATGACAAGTGACAGTAGACATACCTGTGTCTGGGTAGAAATATGGTGTGCAACCTCTTCATGACAAGTGACAGTAGACATACCTGTGTCTGGGTAGAAATATGGTGTGCAACCTCTTCATGGCAAGTGACAGTAGACATACCTGTGTCTGGGTAGAAATATGGTGTGCAACCTCTCCATGACAAGTGACAGTAGACATACCTGTGTCTGGGTAGAAATATGGTGTGCAACCTCTCCATGACAAGTGACAGTAGACATACCTGTGTCTGGGTAGAAATATGGTGTGCAACCTCTTCATGACAAGTGACAGTAGACATACCTGTGTCTGGGTAGAAATATGGTGTGCAACCTCTCCATGACAAGTGACAGTAGACCTACCTGTGTCTGGGTAGAAATATGGTGTGCAACCTCTCCATGACAAGTGACAGTAGACATACCTGTGTCTGGGTAGAAATATGGTGTGCAACCTCTCCATGACAAGTGACAGTAGACCTACCTGTGTCTGGGTAGAAATATGGTGTGCAACCTCTCCATGACAAGTGACAGTAGACATACCTGTGTCTGGGTAGAAATATGGTGTGCAACCTCTCCATGACAAGTGACAGTAGACATACCTGTGTCTGGGTAGAAATATAGTGTGCAACCTCTCCATGACAAGTGACAGTAGACATACCTGTGTCTGGGTAGAAATATGGTGTGCAACCTCTCCATGACAAGTGACAGTAGACATACCTGTGTCTGGGTAGAAATATGGTGTGCAACCTCTCCATGACAAGTGACAGTAGACATACCTGTGTCTGGGTAGAAATATGGTGTGCAACCTCTCCATGACAAGTGACAGTAGACATACCTGTGTCTGGGTAGAAATATGGTGTGCAGTTACACAACCTCTCCATGTGTTCCAGCCTGCATTTGATGAGACAGTTACTGTACGAGTAAGTGCTGTTCGTGTTTTCTAAGCTCATGTTAAGATGGCGCTCATCTTTAAACAGACACTGTCGCTGGGAAGTGCTCAGTAAGCGCACGTTGCTTGTGCTATAGGTGGCGGCCGCCGATACCTCGAATACAAACACTCGGGTTATTGTCGTCACACACAGTCATATATTGAAATATTTACACTTCTACTTCCCTGAGAAAAGTGGAATGTAGATTCCAAAAAGAGGAATGAACTTGGGTATTTCTCAAAGGACTTTGTTGGGCTACAGGAATATATTTCTGTTACTGGTAGCGCTAAAAGATGTCTTACAAAGGGAATCAATAAACTTAATATGGTTCATCTCTTTAAGGAAAACATCTTTTCGAGGGATTTGTAATATTTCCTCCAGGGTATTACAACGGGTCATAAAGTTGAATTAGTCTTAGGAACTACTTACAAATTTATTAAATCAATACACTAGTTAGGGAGCGGAGTGAGAGGATGACTCTCCCTTCCACTTAACCAACCCACAAGTTTATTGTTGTTTGAGTAGCAACCTACTTGTCTGCTCCTGCTCAAACCTTGTGTTGAGTGTCAGGCCAATCTCAGTTTGATAGACACTACTAGAGTCTCTCGTCCTGTGTTGGTAACAAGCCATGTTGTGTTCGTTCCCTTTCGTGGGTTTCTGCCCCTCTTTCCTCTATACTGTCTTCTATACATAGCAAACATAGCATTTTGAAATTTACCTAAAATATAATTGTTATTTAAAGCCGTCAACTTAAGAATATATATTTAATCCAATTCAGTGCACACATAATGTATGTGTATGCGTGTCTATATGGGTCTAGCACACAAACACACGTTCCAACACACAAATAGTCATTCAAGCCACATCATTTAGATGTCTAATCTTTTTTTTTTTTTTTTTTTTTTAAATCGCTGTTTGCCATGTTTTACAATAAATCGACAGTTACAACTAACTTGTAAGAAGGCTTCCTTCTTCGGTGCGAGGATAATGCCTCGCGCAGAGATTTCTGGGTAATCTGTGGGGGCATGTATCAGAACCTGCAACCCGTAGAAGGAGAAGAGAGCAGCGTAGTAATCTTCTAAACGTGGGTCCATGAGCATGCTTACCCCTGCAAGGTAGCCTGCACCATTCACCCGAATGTACGGATCACGACTGAAAAAAAACTTGATTGGAGGGTTGGTTGGAGTGGGTTTTCAAGAAACTGAACCAACATTTTGTATAGTGAGGAATGAAAAACACCAATAAGAAAAAAAACTAGTTTAGGTTAGAGTCAACAACACAACTCTTGTGAGGGAATTGGCTTATTAACATGCAAATATGTGTATAACCTGAGCAGGTATTTAATCGTGGTGCTAAAAAAACAAACAAAGGGTTTGTATACATTTTAACAGGTAAAGAGAAGAAATATAAAAACCACTATATCAATAATGTTTATATTGTTGAATATTAAAACACATTAAAACCTCATATATTAAATGAAAATGGAATACATACCTAACCACTTATTCCTTCCCCATCATGTGCTAATAATGTGAACCACCATAGTGGCATGTGCTAATAATGTGAACCACCATAGTGGCATGTGTAGTGCTATTGATGGTATGTACCTATTCTACTTTTATCAATAACAAATCATGTAGAAATAAATAATAAAATAAGTGAAGAAGCTGAAATGATTTGACCTTGAAGTTAATAGTACTGAAAATATGTATTTGTATATACCTAACTTATACTTTGGAATATAACAAAGACTACATTACAGAAAGAAAGGAATTTAAAAAGAAGTTTTTTTCCAACCTCAATAATTAAGGCTACATCTATAGGTTTGTCATTAATGAAGCCTCATCTTTCACATGTAATAATGGCAAGCGCTTTCTGTGATGTAGGACCGTTAATGATGACCCTCGGAATGTATTCCCATTTCTAGATGGACTTATGTGTTGTTTACTATTAATTGTGGTATGTTCTACTGCCGTGCTCCAAGATGTCGAGGTGTGTTGTGCCTTGCGCCTAACTTCCTATGCAACCTGTTGTGCATGTTTGCATAGTAATGTTCTCCTGGCAATGTACACCGGAACTTTCCGAACAGCCTGTATATGTGAGGTTGTTTTATTAATTTTTAATTGAAGTTCTCTTCAAAAAATGTATTTAGAAAAATTAGGCTTTTAATAAAAAGAAAATGGTTGTTTAAAAAAATGAATCTTTTAGAAAGAAAGCTGTGTGAATGAGACTGACCTTACGGTCTTGTCTGGGGGCCGGTAGTTGAAGGAGCAGCAGAACCCTGCGTCTGTCTTGTGCATGGTGAACAGCTGGTCACAGGGAACCAATTCACCTCTCCACTTACACTTGATCATCAAAGAGGAGCAGGGCTGTGTCAGCTGTAACATGTTATATAGCATGGTTGTATCAGCTGTAACATGTCATATAGCATGATTGTATCAGCAGTAACATGTCATATAGCATGGTTGTATCAGCTGTAACATGTCATATAGCATGACTGCGCAACGCGGGGCTGTAGAACTTTAACCAGTGTTCCACCTTAACATATAATGATAAACCTTGCCCACAAAGTGTTAGAGTTTACTGAAACCTCCTCCATTACTTTACCTCATATTTGTGCAAACACAATCTAGGCTGTCACTATGTCCAGCCGTACATCGTCAGTTGATATGCAGGAACAACTGGCCTTGTTTGTTTATTGACATACTTGGGATGCAACTGTTCTGTTTCACAAATTTGGGCTAACCGCATCGAGACCACAATGTTTAGTTCATCACCAGATACACAATACAGTACAGAAATGGCCGGTATTATCATCATCTTCATCGACTGTTTCCAGCTTTTGGCCGGGTCGGTTCAGTAAAAGGCCTCCATCTTCATATATTCTTCCATCGTTCTTTCTTCTTTAATTGCGTTTATTCTTCTCCTCTCACTTGAACACTTTCTGTTATCTGCTCCTCCCATCTCCTTCTTGACCTACCTTGTGTTCTCTTTCCTGCATAATCCATTTCCATCACTTTCTTTGGCATCCTCTCTTTCTCCATTCTCACTACATGCCCATACCATCTCAGTCTTGCTTCCTCTACTATCTCATGTACTCCAACATCCTCATTACATGCCCATACCATCTCAGTCTGCTTCCTCTACTATCTCATGTACTCCAACATCTTTACTACATGCCATACCATCTCAGTCTTGCTTCCTCTACTATCTCATGTACTCCAACATCCTCATTACATGTCCATACCATCTCAGTCTTGCTTCCTCTACTATCTCATGTACTCCAACATCCCTTACTACATGTCCATACCATCTCAGTCTTGCTTCCTCTACTATCTCATGTACTCTAACATCCTCGTTTCATGTCCATACCATCTGTCTTGCTTCCTCTACTATCTCCTGTACTCTAACATCCTCATTACATGTCCATACCATCTCATTCTTGCTTCCTCTACTATCTCCTGTACTCCAACATCCTCATTACATGTCCATACCATCTCAGTCTTGCTTCCTCTACTATCTAATATACTCCCTTTACCCGCTCTATTTACCGAATAACTTCATTCCTAATCCTCTCTACTTACACCTTTATCCTTATTCACGCTTCTGAGCTATTTTACATTCTGTATTTTTCTCAGCTCTACTTTATCCAACATTATAGCTTTACTAGGTCTTACTTATCCTCTTCACAACTTTCCAATAGTATGAAGTAAAATTGATCTTCTTTAATAGGGATAAGACTTGAAGATGGTGTAATATTCACCAAAACTTGTCGTAGTCGTTGAAGAAAAAATTATATGTTAAATAAGGAGAAGGAAATTCAAAAAAAGAAAATTTAACCATTCTATCAATTATTATTACTACTCCTTACCAAATAAACATTAATATTATTATAAATATTTCCTTTAGATATGATTATTCCCTAGATCAATTAGTTTAAGTTTGCAATATCACTTTATATGCTACATAACAAAGGGAACATGGCACCAAACAGCTATATTAAATCAAACTTTTGAGTCCTACAATTTTCTGTTAAGTGTGTAGTTCTTGCCCCCCTTCTATCCTCCTTTCCAGTGGCGTGTTGTGGATTGTTGCAAGGGAAGCAGCCCTTGTTAAAACTGGACCTGTGATTATGTTCTCCCCACTTGAGCCCTATTTGACCAATCAATCATACATATGCTATGCTCTGCATGTCTCACACGGGAATGTGGGTATTCCCCTCGATACCTGACCAATGGGTGTCCTACTGAGGGGTGTGAACAATCGACAGGTACAGTTTAAACTTGTGTTGCTTACCCTGGCAACGCTTCGTGACACACCACTGCTACTTTCAATGTTTAATTTATTATGCTTCGTATAATACTGACACAAAAACATACTAAATTAAAAGTAATTTAGACTGACTGTGCTAAGCATGGAATCCATGTAATTACTGGAACTACATTTATTTTAAATTGTAGGTGACCTGGTGGTCTAGGGGTAAGGTGTCAGACTTCTGTGCTGGCGGCCGGGGTTCAATCCTCGGTCCCGGCACAGATTTATCTGATCGCCAAACCCTTCCTTCACCTCTGACAAGACTTGTATTAATCACAACTTGTGAATGTGGGGAATGCCAGGCCTCCACCGTGGTTCGGATTCCACGTTAAACTGTAGGTCCTTCATTTCATCTCACAATCACCCTACCATTACACATTAGCGTAAGTGCGTATAACCCGAACGGGTAGTAAGACGCGGTGCTAATAATAATAATAATAATAATAATCTAATCATCACTTTGGTTTTGAAGCTGCTGTTTGATAATGACACTTCGTGGATGACTATGTTTATTCTTATATATCTCTTTATATTGATGAGGTAGATAATTACTTATTTAGTATAATAAATATATTTGACTTCCAATCAAAAGTTCTAAACAGATTAGATTATGTAATTAAAGAAATAATGTAATTAGATCCATCATTATACTCGAATTATTCAATATCATCATAAAAATCATTAATATTATTTTTGTAATGTAATGGTTTAAGATTGTCTACAAACAACTTTGTGCACTTAAATAAGTAGAATGGTTTTTTTTTCAGTTAACCTTGACCATGAGTGTTTCCATGGTGAGGTTATGGTTGTGTAAGACTAATTCCAGTTGTGTGATGTTGTAATGAAATGCATCCACTTGTTCTGGTTGGATTATCTCTGCTAACTGCTGCACAAATCCATAGTAATCGTCTTCTTTCAGGGTCTTATTGAAACCTCTAAAGAGAGAAGAAAATGGAAATAAAAATGTGTCATCTATGAGATCTATTTCATTACATCCATCTGCAAGTGGATAATGTGACGTGCACTATACAATTTTCAAAGCTATTTATAAAAATAAGACAAAACATTTTACTTTGTATTTATTTTTCTAGCTAAATAAGTTAAAATCTGATAATTGTTTTATATATATATGTATATGTTTGAATTGTTTTAAGATAAATATTACCCAAAGGGATTTATTAGTATACCTATGTCACCATATTTTAAGCGGAATCTTAAAGATTGCTACCCTGCCAGCTATATCGACATAAATTAAAGCGTAAGAGCTAATTTGGTGGAGTATCTAACACCTTAGTTCAGTCAGAGTGGGTCTGTCTAATGATATAAGGGTCCCGGGTTTGATTCCCGGCATAGCTGAAAAATTAATCATTGGTGAAATGTGGGCTTACCCCTTCACAGTGATAAATTAATGGCCGGGGACTGGATTTTGTGCCTCTCCTAATCTTAAGTTAGATTATATGACATAAGAAGCTATGACAGGCCTAACAAGCAATTAGTGGAAAATATATGACTTGAATAAAAAAAACTGACCCAGACCACAGGCTGGAAACAATAATTGCTGGATATAAAAAGTGGGATGAACTATATCTTTACCTCAAAGCCAAAGTTTGTTCTAAAGAGAATAACAATACAAAATTATTGGTACATTCTGTTAACCTCCTGCTACAAATGTTAAATCTGTTATTCCTTTTAGTTTTTTTATGTTTATTATTGTAGTATTATTCTTGTCTACCACAGTGTATGACTTTGTTTAGATGTTCCACAAACACTATTTGAACAGTTTCATCAAATGAAGTCTAAGATAACTAGCCACTTTGTTTTATTATGATATACTTCCATGTTAGCGAGGGACGATATGATTTCTTCTAAAACTCTACCTTAATCATTACTCTTCCATCAACATAATTAAAGTAGGCATATAATCTGAATGGGTACTATAGTGGTGGGTAAATAGTGGTGATACCATCCTGAACACACTCTACTCACTCCATGATATCTTGAACACACTCTACTCACTCCATCTCATCTTGAACACACACTATTCACTCCATGATATCTTGAACACAACTCTACTCACTCCATGATATCTTGAACACACTCTACTCACTTAACCATTCATCTTGAACACACACTATCACTCCATGATATCTTGAACACACACTTTCACTCCATGATATCTTGAACACACTCTAACTCACTCCATGCCATCTTGAACACACTCTACTCACTCCATGTCATCTTGAACACACTCTATTCACTCCATGATATCTTGAACACACTCTACTCACTCCATGATATCTTGAACACACTCTACTCACTCCATGTCATCTTGAACACACACTATTCACTCCATGATATCTTGAACACACTCTATTCACTCCATGATATCTTGAACACACTCTACTCACTCCATGCAAACTTGAACACAACTATTCACTCCATGATATCTTGAACACACTCTACTCACTCCATGATATCTTGAACACACTCTACTCACTCCATGATATCTTGAACACACACTACTTCACTCCATGCATCTTGAACACACTCTACTCACTCCATGATATCTTGAACACACTCTACTCACTCCATGTCATCTTGAACACACCTATTCACTCCATGATATCTTGAACACACTCTATCACTCCATGATATCTTGAACACACTCTACTCACTCCATGCCATCTTGAACACACACTATTCACTCCATGATATCTTGAACACACTCTACTCACTCCATGATATCTTGAACACACTCTACTCACTCCATGATATCTTGAACACACTCTACTCACTCCATGATATCTTGAACACACTCTACTCACTCCATGTCATCTTGAACACACTCTACTCACTCCATGATATCTTGAACACACACTATTCACTCCATGATATCTTGAACACACTCTACTCACTCCATGTCATCTTGAACACACACTATTCACTCCATGATATCTTGAACACACACTATCACTCCATGATATCTTGAACACACTCTACTCACTCCATGCCATCTTGAACACACTCTACTCACTCCATGTCATCTTGAACACACTCTACTCACTCCATGATATCTTGAACACACTCTACTCACTCCATGATATCTTGAACACACTCTACTCACTCCATGATATCTTGAACACACTCTACTCACTCCATGGTATCTTGAACACACTGTACTCACTCCACTCTGTAAAGCTGCTCCACTGCAGCAAGATGGACTTTGTTGACATTACATACGGTGACAGCGGGGAATGGAATGTTCCATATGGGGAAGTGGGTGCTCTCTACACTGGTAATGGTAGGTGAGGTGCTATATTGAGTCCACACACAGCCGATAAGATAAACTGCTGCCATCAATCCTCCACTGCAACTCAAGACCCATAGCAGTCTGCACGCACACAAAACAAAGGTTGTATGGACTGCACTAGCCTTCGCTCACAAGTAGGCAGGGCCGGATTTACACGTTGACATTGTGCCCCCTCCCCTCGCACTTTTTACAGACACAGAATTCACCAGGAAAACAAAAAATAAGTTAATTTCCCTGTTAAAAATAACTTGGTTACAAATTTTAGCCTGTTAATGTTCGGCCACATATTTTGAGTAACTAACTACCTTTTAATTAGGCCGATTTAATATACACTTTTTACCGTCGCTTCATTTGTACATACTAACATACTAAATATTATAAAGAAATAAATTGCTCCCTAAATAAATGTAGTAGAAGAAGTTATTTTGTAGAAGAACTGGCAGTATTGGTCGTGCGCTCGACTTCTTTTGTGCATTACGTAAACAAAAACCTTCAAAAGGAGTCAATGATGGGTATTAAAGAACAAAAATGTCTTTGTCAATTTGTTAAACAGAGCCTACTCAATGCCTTATTTCTACTTATTGAATTATATATTTTAAGACCATCTTGACAGAAGTGCCTTAGCGTTCGTCATTCAAGTGCGCTCCACGAGAGTTGCGCTCTAGGCCCGGTTCTAGTGGTAAATCCGGCCCTGTAAGTAGACCTACAATTGGCTTGAAAAGTCTTGCATTTTTATATGATACATGTTAACACATAAATGAGAAGCCTATTGAAATACATTGTATGATGTTGTTTGGCGATTTAACTAAACATTTATATCATAATTATATATAATTTGTTTTACATTTAAGTACATTCTTAAAATAATATGTTACCATACTTAAGCTAAGTAGCTCAGCTCAAACTACAGTCCAATTTTCATAGGAAGCTCTTTATCTAACAGCTAGAAGAGTGAATATAGGCTGGTTTTGTTAAGATTATTATTATTAGCACCGCGTCTTACTACCTGTTCGGGGTTTTGTTAAGAAGAGCAGTATCCTGGTAGTTACAATTTTAATATGTTCATACATGAAGTTATGTTAATTGCAGCTGTCACTGTTGATATATATTATCAAAACCACTAAAATAACATATAAAAGTACAATATTATCAATGTTGACCACAATTAAATATGTTTGAATTTTCTAACTGTTCTGCCAACCAAATTCAGAGTATAGATCTACTTTCACAAACCATAATTATTTATTTGTCAAGTAATATGAACTGTGACTGTTATTTTTAATAGATTATATGACTCACTTCAGTGGCCGAATGATGTAGGCTGGCCTGCTGAAGTTGGGGAGATCAGTTCAAATCCTGGTCGGGTCAAATGAGGGTGCTTTTCCTAAATTATTTCCCACTCTCCTTCCATGTAAATGCAGGTAGAGTATCTCTAAAATGCTTCCTTCATCATCCCTATCCCATTTGATTAATTATCATGTATGTGTATAACCTGAATGGGTAGTAAGACGCGATGATAACATAGTTATTCATATTATCAATAGCTATTTTATAACACTAATGAAATAATAAAATGTTTTCAACCTTAGCTACAAAAGTTATAATTATATTTTGTCAAAGCCCTTCCTATGAAAACTATACAGTAGGCATTACTTTATGGCGGAGATTTATGATTTATCCAACCCCTGCACCTAAGACTTGAGGGGGCTAAGGGGGTGTTACCCCAACCGCCGAAGGCAAGAAAATGTTCAAACTATATATACCTCTATAAGCTATTTCAAAGGTTTTTTGAATAATAATAATTGTGGACTTGGGTTTAAATTTTTTTTTTAAACTAATCACTAACATTAAAAATATAAAAAGTAAACCAGCCTTGGCTCAAAGAAAACTGTTTTAAACATCTTCTCAAAAACCATGTTTAATAGACTACAACTTTTTCAAAAAACTTCTAATTAGGCACTTTTAACTTCATTCCAAACCATTCGTTAGTTTTCATCAGTGTACAGTTTTTGATAAACACCTTTTTTAGTCAACCTGTAGATTGCTTCTGGGAAACACCCAAAGATAAGAAGGGCTAAGAAAAATGGCGACAGAAATGCCTGATATTATTATTGCATTACACTGTGGTTTGTGGCCTGGGGTTCTGAGATGCCATCAGACCTAGTAAAAGTACCTTTTAGACTGGGGTTCTGAGATGCCATCAGACCTAGTAAAGTACCTTTTAGACTGGGGTTCTGATGCCATCAGACTAGTAAAAGTACCTTTTAGACTGGGGTTCTGAGATGCCATCAGACCAGTAAAAGTACCTTTTAGACTGGGTCTGAATGCCTCAGACTAGTAAATACTTTTACTGGGTTCTGAGATGCCATCAGCCTAGTAAAAGTACCTTTTAGACTGGGGTTCTGAGATGCCATCAGACCTAGTAAAAGTACCTTTTAGACTGGGGTTCTGAGATGCCATCAGGCCTAGTAAAAGTACCTTTTAGACTGGGGTTCTGAGATGCCATCAGACCTAGTAAAAGTACCTTTTAGACTGGGGTTCTGAGATGCCATCAGACCTAGTAAAAGTACCTTTTAGACTGGGGTTCTGAGATGCCATCAGACCTAGTAAAAGTACCTTTTAGACTGGGGTTCTGAGATGCCATCAGACCTAGTAAAAGTACCTTTTAGACTGGGGTTCTGAGATGCCATCAGACCTAGTAAAAGTACCTTTTAGACTGGGGTTCTGAGATGCCATCAGACCTAGTAAAAGTACCTTTTAGACTGGGGTTCTGAGATGCCATCAGGCCTAGTAAAAGTACCTTTTAGACTGGGGTTCTGAGATTCCATCAGACCTAGTAAAAGTACCTTTTAGACTGGGGTTTGAGATGCCATCAGACCTAGTAAAAGTACCTTTTAGACTGGGGTTCTGAGATGCCATCAGACCTAGTAAAAGTACCTTTTAGACTGGGGTTCTGAGATGCCATCAGGCCTAGTAAAAGTACCTTTTAGACTGGGGTTCTGAGATGCCATCAGGCCTAGTAAAAGTACCTTTTAGACTGGGGTTCTGAGATGCCATCAGGCCTAGTAAAAGTACCTTTTAGACTGGGGTTCTGAGATGCCATCAGACCTAGTAAAAGTATCTTAATTTCATGTGAAACACACACTTAACCAATGTTTCCATTACTACCGTACTATTCTGTATGTAATAGTTTACCTCTCCAGCCAATGTCGTTTCTCTTCTGTTATGTACTTGAGTCCGTGGATAGAAGTAGCTTTAGAGAATTCCAGAAAGTGGCCCAGAACTTTCCACAACTTGGAAAATCTCATTTCTGCAAGTTTAACAGGATTCTCTATTAAACATCCAAATGTAGGATTCTTTTTATGTAGTTTGTATAACAAAACAATATTTTTTATGTACTATAAATTAATTATGATAAACACAATAACAGCAAATAACTGTTCATTTCTGAATCATATTACTAACCTTTCTTGATGTGTTAAAATAGCAACAATGAAAAACAGTCTTGCTGCTGTATTGAGCGAGAGGTTTGTTTAGCCCCATTTTACCATGATGTCAACATGTATTATATGTAGAAATATTCCAACAGCCTAACTTCGGTTTTTAGCAAGTTAGCTTAGGGTCCCGAGTTTAATTACCATGATGGTCAAAAACTTTGTTGTTGGTGAAATTATTGATGAATTAACAACCAGGAGACCAACTGACTGTTGTAAATGTTTTAGAATTAAGATGGTTTGTAAGTTTGGTTGTTTTAAAATCTGTCATTTAAGAATGTGAACGTTAATTTACCAAATTTTTAAAAAAATTAAATTACTATTTTAATAATAATTTAAATAATAATTAATAATAATAATAATAATAATAATATTTAGCACTGCGTCTTACTACCCGTTCGGATTATACGCTTTAAGTACTAATTACGCAAATGGATTAGGAATTGGGAAGGTTTAATTAGAGGAAGTGAACCCGCATTTGCGTGGAGGGAGAGTGAAAACAATTTAGGAACCCCCCCACCAGTTCACCCGACCAAGATTCGAACCTCAATCTCCCTGTCCTCAGCAGTCGAGCTCAACACGACACACGCGTTAGCCAACTACGCCACCGAGGCGGGTGAAAATATTTATAAATCAAGTACTTTGGTTTGTTTCTAGGAATATGAAAATGTGCACTTATTTTAACTAGTTTAGAACAGATTACTCTGAAGATGTGGAACATTCTGGAAGACCATATGTTTCCGTTGAACGTGTTGCAAATACACAACAAGCTGACGATGAAGATGTTGGACCATTTGGTTTAGTAGGTTAAGGAGACATTCACTGTGAAATGTTCAACAGCCCCCGCATCGGCGATTGCTCGGTTTAATGTGTCTCTCGTTACTTTGAATTTCCAGTGAAAGGGAGATGGGGTTTGAATCCTTGTTGTATTTACCGAGAGTGTTTTATCGTATATTATTTCATCCTTTCTATTCACGCATATATGTCTATATTTTCTATAAAATTCTACATTTCTCACTCCATTAGCGTTATTTATGTGCGAGTGTAATCCAAACAGGCGGGGAAATAAAATCCAAACCAAATGTCATGTGGCTATGATAAATGTAGCCTTCCAGATGAAGGTCGCTGTTGTAAACTAAGCAAGTATAAATTAGAATATGTATAGACATTAAACATATTTAAAAGTTCAGGGACAGTTTCTGTTTGTTATTCTCTCCGTGGTTTTATACATAAATAGAGGAGTTTGATAGGAATTGATTATATTGTGAAGTTAATATATGTTAGCTGATTGCTTTAACAACATCTGTCCCAAATCAAGCATCGAGCTCTTGAAACTGTGCTGGAAAGGTGGTATTTCGAGTGTTCATTTGTAACACTTTAACAACATTTAGGATAATGTTCAGGCTGTAGCGCAATAAAGTTTGGGAAAATATAGAGCAGAAGAGAGATGATACAGCTAAAATGGCGGAAGCACAAATGAATTGGAATGGAAAGATAAATTAAAATGAACCATATAGGTATTGGTGGAGGCTAAAATGGACATAATAAGTGAAAGTGAAGAGATTTATATGAAGATGGGCTTTTAAATGATCGATGCTCTCAAATGAATAGCTAGGGCTAAAACAGCTGTTTAACGGACCATTTACTGGTCCACTTCCTTCTTTCCTGAAATGTACACTAAGCATAATATCTTATCCTTTGTAGGCTATGCAGCGGATTACTGATTTCAAAGGTCATTTTACATCCATAACTGTTTCCAGCCTGTGGCAGTTATTTATTAAAGCCATATATTTTCCACTACCTGCTTGCTAGGCGGTTGTAGCTTCATATGCCTTATAATCTAAGCTAAGACTAGGACAGGCACAACATCCAGTCCCTTGTCGTTAATTTATCACTGTGGAAGGGTAAACCCACATTTCACCAATGGTAAAAATAAAAAAAAAAGAATTCAGCCATGCCGAGAATCAAACTGGTAAACCTTAGTTCGGTAGACAGACGTATGCTATCAACTGAGCTAAGGTGTCTGATATTACAACGGTAATATAATTAAATATTGTAATAATCCATCACAGGGTTTCTAGTCCTAAAATAGTTTAAACAAACTACAAGTATATACCAATATAATTATATTTTATTTTATTTCAAGGTTTATCCTTCATCATAGCTTAGAGCCTTGAACTATAAAATATGTCTTAGGAAACAAAACTATCTCCTTAATTAAAAAGTAAATCAATGTGTACATGTCATGGTGATATACAACCAAAGTTCTTTATGAGGAGAGCACTTGTCTCAATTACTAATCAATACCGCATTTACAGTTCTGTAATCAATCAAAACAATTTATATTAGCTTTAAACAATACTTTTTAACTAATGTTTATTTCCTCCTTACAACATTTATATGATAATGATTTGCATTCATACAATCGAATGAAAGCACAATACAAATAATATTGTTTTATCTATTTATTTATTTTAGGTATTTAGCATTCACTTTCTGAACAAACTGATTATATCAGCACATGAGAATTTCTCTGAGCAAAGCAAAGGGAGGTGACCTGGCGGTCTAGGGGTAAGGTGTCAGACTTCTGTGCTGGGCTCCAGGGTTCAAGCCTCGGTCCCGGCAAAGATTTATCTGTTGACAAACCCTTCCTTCACCTCTGACAAGACGTGTATTAATCACAACTTGTGAATGTGTCGAATGCCAGGCCTCCACAGTGGTTCGGATCCCACGTTAAACTGTAGGTCTTCCATTTCATCTCACAATCACACTACCATTACACATTAGCGTAAGTGCGTATAACCCGAACGGGTAGTAAGACACTGTGCTAATCATAATAAACTCCCTGACAACTGGGATATTTTCCCCAATCAAATTTTAATATTAACCTTAAAATGGCCAAACCAATATAAATCACCGTGCAATAAGCGACTCTCAATATTCTCAGGATTTCCATGACCGCTCCAGAGATGTCCGCTACTTTTCCTCATGATGTTTGGTTGAGTTGGCTCGACGGTGTGAGTTGTAAGAGGCTTAGCAAGGGGTCAACTCGTAACAATATTCACATGTCAGGGGAGGAAATATAAGTGAAGGAGAAACTTGTTATGATGACGTCTTCAAGCGCCAATGAGAGTTCACAGTTGGCATGATGTATCAGACGAACCTTCAAACTTCACCTTGTCAAAAGTGACCATTGAAAGGTTCAAACAGCGGACAGGTACCCTGATGTTTCTCACATAGACATTCCAAGCCACACACACACATTACAAGCCTATCTTCCGTGTGGGCACTCATGGCAATGTCGTCAACCGACCTGTCTGGACTGTAGCTACACTCTTCTCCGCCATAGGTCAGCACTCATGGCAATGTCGTCAACCGACCTGTCTGGACTGTAGCTACACTCTTCTCCACCATAGGTCAGCACTCATGGCAATGTCGTCAACCGACCTGTCTGGACTGTAGCTACACTCTTCTCCACCATAGGTCAGCACTCATGGCAATGTCGTCAACCGACCTGTCTGGACTGTAGCTACACTCTTCTCCGCCATAGTCAGCACTCGTGGCAATGTCGTCAACCGACCTGTCTGGACTGTAGCTACACTCTTCTCCGCCATAGCACTAGGATCTCACCGACCTGTCGGACTGTGCACTTCCGCATAGTCGCTGCAATGCGTCAACCGACCTGTCTGGACTGTAGCTACACTCTTCTCCGCCATAGGTCAGCACTCATGGCAATGTCGTCAACCGACCTGTCTGGACTGTAGCTACACTCTTCTCCGCCATAGGTCAGCACTCATGGCAATGTCGTCAACCGACCTGTCTGGACTGTAGCTACACTCTTCTCCGCCATAGGTCAGCACTCATGGCAATGTCGTCAACCGACCTGTCTGGACTGTAGCTACACTCTTCTCCGCCATAGGTCAGCACTCATGGCAATGTCGTCAACCGACCTGTCTGGACTGTAGCTACACTCTTCTCCGCCATAGGTCAGCACTCGTGGCGGGAGGAAGTAACATTAAAACATGATGATTATTTCAATAAACCTATTCTTATAGTGTTGAACAATGTTATGTCCCAGGATAAAACGGCTTTTGGAGGTATGAGTTGTGATATCGGGAATGGACTTGTAGCATATTATAAGGATGCTACAAATCTATATTTTAGAGTAACTTTATTCAAGCCAACACCAATTGCACACAAGCTATAAGGTGTTAAACATAAAATTTAAGTTAATTTTTTAATAACTTTTGATTTTGATACACTTTAGTCCACATTTTTTAATCAATGTGATTTTTCGAAAACATTTTTAATGCATTCTTGGGGCTGATGCTATTAGCTTCTAGATTGAAAAAAAAATATATATATATATATTTATATATATATATATATATATATATATAATAAATCTCTATATATATATATATATATATATACACCTTTCAGCTTAATTAATAACATTTCTAAGGGGTTTCAAATGAAATAATAATAACTTTGGTGGCTACATGGTCTAAGGTGTCACTCTTGTATTAGACTAGATTGCCGATGAGAAGAGATATCAAGACTCGGATCTCTGTTGTGTGTAATGAGTTGGTTTTTCCAGAATGGTTTTCCACTATATCATCAAACAAATGTGGGTACACATCCTATAAAATCAACCTTACTCATCCCTTGTTCATTAGCAACTAGTACACAATGTGTATAACCTGAACCGCTAGTAAGACAGTACTAGAAACACACTAAGGTCGTAGGATGCGATTTTGGAAAAGTGAGTCTATTCCACAGATGACCGAGAGTAATGTGATGCTTTAACATATCTTTGTGCGTATAACCCGAATGGGTAGTAAGACGCAGTGCTAATATAATAATAATAACATATCTTTCTTCTTAATACACGTGAATTGACATAAAAAGCGTAATGAGTCTTCCTCCCTTGATTGGAAATGACCAAACTCTTCCCTTCCTGACTCGTAGACGGATTATCTGTGGCCTTTCAGGTCTCCAGATCCTCAACTTTTTTTTTATATTTGATATCCTTATGAATGTTCCACTTGAATTAAAGTATGTATACCGAAATAAATGTCATTTATTCAGACACTTTGGCATCTGGTGGCTCACCGCTATGCCGAGAATAACATTCAATATTTAACCAGCAAATAACACCTGAATCATGGCCAAACAAACAAAATTCAAAACTATACCCCTGCAAATATGATTTTTATTTTAATGTGCTCAAAGTTTCATCACTATGCTTGATAGACCATTAAATTAGTCTTCTTTCTTTGGTAAATTAACAAGGTTCTATTTGACGAGTTTTATATTTTTCAATAAATCTAAAAAAAAAAAAGTGCTTTATAATTACTTTTAACTTAAAATAACTTTTAATAATTATTTTTGTACAAAAATCTGGGGTTAAAGCTAAAGATTTTTTAGATGTTTAAGACACAGAAAAACCTATGATTTAAAATTGTTATTGTTGTTATCATTATTATTATTATTTATTATTATTTCTATTAACTATAGCAAAAATGTATAAACTTACCTTATGTGACTTTGCAAAGAATTTTGAAAAAGGATGTTTCAGTTTAGTCAATTCAGTCAATCAAGTTAGATATAGCGAGATTGTAACATCTTGAGTCGATCCCTTTATGTATTCAAGTATCCTCAGGAAATGTATTTGTTTTTAAATAACAGTTTGATTGATCGCCCAATATCATCATAATTATATCAAATAAATCTTGCATCACAGAAAAGTAAACATAAAATACTTAATGGTTTTGAGTTAATCATTTATCATTTCAGGAACAAAAGAATAATAATATTGACTCAAGTTGAAATAGAAACCAAAAGGTTGGCTCGGAATCAAATTATGAGATATTATAAAAGAAACATCAATTACAGTAGGTACCTTTTAAATTATAGAGTTGGGTCAAGTACCAGTATTTTACAAATCTCAATTTTTGGTCCGAATCTTGGAACAAATTATTAACTCTTTTTTTTTTGTTACAATGCATTCACTAAAACATTTATGCATTTAGGTTTATTTTAGCACCAGGTCTTACTACCCATTCGGGTTATATGCATATGTTCTAACTGCGCTAATGTGTTAGGGATGAGGAAGGCTTGGAAGTGTAACTATATTTACTTGGAGGAAGAGGGGAAAACAACCTTAGTACACTCGGCCAGGATTCAAACCTCGATCTCTCCGTAATTATCAGACTAGTCGTCTATGAGATGATGTCCTAGACCGCACAACCACTGAGCGTGGTTACATTTGTTTAAGTGTTTAATTAATGTTACGGGTTCTGGTTAAGTTTGTTCTATGATTACCACAAATAAGCAGTATTACAGCTCTAAAATACACCAAACCATTAGAAACTACAATTAATTTAGAAGAAATATTATTTTTGAATCTCAAATCCTTGAGGGTTCCTCCCTATTTTAAATATATGTATTTTCTTAACTTTCAAACCAATTAATATAAATTAGCTTTGATAAGACTTGACTCTTTATAGTGGTTCACTAGTGTTTCCCCCCCTTTCGGGGCCATGTTCTAAACCGACAAGTATAAACAGGTCAAGTACAAACAGGTGTTCTGAATTTTAAGAAAGCCTTAGTGTTAAGTTAAATAAATCTGTGATATAGTGAAAGAAAGGTTTGAAATAAACAAGCCATCATATCAACATTTGTGTTTATCTATTTATCAAACCTACTATTATATACAGGTTGTAACTGATGTGTAGAGAGTAGACCTCAAAACAACACAAAGAGACCTCATGAACATATGTCTTGAGTTAGTAGCCTTTCTTTATACACCCCTGTTGCAACTCTTGTAAGTGACGTATCACTGCTGGTACACAGACAAGGCTATTAACAATTCTAGTAGAAACTTGGAAGGTCTTAGCTCTGGAACTACCGAATAAAGGACATATGTTCATATGGACTTGTGTTATTGTTTTGAGGTCTAATATCTACTCCCCAGTTACTCTCCACACAAATCAGAATACCCTGTATACAAATGTTTTGATAAATAACAAGCTCATGTCGTTTCTTCGTGTCTAGCAGTTGGCTGTCTACCACTTTGTCCTCTCGTGTCGACCACTTTGTTGTTTGTCACTTTGCCTGCTCCCGTCAGACATATATATCAGTGTTCGGCAAAATTTTTGGGGCCCGAACGACTTACAATTTTAAAGGTCCTGCGATCACCTACCCTTTCTTAACTCTAATTTTGCTTTTTTTCTATAAATTGATATTTATTCCTAAAATTCAACCTTTCTTTGAAAAAGTACATCCCCACCATTCTAGACAAAATATAGACTAAATGAAATGTTCATTTTCTTATAAAATTATCGCTAATCACTTATCAAAGTTACCTTGGTCATTAATATTATTTGAAAGTACTTGATGTCTTTGTGATTTTATAAGAAAGAAAGATAAACTTTTAATAACGTAGTTTTCTGACGCTATCAAAAGAAAATTGCCATGCGATCGACTAGTCCCCCGACGACCTCTAATATACATCCTACATCATTTTTTGTGTGTTTATTTATTTTCAAGGACCTGTATATGGAAGCATCAAAAATCAGAATTAACCATCAGGCGTGTCTTAGTGTGGATTGTTGGATAGGTAAGGTTGAGTTTAAAATCCCAGTCAGATGTAATTTTCCAAAATGATTTTCCACTAAGCAAATGAAGGTGCATTTTCTATACCTTCTTCATCTCAGATTGGTAATATGGTACAATGTATATTTAAAGGTTTTATTTAATATCACTAGGGAATGAATGTATGTTCAGTCACAAATTATCATCAATATTTCAGAATGTAGATGTTTTGTTTCACATTCAATTATTTTTATTGTAAATGAAGATGTAAAATAGCTTCTGGACACGAGAATCAAACTTGGGACGTTTGCTTTACCACAGAGGTATTCAAGATGTGCTCAGGTTCATCTATCACTCAGCCTGGATAGAACATTGGTGCACTAAGCCAAAGGTTCCAGATTCGATTCCCTTGTCCAGGAGTAATTTTTCAATTATATTTAACAGATATGGCATGACAATTACCAGTACCAAAGTTTACTGGACATCTAAGTAAATTATTTACTTAAATTACTTTAACCCTCTCCCCCCCCCCTCCCTCACCCCCCCAAGAAAAAAAAGCTCATTGATTGAAGTCGAGCTAACAGAGAAAGTATAAAATCAACAAACTTGCATGCTCTCAACTATGCATATTCTCCTTACAGCCAGTGGCAGTGGTGGGTTTTAAATTTACTATTCATGACTCAACTCACTGTTTTAATGTTGACTCAACCTTATATAGTTCTAGGCTAGAAAATAATTGTTGATGATGAGAAATTATTTAGGTCAGTCCATCATTATAGCAGATTGTTTTAACATTTTTACATCCATTAGTTTCCAGCCTGTGGCCTGGGTTAGTTTTTTTTATTCAAGCAATATCATTTCGGGTGACCTGGCAGTCTAGGGGTAAGATATCAGACTTCTGTGCTGGGGGTCCGGGGTTCAATCCTCGGTCCCAGTACAGATTTATCTGATTGCCAAACCCTTCCTTCACCTCTGACAATACATCTTGTGAATGTGGGGAATGCCAGGCCTCCATCGTGGTTCGGATCCCACGTTAAACTGTAGGTCCTCCATTTCATCTCACAATAAACCTACCATTACACATTAGCATAAGCGCATATAACCCGAACGGGTAGTAAGACGCGGTGCTAATAATTATAAACTCCCTGACATCAATAATTCTGTGATTTTTCCGGGTTTTCCCTGTCTTGTTGCCACCATGAAGTACATGCGTATGTTACGGGTAATGTGCGAAATCTGGATAGTGTTTAGATTATCCAAGTGCAGTGGTTAAAGTCAGAAATAGAAAGTAATTTTTCTCACTTTTTATCTTATCAGGATAATCTCGATATTAGCCAGCAAAACTGGGATAATATTGAATACTATTAAATGGTAATATCGACACTATACACTCGCACTTGGATGTTGAATTATAGGTTTGGGGTTAGACTAGGTTAGGTTATGTTAGGTAACTTTAAGTTAGGCTAGGTTAGTCGAGAAGAAAGTATCAAATTAAGGCATTACAAATTTTGTAAAAACTGAGCAAGTTTCAATACAGATTATATTTTGGAACATTATTTCAATCTGGGACCTGAAATTGGATCATGACAATGCACTAAAATTTTATGCTTTCTTATCCAATTACCTAGCCTAACCTAACCTAGTCTACTCTCAAACCTAGAATTCGACATTATCCAAGTGTGGGTGTATAGTGTCAATATTATCTTCAATAATATTCACTTTATCTAAGTTTGTACTTTAACCATAACATATACATATACACTTAATATTTTTATGATAGTTATCCCATTTAATTTTGATAGTTTAATGTAGACCTGATCCTATTTATCTTTAACAGCCAGTTGCTACTGCGTTTACTAATATTATAAAAAAGATGTTTGTTCTTCTTTTCATTGCAAAATCAATATTGTGTTCATTTCTTTTAATCGTTTTTATCCACCTTTCTTTCCTGTACCTTCTTACAAATATAATATAAAACAATGTTTTTTTTAAAATCCCACAACTTTAATATTAAAATTGAATGTGCACGTGTGAAATAACTTCCTCTTCAATTGATGGCTTTGACAGTACATTTAGTCCATATATAATTAAGAATTGTCTTTGTGTCTTTGTATGAGGTCTGAAAGACTGTAGTACATCAGTACAGTGTGGTGATCTTAACGGCTCAGTTTCAATAAGTACTTGGAGCTTTCAAAGTTAGTACTGTACAATACCAATATTTGATTTATTCAGCAATTTGTCATAATGGATTGGAATTAAATATTACAGTTTCAGAGCTGAATACATTATAATAAGAATGCTTAAACAATACAGTAGGTCTAGAGAGACACTTGTCAGCGAATTTGCAAGTTCTGTCTTCCGATCCTTATATTAGTCCTAACCATCATATTTATTGAGCTCGTTCGTTAAGGAATAACATTTGTCTCTCCAGGTCGTTGATGTCCTAGCTTTGTATGGGTCTTTATCTGTATTTAAACTCCACATGACAAGTACATCATAGTTATTTCAATCATTGATATTCATTTCACTAGTCAGACCAGTGGTTCCCGAAAGGTGGTCCGTAGGCACCTGGGAGTCCGCAATAAGTGCCAAAATTTAACAAACCAAAAAAATAAAAAGTCAAAATAGTAATTAAACGACAGTAGGCCTAATCTTAATCAATAAAAAAATCCCCCCCCCTTCTTCAGTGCCTTTTTGTACAACTTTGAACAAGTTTTTTTCAACACCGTGCCACATAAAAAAACAAGTATAGAAATAGACTTGACATACATTCGGGTTTTAGGGTCGGTGTGTCCAGCCTTCAACCTGAGATGGGGAAAAGGAAGAAGTTTCACTTATCTCACTAATACTGGACCCAAATGAATGAATTTAAACTTTTTCATAATTAATACATTTTCATGTAGGCCTATCTAACTTTTTTTGTGTTAACAATTACTATTATATGCATTATTATAACTAGATCTAGTGTAAAAATAAAAGTATGTTACATTTGACACATTTGACTCGGATTTATTGTGACAAATTCCTAGTTTTGTAGGTTTTCTAGCTTGAATTATTTGGGGAAGGGGAGGGGGGTCTCTACATAGGATCGATTAAAATCTAATGATCAGATCACTCTCAAAGAGCATATTAGGGGGTCCTTGACCGGTAGGTAATTGAGAAACTATTCAAACTGGTCAGGTAGTCTAAACGATTAGACTCGCGATAGAATGGATTACTGGTTTTTATAAATGGTTTCCCATTCTCTCCATAATGACATGAAATGATTAGATTAATATTTACTATTTATTTTTCATAGTTAATTTATTTCTGATTTTGTTAATATAAACATGAATATTAATATGAAATCTACATTCTCATGATAAACCATTTATAGATTTATTTTCACCAAGACTAATATAAATTTGTGCTGAATATTTTGTAAATAAAATACTCGTATCAGAGCTTTTTTTAAATGTTTGAACATATTCAAATACCACCATATATGTTGGGTTTTTTTTTACTTTATATCCACTACTGTTTCCAGCCGGTGGTCTGAGTCACTTTTTTATTCAAACCATATATTTTCCACCACTATCCAGTCCCCGGCCGTTAATTCATCACTGTGAAAGGGTTAACCCACATTTCACCAATGATACATTTTTTGGACATGCTGGGAATTCAACTTGGGACAACTTAGCTCAGTAGACAAGCATGCTACCGATTGAGTTAAGCTGTCAAATATGTCCCGCAAAATATTAATGACTAAATAGAAATCATAAGAGTACTCACGTATATAGAACAATAGTTATTCAGTTCTGTTTGGATAGCATTATTTCAAGTAATGGTGTGTGAAAAAAATGTGACACCTGTTCACATTATGGAGGAGTAAATTTAAACAATATATTTCTTAGTTGTAATCTTAAAGTGTAATTTTATTTTTATAAATATCAACTAAATGAGACATTATTTTCAATTTATTTCAAATACATCGCTTGGACACATTATTACAGAAAATTCTTAGTTTAAGAATTATACTTATTTAACAGACTTAATATCATAAATTACAAAGTAAAGCCGTGTGGCGACATTTTTTCTTTATTAAAGTAAAGAAAAAGACGAAGCTTAGAAATTGGAAATAATCAAACAGTCATTTATACTGATGATAGAAATATTTTTTCAAGAAATCTGTTCTGTAAATAAGTGACATATGATATTGTACTATATTGTATATTTATAAAATAGTTACCAGTCGTTACATTTAAAGATAGGTTAACACAATAGCCAATAATGAATCAGGTGACCAAAAAAGAAAAAATCCAATAATCACATTAAAGGGAATATCAGTGAGTGTTGTGTTAGGTAACAGTAAATCTCAGTGACAGGATACATTAAACTAACCGAGGATATGACAGATGACAGACACTGTTGTATTAAATATTAATACAACATATTTGTTAGTGTGGTAAATGCTATTTTATATTCATTGAAATTCAAAATAGTTTTGACAAACATTTTAGTTAAAAATAGTTATTTTTCACAAAAGAAAACAACAATGAAGTTATTCCAATAAGCATCCAAGTAAAAATTTAAAGTATAAACAAATACAACTGAAGATACGTAAAGTTAGGTTCACAGTTCTATAATGTCCTTGGCATTCTGAGCCAGATGGTGTTCTGCCTCCTTGATGTTTGAGCACCAGTCGTCCAACTGACTGATCATCACCTTCAACTGAAACATTAACATGAGATACAACAAAAACTATCGTGCTGTGTTTGAATGTGTATATACAGCTATACTCATCAACAGTTTCCAGCCTGTGGCAGGGTCAGTTGAGTAAAATGACTCCATCCTTCCTCCACCCAACCTTCTTTAATTTCTTCCATTCTTCTCCTCTCACTTGAACACTTTCTGTTATCTGCTCTTCCCATCTCTTTCTTGGCCTCCCTTGTCGGTCTTTTTCTCACATACTTCATTTCCAACCTTTTTGTTAGCGTCCTCTCTTTTTCCATCCTCATTACATGCTCATACCATCTCAGTCTTGCTTCCTCTACTACCTCTTATACCCCCAGCACCCCAACTCTTTCCAGGATAGCTTCATTCCTAATCCTGTTTCTCCTCGTGACAGCTAACATGTTCCTCACAAATTTCACTCCCATGGCCTCCCTTTTCCTAGTCTCTCTAACATTCATTGTCCATGTTTCTGTTACATATGTGACAATGGGTACAAAGTACAGCCTGTACAACACTTCCTTACACTTCAAGGGCACTTCTCTTCTCCCTAGTATGTCTCTTACACACCTATAGACCAACTCTCCGTAGCAGGTCTCTTACACACCTATAGAACCACTCTCCCTCCTGTCCTCACTACTTCCCCCTTTCTCCTCAATCACACTTCCAAGATATTTCACGCTCTGTACTTTTCTCAGTTCTACTCCATACAACCTTACAGCTTTATTAGGTCTTATCCTCTTCCTTGTAATTAGTCATTACCATCACTTCACACTTTTCCATGCTAAATTTCATTCTACTCTCTTTTACTGCTATAATGCAAACACATATAAACAAATCACAAACTTTGTATAGAAATGCTTGCTTCATAACACATATGACTTTGGAACTGATTTAGAATGATAGAATTATTTTATAGATCAAAATAGACACCTTTATTAGTATTTAGAATTATTATTATTAGGTGTTGTCCCAACAGGTCCATTCTTTTTGTCAGTGAACTTAGATGACCAATGCGTCCTTTGCCTCCTTCAGCTCCCAGAGTTTTATCCTTTCCTACAAGTCATCCTATATATCAATCCTCCACCTTCCTAAACTCCTCTTTCCCTCAACCTTTGATTTTATGACGTCGTACAGAAGAAAGTTGCTCTAAGGATGTGTCCCAATACAAATATTTATCAAACGAATATTGAGTAGTACAAATCAATAATAGGTTTTCTTACATTTTTAATAATCAGTAAACTCCCATTGAAAATCCAGTTTTATATTCAAGTATTGCCAGAATGCAAACAATTACTTCAAAACATTGTTATTTGAGCTGGTATTAATAAAAATAATTTGAATTTAAAACAAGATTTTAGGTAATTGAAATTGATTGAATTTTTTAAATCTTGTGATAATTTTTGATAGAAATTTTAATTCAAGAGTTGCATTGAGATTGTTTAACTGGGCAGTGTAGAAATGATATTCCTTTAGATTAAAACATTATAATTATTTGAAAAGGTAGAATAATGGGGTGATTGATAAACTAGGTCATATTTTGATTCATTCATCGTTTCTATTATTTCAAAGTGTAATTCTCATTTTATAAAATGTGGGGCCTACTTTTGTTTGTGTGATTATTAGTACTCAACCCATGTTATTTAGACTTTTGACACCCCTTAAATGTTATTTAGGATGACACTACTATCCGAACTTGTTCGAACTTGCTATTCATTTTTCCCCCTGTCTGTTCACCTGATCTTCTCAAAGCTTATCAAGTATTTATTTCCATCTGCTTGTTTAAAAATGAAGTGGCTAAATAATTTTATGATAATGGAAAATAATGAAAATAAATAAAAAGGAAAAATAAACTAATAAGTGTAAATTTAACGAAGAGAGCTCACACACAATTAAACACTATATTTTAACACAAAATTTTACTCAATTTGTGTGTCTAACTACTACTCAGAGGACAGGAAGATTATGTCACCATCTTTATTGTGAATTGAATTGTTCCTATATTATTCCTCTTTCCCTAGGTGAGCTTTTTTCATTAAATTTACACTTTTATTTTTCCTTTTTCTTTATTTTAATCAATTTCCATTATTATGAAATTTTCCATCTTCCTATAAGAGTCCAAGTTTCTGCTCCAAATGTTTTTAAACAATTCTAATAATATTTCCGACCAATGTTTACAATACAGAACCTTCTGATAGTTGTCACTTACCTACACACTCCTACCATAGATGAGATATAGTTGTCACTTACCTACACACTCCTACCATAGATGAGTTATAGTTGTCACTTACCTACACACTCCTACCATAGATGAGATATAGTTGTCACTTACCTACACACTCCTACCATAGATGAGATATAGTTGTCACTTACCTACACACTCCTACCATAGATGAGAATATAGTTGTCACTTACCTACACACTCCTACCATAGATGAGTTATAGTTGTCACTTACCTACACACTCCTACCATAGATGAGATATAGTTGTCACTTACCTACACACTCCTACCATAGATGAGTTATAGTTGTCACTTACCTACACACTCCTACCATAGATGAGATATAGTTGTCACTTACCTACACACTCCTACCATAGATGAGATATAGTTGTCACTTACCTACACACTCCTACCATAGATGAGATATAGTTGTCACTTACCTACACACTCCTACCATAGATGAGATATAGTTGTCACTTACCTACAAACTCCTACCATAGATGAGATATAGTTGTCACCTACCTACACACTCCTACCATAGACGAGATATAGTTGTCACTTACCTACACACTCCTACCATAGATGAGATATAGTTGTCACTTACCTACAAACTCCTACCATAGATGAGATATAGTTGTCACCTACCTACACACTCCTACCATAGACGAGATATAGTTGTCACTTACCTACACACTCCTACCATAGATGAGATATAGTTGTCACTTACCTACACACTCCTACCATAGATGAGATATAGTTTGAAACTACTAGAGTAAGTTACGAACCTCTTTATTGTCGAGAGCTCTGGGTCGCACCCAGGTTACATGAACAAAGCCATCCGATTGGTTGATTCTCCCCCGAAGCAACTCGTGAGCCATGGCCTTCATGAGTAGTAGTTCTACCTCGGGCAGTGGCGTGAACGTCTTTTTAGATATGTCTGCGAGGGGGAGGTTATAGTGAGGGACGCACATCTAAGGAACAAAACACATCAACCAGCTTGTCAGAGAATCGTGTTTTAAGAGGGGACCTGATGAAGAAAATAGATTTAATTAAAGAAGCTTTCTTCTTAAATGGTGAGGAAACTATGAACATCACATCAGGTGGTCCAGGGGTAAGGTGTCATACTTCTATGTTGGTGGTCCAGGGTTCAATCCTCGGTCCCAACATAGATTTATCTGATTACCAAACCCTTCCTTCACCTCTGACAAGACGTGTATTAATCACAACTTGTGAATGGGGGAATGCCAGGCCTCCACCGTGGTTCGGATCCCACGTTAAACTGTAGGTCCTCCATTTCGTCTCACAATAACCCTACCATTACACATTAGCGTGAGTGTGTATAATCCAAACGGGTAGTAAGACGCGGTGATAATAATAATAATCGTGGTAGTGAATTCATTTTTTTATAAAGTAGAAGAGTGACCCAAATGAATAATCCTACCCTATAAAATTAAGCTTCACTTAGATTCTACAATTGTTACAAGAGTTCAGCTCAGCTTTAACTCACTCAATTGAATCAAAATAAATTATAAAAATTTAACCAATGATAAAGTTGAAATATTTAGGTTTTAATTGATTGGATTTTGAGTCATTTTGTTGATTCAGTGTCAGGATAATGATAAACGATTTAAATTACTATCAGTATTCCATATGGAAATATTACGAATTACTATTCAGAAAAATATTTGCATACTACCGTGGTAAATATAATATTCTTAACAAACTTCTCAGCATATTTGTCAAAAAGCTATAGCTTGAATCATATTTACCTGTACAATACAGAGCAATTTCGTTTTTTTCCTCAATTATATGATGTTTTGCTTCTAGGTCGGGAATCTGAGACCAATAAGATTTTAGTATCCCGACCACCGACAAGTCCCCGTTGTTAACAGCCTTGAGAAGTTCAAACACCCAGGCCCGGGGCGCAGTCTTGGTTTTCAGAACACTCATAATAGGGTGGTACATCTACAAATTATAGCAGGGGAGTTTGAGGATATGAGAGAGATTACATTTGTACATTAAGAATGAGGAAACAAAAAAAAACAAGCCATTTGCAATCTAAACTTTTTAACACATGAACTAAGTATTATACATCCATTACTGTTTCTAGCCTGTGGCATAGGTCAGTTTCTCATTCAAGCTATATAATTTCCACTACCGGCTTGCTAGGCCTGTCGTAGCTTCATATGACTTATAATTTACTTAAGACTAGGTCAGGCACAACATCCAGTCCCCAGACGTCAATGTATTGCTGTGAATGGGTAAACCCATATTTCTTTATATGTATTTTTATTTTTTACAAAATTATGTTGGCACTAGTGAACATAATATATTAACATTTACTTACCCGCTTTTGATCCATGCTTACGTTATGGTAGTTAGATTATGTTTAGTAACAGTTATAAAAGTATCAACTATTGAAATATGTAATATTTAGTAAGATAAAATTAAATTGTTGGATAATTTATCGAAGTTTTATCCTTCCTTCAAAATGTTTCGAATATTTGAAGGTTATTGTAGAAGTCAAAGGAGATTTGACCTTAGACTCCGACAGACTTTTCGAAGCTTCGCACACCATTATTAAACATAATCCTATTGTATTCTTTGCAATAATTATTAAGGGTATATGTTAGCGGTTTGATCAATGAGGGATCAAAGCCAGCATATGTAATCTTACCCACCAGTTCTCCCAGGTTGTACAACTTCTCTCCGAGCAGTGCTGCCACTATAAGAGCTATTGCTATATCTTGCTGTTCTCCAAGAACTAACGAGTCAACATCAACACATCCCAGATATCTGGTAACAAACAAGGTTGTATGATATCGATTGATTTAACTGTAAAATATAATTGTTCTTGATATATTTGATAAAGTAATGTATTTTATCATTAAACACTTGATGCAGCTCAAAAACATATTGTAATGCAACAAGCTATAATATATTATCAATCCCTCAAATTAACTTTGGTTGAATTTTACTATACTAAGCAAATTAGTTTAAGTTTTTTTTTTTCAAACAAAATCTAAACATGAAATTAGCTCTAGTGAACCCTTGTTAAGTCATTCTGACA
Source organism: Timema cristinae (assembly GCA_039000515.1). NCBI lineage: Eukaryota > Metazoa > Arthropoda > Insecta > Phasmatodea > Timematidae > Timema > Timema cristinae. Next base: position 4,231,520 of record JBCFYV010000001.1, read on the forward strand.
TTGACGGTAGTTAGTTACTTGAGTGCTGCAGAGTAATAGTTGACATGGTCGCTGTGTGTCATGTACCACTTGCTCGCCAGCTTGTAGTAGCGACCGTGGATCTTAGAGCTCACTGTGAACCGAGTGTTGTCAAGAAGCACCTCCACTTCATCCAGCAACTCCTGTTACAGCAAACATTATTATTATTAGCACCGCGTCTTACTACCGTTCAGGTTATACGCACTTACACTAATGTGTAATGGTAGGGTGATTGTGAGATGAAATGGAAGACCTACAGTTTAACGTGGAATCCGAACCACGGTGGAGGCCAGCGCTACACACATTCACAAGATGTCTTGTCAGAGGTGAAGGAAGGGTTTGGTAATCATATAAATCTGTGCCGGGACAGAGGATTGAACCCCGGACCCCCAGCACAGAAGTCCGACACCTTACCCCTAGACGGCCAGGTCACCATTATTAATATTTGAAACAACTACCTAAACCTTACATGGAAGAAATGGGAGGAACAGATAGCATCAAGTGTGCAAGTGAGAGTAGGAGAGTGTAAGAGAGTGCAGGAGGAAGAATGGGGGAAGGACAGAGGGAGATGAAGGGATCTTATTAAACGAACCTGGCCACAGGCTAGCTCTATACTTTAGAAGATGTCAAGTGTTTGTTTGTGAAGAGCTACATAAATATCCCATAATAAATCAAAATCTTTCACCTTTGCTTTTTTTGCATCTCCCATTTTCTCTAACAAAAGGGCCCCTTGAAGGACCTTGCATAATGCCAAAGCTTCTTCGTTCTTCAAAAGTTTCTTCTCTATAGTCTGGAGCAGCTCTAAGGCTTTGGGTGTTTCCAATTGCTGTATGAGATAGTAGACTATCTCCATCAGCTGCAGTAAGTTCAACCTGGCTCAACGGGAGAAGTGACAGTTTAATTTCGTTAGTAGTCTGCACTAGATCAACAGAGTAGAAAGATGACAAAACAACTTTCCACAGTAAATCCTTGACATACACGGTTCCTTAACCCTGGAATCCATAGCCATCTATAAATTACAAACCCACAAATCTACTTTGCCGCCATCACTATCCTTGCCCGCAAACCACCCCTGACACGTTGGGCCTGCAGCAGGACAGGAGGTTACATAACTAATGTAAATAAGAATTTATTTATAGGAGTGAAAATAAAAGAATAAAACTTGACCAGAACTAAGTGTACAATCTTGCGTCCAGGCTTGACTGTGAAAGCAGTTTTATCAAGTTAGTTTGACAAGTATTATTTTTATAAGTAAATATCTGCATCAAACATACTTTGCTTCCATATCTTTAACGTATGTGTTGTACAAATTCATGGCTGTCTCTTCTCCTTTAAATTCGTCATCTTGCACAGTTTCTAGCAGTTTCAAGGTCAATTGATGCCACAAACTGAAATAAATAAATATTGGGACTACATTTTTTTAAATACCCTTTTTTATTAAGTAAATGAGTAGATTAAATTTATATTTTCATATATGTTTCTTCAAATTGTATTTCAGTTTTTAAAATTCAAGTGAAAACTTCAGTAATATAATCATTACACTTCCTCAATTTTCTGATTACGCATTGCAATTGATATTTAGTGGTCGAATGCGTCACTACCACAAGAGACTGGACTACTCTCTCCACACAAATACCGGTACATTTTCTATAGTGCCAGGATTATGATCAACTTAAGATTCACTTAACATAGTGTGAAGTTTCTCCTCGTGTTTTTAAATAAAAGCCATCACGATAAGTGGAAGTAACATGTGTTCTTGCTTGGCAATCTTTTGTGAATGGTGTCAACAGGGCTATTTAGTACTTCATTTGTTTGTTTAAGGAATGGAGATGAATTCTTCGGTACATTTTTACTTTCCGTGTTTTGAAACTCTAATACATTGTAGTTTATTGTTAAACTTTATTCTGTATGTCCAGTAAAACTCTATAGTAAGATCTTGTAACTTAATCAGCCCTAAATGATTTGGTTTCATTTTAGCAAACTATTTGTTTCCATATTCATTTTGTTTTGCTAGAGTTGTTACTTTAAGTTATGTGAATCCTAATCTCACACTAGTTTATTTATGTTAAGTGAAGTTAAGTTGATTGTGATTCCAGCATAAATTCAACCCTCCCCATTTCTATCATATTAGCGTAGTTAACCCAAATGTGAATAAGACACCGAGTGAAAAAAAAAAGAATAATTAGTAAGGATTATGTAAAAGAAACATAACAAGTAAGCAGGATCCCATTCTTGGAGTAAAAGCTCAAAGTCAAAATATCCTAAGCCTTGAGTATAATCTTAAGGTAAAACCTAACCTTTGGATGAAAATCCAATTAAAAAAAACACTCAAAAGTATAAATTAAGGAACTTGTATGATCCTATGATTCAGTAAGGAGAGAAATACTTTTCCTTGATTAAATTATTCAAGATAATATTAATTATTATTTGTGAGTTTTAATACTTGTAGGAAAATGATTTATGTAGATTTTATACTTGACTTTTAGATGCATAATTTTTTTTTTGCTTGAATAAAACATTAATCAGTGAGACATGCACAAGTAAACCAAATAATTTATCTGGACTGTTAATTAAATTTACTTTGCTAAAAATATATATTGGAACTATGTGATTAATAAACGTAGATAAAAATAGTGTTTATTGCTTTATAGTGGCTAAAATATTAACTACCTAAAGTTTCACTGACCCAATTGATTAAGAAAAAAAAAATCCAAGATTTTGTTGAATTGCTTTTTTCTAATAGTAGGTAAGCCTAACCAATTTTTGTGCCTCACTTTATAGAAATTTGAATATTTTTTTTTATTATTGGTAAACATGCTCACCTTTTGCTCTTAAAGTTGTCAAGTTGTTCAAGGTATGATGAAAACTTGGAAGATGTTGTAGATTGCACAGTTACCCCAGGTGAAGCCATTATCTTGTCTCTGCAAAAATAATATTTTCTAACTATTAGCGATGGAAATAAGGGTGTGCGTACAGTATCAGTGGTCGCGGAACCGGAACCCTTACCCGTATTCCCCCGCACACAATTAAGGTTCTACTACAAAAAAGACTTATAGATAGAAACTTTTACTATATTTTGTTTTTTTGCTGTCATAATAATGAGGAGATAATTGAACATTTTGTACATATCTATAAATACTTCCAAATGGTGGTCCACTTAGCATATAGTGTGAAGCATTTAAAAATGCTTCTGACAATGAAAACGGAATAAGTGAAACTCGCCTCAATAAAAATTATATTGAAAAGGAGGAGAGAAAATTGAATGGTGGACTTCAAGCCCTAAACAAAGCTTTATTTGATTTTCAACCTGTTTTTCCAACACTATTCAAGGATGTTTCTTATCTATGTTAATAAATCTCTTTTAATAGTGTCTGTACAGAAGATTTTTCGTGCTTCCCGATGCACTAGATAGATGAAATTTGCTTTGATTGTAGAGGAATCACTCAACTCATGAGTACAATTTCAAAACCATTATACTCATAAAAATAGAGATGATAAAAAATGAAAAACATGTTTTAGCAGGAATATTTTAATTCCTTTATGTGTTATTTGCACTTCAAAGCCTATGGAGAAATTACAGCTTACTATGCAGTCACCCTATTTTTATACTTTTGCTGGCTCCGATTCAAAGTAGAGTGTAAAAAGTGTTTCTTTGGCGATAACGATCTTTGTTAATATAGAAATGATGGTTTGTATGAACTCAAGTAACACCCAAATAAATACATACGTCATTGGATGGCGCTTTGACGGCAAGCTACATACATTTTAACACTGCATTTTTTCATATGAACAAAAATGTGGGTGGCCATGTTTTGGTTTGACACCAGAAAACTTGGCATCAAAAACTTTCTTAAAATCGATTGTGCCTACTCTTCACTATACAAATTACCCGTAGCGTTAGTAGAAATATCGTTCTCCATCATGTGGTGAGCCATCATTAACTCATCTTCTATGAACGGTTTAGCAAGTTTGTTTAGATTTATTTTTTATATTTATAATAAAAAAACTTTTGATGGTATAATTTTCATCCTACATCAAGACATATTTTTGAAACATGATTAATTGACCACCTCTGTGATTTAGTGGTGAGAGTTCCAACTTACAAATCCAGAAGTCCCAGGCTCAATCCTTGGCGCTTCCAGATTTTCTGAGAATCAATGGATCTGACATGAGATCAGGTGCACAAACAAGAAGCTACTTGAATGAAAAAGAAGCTGCTCTGGTCTATAAAACTGACATGACACCCTCTATCCACAGAAGTTGGCACTATTTTTGTCAACAAATGGCGGGCGCTTGGTCGATATGTCTTGATTGCGAGCTGATGCCACAGGGTTACTCGTTTTATTTAAACTAATTTATTACTAGGTATGTATGAAACGATTTTTATAGTACTGTAGTAGTAAGACGCGGTGCTAAATAATAATATAGTACTGGAAACAGCATCAAACTTCCCCATGTGAGGGAAATTTGGTGAGAAAGTTGACCAACTTAAGTGTAATATATATGGAAAGCAACAAAGCTGAAGGTTCTACAAACTCAGTACAAATCGGCAAATGAATATTCCCAAAAAAAATAAAGTCCGCATAGAAACGTATTCGACAGGGTGATACCTGAGAGAATAATAGAGTTCAAAAAGTTCAAATCTTTACTAAGGAACAATAATCATGTGCAGCGACTACACTTCACTCTCTTTCACAACAAACAAATTTCTTGTACATACTTAACTATATTTTTCTAAATAATCGAAAACCCTCTTGCACATCACCTAACAATTCAACATATAGCAACTCAAAAAAGGCTCTATTGGAACTAAACTGAAAACCTGTTAAAGTTCCGAACAGATATACCCACCAGAAGTCTAATATTAAAAATAAGGTAATATAAGTTTTAGAGTTAAATAATGTATAAATATATTAGTTTCTTTCCTAACCTAATTTAAAACCTAACCTTCACTATGGTAGTTACTTGGCTGACATGATCTAAACTTATCATTCTATTTGATGATAAATTAGAATCTCAATTAATATTCACAAATTAAAAGATTTGACTTTCGTAGTAGGCCTCTAAGATGACAGACGTCGTCATATCGTGGGAAATTATGGGTCAAACCACGTGTTCTTCTAGTATACTACGTCTGGACTTAGATTTTAGTGAGTTGCCCAAGTGTTTTAAAAGTAAAATAAACTCAATTTTAAAATTATCATTAGGTTCACAGTCATTTTAATGTGAGTTTTCTAATGTTAATTTTTTTTAATGCTATCTTAGGTAAAATACGATGTATTATGGTAATGTGTCTAAGCATATTATCCCAAATATATCTACTTCATTAAAACGAGTACATAGGAAAACATTTAATGAGCTATGTATTTATTCTACTTTACCTGGATTTTTATGAGTTACTTTTAAGTTTCAACTATCAATTGAATTCCCAATCTTAGTGATGACCATAGACTAAACACTTTTAAGTATCAGCACGTTAGAAACATAAGTATTTTTATTTGATCATGACATTACAAAATTTAACTAACAAACAGTATTTTATTCAATATATTATTATAAACAAATTTCTAGTCCAGCTAAACCAACATTGTAACGAGAAATTAGCTTTCAGATATTTAGGGTTTAAAAATAAATTTGTGAGAAAGTTCTAGCGGTTGCTAACTAACGTGTTTGAGAGCTCATAGAGACCGTGGCGTAAAGTAAAATACAGCGTGGGGTAAGTTTCAGGAGACTATGAAGATGTCATAGAAAACGCAAGATGTGATGCCAGATAAACTTGTACAAAATACAATATCGGGATGGACTCGAACCGACTCTCATTCAACCACAGAGAAAACCAGTGCAAAGTTATTCTGAACGCTCGGGAACATTTGTCGGCGATGTTTTGTCATGAAAAGTAACCAAAACAGCTATTCTGTCCGAACATCGCTTCGTGACGGGAAGACCATGTGTACCGCCCTCCTTATCCTCTAATAGATAAGGGCAGGCGCACATTACACAAGAGCAAAATAAACATATAAACAATAACAAATGATAAATTGCAGAGGAGCTGACAGGACTGCATAAAAGTGAATAGGCCTTTCTCTCTGGCTTATACAGCGATTGTGCTTCCATGAACTCTCTTTAACTATCATCCGCCATGTTGGTACTATGAGCAAAGGGGAGGAAGTCGAGAATCTTATGTTTAAAGATTTAACTCATTTACCTAGAATTAGTAAATTAAAAGGTTGCATTGAGTATAAGAATGTTTATTATAAAAGATAACAATTGATATATGCAAATGTAAGTAACAACAATGAATAAATAGATATTTTTAAATATATATATATATATAGAAGATTGGGTTATGCCCATAAAAATACAGTTGTCATAACAACATAGGTTATGCCCATGATAATACAGTTGTCGTAACAACATGGGTTATGCCCATAATAATACCGTTGTCATAACAAAGGTTATATACGACCTAAAGATTATTACCAAGTTAAATCCATGGCCCCTTAGGGTCTCTGCGGCAATCCGCAATACAATGAATACAACATCTAGCCACCACAGGCCAACCGTCCGCACAACAATAGCGAGGTTGTATTAACTAACTTGAAAATATTATTGGCAATCAAAGTTTACCACAATACACAGAGAGATCCTCCAAAAATAAATATACAATAAATACCAAAAACTACATAGCCGTACGGGCTATAACAATTCCCACATTAGGTAGGCAACACGCCTTACGTAGATTTAGAGTGACATTACAAAAGGTAAAGTTCACCATAAATGACAATTATTTGTAGATCCAGAAGGGCAAAAAAGGGATTCTACAAATATTACCTACATTAATATTTAGAATATTTTATGCCATGCCGGGCATACCTTTCCTCGTGATCTAACATATTTACAAAAGACAATATATAATGGTAATCCAAAAATAAATAATACTAGTCCCAAAGTTAATTTTGAATGTACCGGCCGAAATAGAATTTGTACCCAGCATAGATTTCTTTTAAATGAATAATATAAGTTCCAAAGATAATTTTGATGTGTACAGGCCGAAATAGAATTTATACCTTAGAATCATCCTGTCCTAATGTGATTGTCGTATGACACAGTTGAATAAAGAAGTGAGTCTACACCACAAACAGAACCCGTATATAAGCCGTTATTCTCTGAGGGGAGGGGAACATAGGGGAAATAAAAGAACATCAAAGAACAATCACACGGAACAGAGGGAAGGGGTTGTAAGTTACCAAAGGAAACAACCAGATCATTGGAGGGGCGCGTAGAACGTCACGTGTCTATCACGAGGTTATTCCCATGATGCAACGGGTGACCTCACGCTCAATTTGCCACACCTTTCACTCATAGTCTGTTTTCACACTCGGTGCAGAAAAAGTGCTCGCGAACAGGGAAGTTGATTAACGAGAGTTGAGACACACTAGCCGAGAAACGGGGCACTTCTTGGTGAGTACAATGTTGTTTATTCTAGGTGTTGTTCAAATAGTGTCCATTCGCTCGTATATCTTTCATGTTTGTAACGTTGATGTCAAATCAACGTTACACATGGTTGCCATGGTAACCAGTATTCAACAATATTTTGTTTTCAACACTACTTATTTAAGTTGGTAACATATTTTACTCAGAGCTCATTGCTTCTTGTTTACTTTAGGTTGTATTTGCAATTTCGAAGTTAGCAAACGACACGGTTTTTATTAATGGTTGATATTTATTTTTATATTAGTCATCCCATTATTAGAAAGTTTTGATTTATCAATTTATTATTTACTATTTCTTTATTTTAGTTATTATTAAAATGGTATTTATTGGGATGTTTTAATATTTTATGTAGGTCTAATCTTGCGCATAATTTCAAGTTTGGTCTCATTTTCAGTGTCATTATTTATAACTATGCCTTGGCTTACAAACAGGAGGCGATGCTTATTAAGTGCATTACTGTACGTTTGTTTTATCTTTATTGACGGAAAAGTTTATATTATTATATATTGTGTGCCACCGTGATTACCGGAAATAAAGAAACGTCAGTAGACCCCAATATAATTATATTCAACAAATTAAAACTAGTCCTATTTGATTGTGCATAGTATTATAATGTGATGTTAATGAAGCACTAGTCAGAATAACCCTGCTGGCTGTATCCCCACCGAAGGAACCAGAATAAAACCCAGAGCTTGGTTTGCTTTGGATTTATCTAGGTTTTTTAATATTTTTTTATATATTCACCAGAAGGCAAGACCGGAAGCTAGAAAAAAGGTGCTAAATGACAGGCAGTTAGAGAAGATATCTGAAGTGTTTTTATGTTAACATAACCCCCTAATTGCCAAAGGCTAGGAAAAATTCTAAATATTAGAATCTTCTAGAAGCCATCTAAAGTTTTTTTTTCTTTTTATAACATAATATAACTGCCGAAGGCTAGGAAATATCCTGAATATTAAACACCTATAGAAGCTATTTGGAGTGTTGTTTTTGGCAACATACCCTCCCCCGGCTACGGCCTTGCCAGGAGGTACTCATGGCAAGGCAGAATAACCATTAGTTAATTTTAGTGGGGTACCAATCAGAACCAAGAGCTATCTTCCTACATTGCATAGCTCATTCTTTATGCTGTGCAGGACATGGTAAAGCCAATTAACAGTTACTGTGACGCACTTAGCCTGGTAAAACCCTAATACTTTTTATTCTTTAAACTGAAAAATAACATCTGGATACGGGAATCGAGGTTGAGCTTAGGGCGTGTATGTTGTCTGTGACCCAAGCTAATGAATGTTATCTCGTTGCGGGTACTGGCCTAGCGTTCTTTCGTGGCCCAACTTTGCAGCCACTTTGTAGTTATAGTTCATGCCTACATGTTGGTAGTATTTTTTGTAATGTAACGGCTCACTTTTCATAGTTCGTGTTGGGTGCTAGTTTTTATATTGGCACAGACTCACTATTTATAATTCATGTGTTTTGAGATTAAATGGATTAGATTGATTTGGGTTATTTTCAGTTTAAAATTGAAATCACTTATATAAATTTACTGAAGCGTTTATTCAGCGTTATTGCTGTACTTAACAGGATGAATATGCTATCCGAAATAGCACGTGCGGCTATTTCACTTATTAAGGAACTGGAATGATTACAATGGAATTGGGACAAACTGGACTCAGTCTAGTAACCAGCATGGAATAGTTACGGTCCCGACTCAGATTAGATGATTAATTAAAATAAATATGTTTTCTCTTGACAAACGCAGGACCTAAACTCTTTGTGGCTATTACGCGAGTAGCCTTATCTTCGTTTTTCCAACAGAGTTGTTTACAAAGACTTTGCTCCTAGAACATTTTAGTAACATGATGTAATCGTCCCTCATCTCTCTTCCCTTTTCCATCGAGAAGATTATGCTGGGGTGGCTAATAGAGAGCAATAGAAGAATGTTGCATCGTATAGATATTAACTGCGAAATATTATGCATATTAAATAAATTTATAATATTATTATTATTATTATTATTATTATGTTGGATTTGATTATCTCTATTAATAGATCAAAAGGGATGAGTAAAATATAATCGTTACAGTCACCCTTCACTCATATTTCTAGGCAGAGTCTGTGTCGGACGGTGGGGGGGGGGGATTCCTTTGCTATATATGATCTATCAATTAAAACCACGGGCAATAAGTTAATACAACCTCCTTCGACTTGAAAGGGCTTTATTTTGTTAATAGTACAATGACCACTGTATGAATGCATATATCAAGATGGATTAAATAACCAAACTATTATAGCTGCTAAATACAGCTATTGACACATCTTAATATCATATGTTCACAATCTCAATGATAATTAGATTGTTTTGTCCTTTTTTTTAAGTGAGCAGCTATTTTTTGTTCTGAAACCTTATTTTGTTTAGATAATAGCCTACATGCAACCTTTTAAATATAAGGTACAGCTTTTTGAACTTGCTAGCACTTAAAATAAGAATATTAAGGTAGTCTACATGGGCTCAGCTAATAATTATATATGATTTTTGCTAATGATTAAAAACCAAATAAGTATAGTACAGCCTGAATAGTGGTGATAAAAAAAAAAGAATAATAGTGAGCGCAAAACCTTTTGCTAACACAATTTTGGATCGAGGTTTTAATATTTTTAGTAAGACGAAATTAAAACAAAAATTGTATCTAATGAAAATTGAATTTGTGACTCCCGGATAAGTAAAAATCCATTATCACCATTGTGAAGTGTTTCCAAACATTATATAATTATTTAAATTATTAAATAATAGTATTTTGGTTTCATATAAATACATCTAATAAATCATGTATTCGGTTTACTGAATGGCTGTATTGTGCATCCAAAGCAATGATATAATATAGTTTTATATATAATGTACAATACAATGACCCACTGCTCCAAACAAAATAATTATCTGAAAACTGTGACAAGTGAAGAGGTAAAAGGACGTGTTCATCTTATCATATGTCGCTCTACTTGGTAGACAGTCCCTGTCTCACACGACGTTTTACTGGTGAGTTGATTACTCTTTTTAGTTGCTGATATTAGGTTTCACAGCACAGAAGTTTAAAACTAGGTCCTTGTGAGATTAAAAGTTAGCATTTAGTAATTTTCTAGTGATTCTCTTCTTATATGTTTAAAAAAATAGCAGCCCTGTTAATGGTTTAATTGTTTTAAATTGATTCAAAAGGAATATTATGTTGAAAAAATCATTTAACAAACCAGTTCACACTCCTCTCCTCTAAAGAAAATTTCTTAAAATCGCCCTATCTAGTATATTTCTATTCATATGCGTTAAAATTTTAGTGTTAAATCTTTTATAAAATGATAAATTTCTCACGGTACATATAAATGTTTACAAATAGTATTACATTTTAGAACTTCTTTTCCAACCACTAAAATGCTGATGAGCAAGGACGAAGTTTCCTATTTTTCTTTAATTTACGCTAAAATAAGTCCGTCTATATTTATGACCCACGCTTACATTAACGATCTCTTTCGGCGATCACAGCATTTAACCATCGTCGTGCTTTCAATTAAATCCTTCATAACATATAAGTAGTTATCTAAATAGTGAATCATGCTCTTAGAGAAACTGACAAATATTTTAGATTATTTTGTATTTCAGATGCATTACTTGTTATGGTACTATTTTGATAAGATTATATATTTTTGTAATATACCGACCACAGCTCTAATTTCAGTAAAATAACTTATAAAAAGCACTAGTTGAGACATTTATTTACATCTCGGTAACCTTCAAATGATGTTACAAGGTAAAAATATGTTTTTTTCAACTTTGTATGGAAATAGATTTGTAGTTTTAAGTAAACAAGTAGCCTTGTATAACTACGTCACATTTGTTTTGTTTTATTTTCTGTATTGTAAAATTATTTTATTCATTTCAATTCTGTCATTTCTAGTAACTTTTTGATCTGTCTTCCAAGTAAATTAAGGTCGTGAATGTATTATAACTATCCAAGATAGGGCCTACCCTACAGGTTATCTTCGGTGTGACACATATAGGTATTTAAGTTTTCATCAGAATTTTTGAAAATCTTTTTTGTCTTCAATTAAATACAAGTCTCTAAGGCTAAACTACCATTATGTAGTAGGCCTATAGGTCTAATGGCCATCACAAGGGCTTTGCTTTTTTTTAAATGAAATCAAACAAGTAAATTAAAGTACCTTATATAAAAGCTTCACAACTCTTGCCTTGGTTAGGCTGAATATTAGAACAGAAAGTTAGCAGATGGTTTAGTCCAAAGGTAGTTAAAGATGAGAAAACCCACTGTATTTCTTAACTACCTACTTTGATCTTGGTAGAAAATCTTTGTCAACTGAGAAGTTGGTAAAGATTATATCAACTTACTATATATTTGCAACCAACACTGGTGGCCTGGCAGTCTAAGGCAATATACTGCACCGCGTCATACTACCCATTTGGGCTATACACTCAGAAATGTTATTCGCATCTAGTAAGGAAATGGGTTTAGAAGTGGACATTGAGAAGACAAGTTAACGATCTATGGCCACATAGAGAGCACCAATTGAGGAGGATAATTTAGAGATTATTGGGAACAACATAGGCCCCTACCATTTGACAGGGTTAATGAGTTCAAACCCGCCTCGGTGGTGTAGTTAACTAACCTGCTAGTCGTGTTGAGCTTGACTGCCGAGAACGGGGAGTTCGAATCTCGGTCGGGTGAACTGGGGGTGGGTTGTTCCTAAATGTTTTTCCACTCTCCCTCCACGCAAATGTGGGTTCACTTCCTCTAAATTCAACCTTCCCAATTCCTAATCCATTAGCGTAATTAGTACTTAAGCGTATAACCCGAACGGGTAGTAAGACGCTGTGCAAAATAAAAAAAATGGAGTTCAATATTTATATACACTTTTAACTAACAATGACAATACTAGAATAGAAATCAGGAAAATAACATAGCTGCTACTGATCTGTCAGTAAGTTGTTGACACTTCCCCTGCTGTCCAGGAAACACAGATTATACAAAACAATAGTTTTATCAGTTCTCTTTTGGCGTGAAACATTGTCTCTTACCTTACACAATGAAAATAAATTTAGGTGTTTGTAAACAAGGTGCTTAAGAAGCTATTTGGTCCAAAAAGGGATGAAGATACTGGTGAGTGGAGGATACATAATGATGAGTTACATACTCTTCGCTCATCACAAGACATTGCTAGATAGTCAAATTTTACAGATTACAGCGGGTAGAACATACAGCCCCGAATGGTAAAATCTAGAATCATGTTCATGATAATTGACTGGTAAACTCAATGGGAAGAGGCCATTGGGCTTACCTAGACTCATACGTTAGGATAACATTAGAATGGACCTGAAAGAGATATGGCGTAATGAGGTGGACTGGATAGAACTAACTAAAGATAGGGATAGGGTGTAGTGAGGTGAATTGGATAGAACTAGCTCAAGATATGTATAGGGTATAATGAGGTGGACTGGATATAGCTAGCTCAAGCTAGGGATAGTGTGTAGTGAGGTGAATTGGATAGAACTAGCTCAAGATATGTATAGGGTGTAATGAGGTGGACTGGATATAGCTAGCTCAAGCTAGGGATAGTGTGTAGTGAGGTGAATTGGATAGAACTAGCTCAAGATATGTATAGGGTGTAATGAGGTGGACTGGATATAGCTAGCTCAAGCTAGGGATAGAGTGTAGTGAGGTGAATTGGATAGAACTAGCTCAAGATATAGATAGGGTGTAATGAGGTTGATTGGATAGAACTACGTAGCTCAAGATATAAATAGGTTGTAGTGAGGTTGATTGGATAGAACTACGTAGCTCAAGATATAAATAGGTTGTAGTGAGGTGGATTGGATAGAACTACATAGCTTAAGATACGGATAGGGTGTGATGAGGTGGACTGGATAAAATTATATCACTATAGATATTGTTGGCATTCTTTTGTAATTGCGGCATTGCACTTTTTGAGTTTCCAATGCTATAGAGTAAGTATTACTACTGTATTAAAGATATAATTAATAAAGTTCACAAACCATCAAGAGCTAAAAAGCCCCTTTAGTCAAAGTCTTATTTTATTTCTGCCGGGTATCAGAATATTGTTTTTTCATAAGAAATCAGATTAACATTACTGACGGATCATGATTCTAATCACTATGAATGAAACAATTTGTTATAACTGGTTACACTGTAGTAGCATATCATATGTCTGCTATGCATTTATTTACAACAAACTAATTTCCTATTTGTTTGTATTGTAATCTACAGCCATCCCATCTAACCACTATGATGGTTGCATATCATGTCCTAGTGAGACATGCAGTATTCAGTAGACTGATGAAGTACAAACACATTTATCTATCAAAACAACATTCCTGATTGACATTAAGGTATGTAGCCTCTGGATTACACTGCTTGGGAATATTTCTTACGGCAGATGTTCTTCAAAATTGCACTGTTCTTCTCTTAAAAGAGTAACCTTAATTTTAGTTAAACTTGAGTTATCATCACATGCACTTTTCTTTTCTTTTCCTCTCACTGGGCGGACTTACGTTACCTGCTGCTCCTTCCATCTCTTTCTTGGGCCCCCTTGCTGTTTTTTTCCCTACATACTAGGTTCCTAGCTTTCCTCAGAACCCTTTTTCCTTTTTCCCTTTTCCCTTCCATGCCCTATACCATCTCACCCTTCCCTTCCTCTACTAGCTCATGTAACGGGGGGGTTTCCTGGGGTGACCTGGCAGTCTGGGGGGAAAAGGTTTGTAGACTTCTATGTTGGTGGGGGGGGTTTCAATCCTCGGCCCCGGCCCCAAAGTTTTAATCTGATTAAAAAACCCTTCCTTCACCTCTGACAAGACGTGATTAATCAAACTTGTAAAATGTGGGGAATCCCGGGCCCTCCACCGTGGTTCGGATCCCACGTTAAACTTAGGTCCCCATTTCATCTCACAATCAAACCCCACCATCACATATTAGGTAAAAGCGTTTTAACCCCAACGGGTAGTAAAGGGCGCGGGGGCGGTGCTCATAATAATAATAATTTAAAAAAAACAACAACAACAAAAAACAATAACAATAACAATTTAAAAACAATTTAAAAACAACAAAAACAACAACAATAACAAAAAACAATTTTTAACAACAATAATTTAAAAAACAATAATAACAACAATAAAAACAAAAAAACAACAATAACAATAACAAAAATAACAATAACAACAATAACAACAATAACAACAACAAAACAACAACAACAATAACAAAAACAGGGGGGCTGCAGACTCAAGATTTTTTAAAAATTTAGTCAGTTTTCGAGCGTTAAATTTTTCAAAAACTCTCGGTATCGAAACCAAGTCAAACTTGGGTTTAATAAATATGTAATTTTTAAAAATTAAAAGATACTGATTAATTTTTAAAAAAAGAGACACATTTAAAACAAAATATGTTTTTTAACTTGTTCATTAAATAGTAAAAAAAAAAGCAAGCAAATGTAAATTTTTTTACAATTAGTTTTTTTAAAAATATTGGGGATCTTTTAATTTGTAACAAAAATATTAAATTTCTACACAATTCATCATTCCTAAGCAAAGTTTTTCAAAGCATATGCAAATTTAGGTTTGGATGTGCAAAACATCTTCACTTATTAAGCCTATTTTCCCGGTTAGATCTTAATATTCTCCCCAAAAATTGTGTTTTTAATAGGTTTGTTAAGACTGGCAGGCCTGTGATTGTACTTTTAA